>JAQFVV010006342.1:2573280-3186796 GCA_028023455.1 Epiperipatus broadwayi
GTCCCTCACCGTTTCACCAACCATCCTAATAACCCACTCGTCTGTGCTAAGTTCAAACCTGTTTAATAAGTCTAAATTAAGATTTGTAAGCTAAAAATTGCAATCACGGCTATATAAACAGCATTATATACGCACATACGAAAGAACGCTATAAGTGAATAGTATTGCCAGAGTTATAGCGTATAATTTTATCGCGTAATATTTTTAAACAGTAATAATGTAGCGTCAATTTATTAATTTATTACTTAAATTCGTATGTGGGAATATAATCCACCTATATTGAATATACATATATAGCATAGTGGCGTGATTAAAATATTTATTAAATTTTAAGTTTCATTTTTATTATAAACCAATTTAATGTAAAAACACATTGAAAGGGTGATTGATTGCAAATGCGCTGACAAGTTTCTTTTTAAAAAGAAAAAAGATTTTTTTTTCTAAAAATAAAAGTATTTTCGGAGAATTAAAAGTTTAGTAAAGTTTTTGCTGTAAACAATTGTATCAGTATATGCCACACCTGCCTTAGGTTTCTAAAAAGAAAAGCCAATTTTAAAATAATCTAGCTAATTGATTCTAAATTATTTTGGAGACCTCGCTAATTAAAAATATGTTTACAGCAGGGATTTTACACATAAATTATAAAATCAGAACAAAATTCCTGACTAATTAAAAATAAAATCTAATATCGGATTAAACTGATTAAAATTCGATTTAATTAAAAGTTGATAATCAGAGAAAAGTTATAACACCTAAAAGGAATGTCAGCATGTTTGAAGTCAACCACTAATTTCATAAGCAAATTAAAAATTTTGTAATCTTGATGGAGATGAAATTCCAAGGTGTGTGGGCTGATAAGGCGATCATTTAAAAAGGCCATGTAAAGTGGAGGAGCCATCTTAGATCTTTACTTTTTGAAACCTTGACAGCTTTGAAGCTTGAATGCTACATCTGTGAAGTTTTGCCTTCTTTGATCATCGTTAAGCTTTGGAATCCAGCGTGTATCCTGAACCAAAAGCAACCGTGAACATTTTGACATCCAGTTAAGACAATAATTTTTATATCTGTGCGAGAGAAAATGTCGGGCTAAAACAGGCAGCCTTGGCTAAGCTCCAGAGTGAAGGCGACGGGCCTTTACTTCCATCCAAAAAAAAAAACACCATCACCAGTATGCCGCCATAACAGCTCCGCTCTAACCGTGGGAAGAAGATGATGCCGCAAGCCGCCACAAAGACTCCCGTAACTCCAGCTCAAGTACTACAAGATGACCGGTAACCTCACCATTTCTAACTGCAGTTCAATATATTAATTTTCCTTTAAGTCTAGACTTATAAAATGTATTTTAATTCTAAAATCTTGAATTCAAGTAAATTGCTAAATGTAAAATTTTATTCTTAAATTTAATTATATAATTCTGACCTACTTTCTAATGTTTCCTAACTAAATGATTTTAATAATTTTATTTTCAATTTTCTCACTGCAGTTGTGACTATGGTTTCTTTATTTTTTATTTTTTTTTAATATAAATTATATGCTAATGCCTCGAAACAGCGGGCATTCAATATTAATAATAAAGAGAAGAGAGAATGACCCCTCTTCATTTAATAATTATTTATCGTAGCTTAATGCACGCTGTTTCGAAACCCTCTTAAATAACTGTTAAGAATTGGCTATGTGCTGATTATTATTTTGACCTTGATTATTTAATTATTTGTTGGCAATTTTAAAATGGGAATCTTGTTTTAACCCAAAGTAAATTTCAATTTAATTTTCACTAAGCAATATCCAAGCCTTGAATAAGTATATTTGTTATTTATTTCATTTTGTAAAAGCCCTCCAAATATACTTTTTCCCCCTTTTTTTGTTTTTATTAATTAATCGCGTAATCAAATGTGTTATTTGAGATTGAAACTAGAAAGCAAAGAATATTTAAAAGTACGCCCACGTATAGCATATGATATTAAAAATGCTATATTAGAGTTGGCGCTAATGATTCCACTGATTAGCTATCGTTCTCGTGGCTAAATATTAAATTTATTTCAACTCTTTTGCTTGGCGGATGTGATAATTTTATTATACATTTAAACTTTCTCGTTATGTTGCATTTTTCTTTAAGATGGGACTCGGAACGGCCATCCCTCTTACACTCCTTGGGTCGCACACGAATAAGACCTGACGTCAAATTCCAGGCAATAGTGTTAGCTACCCCAACCCTCTTTAGCAGCATGGCGATCGGTCATAGGGCTCCGGTGTTGATCACAAAACCCTAAATATTAATCCATCCGCAGAGCAACATTTAGTATAACTGTTTACCAGCGCTATAGCGCATTGGTTCTTTTGGTTGCCAACTCTTCCTCCCTTAAATTAAGTTTCAGCCATTGTCTGACATATTCAAGAGCTAGTTTCGGTCTCATGTACAATAGTTTGAAATAATAATATTATAGATAAATTTGACTTTAAATGTTTCACATATATGAGAAAACAAGGCTTCGTCTGATTGCTTAGCTGAAAACCATGGAATAAGAGGGATTAGCATAATCTGCCCCATAGCTACAATGCAGTGACTGATCAATAAGATAATAAAGCAAATGATGAAAACAATATTTAACTTCATCAAATAAAATAACAAATGTAAAATAATTTTAATTGTAAGGAGAGAAGGTTAAAGCGCTCTCCAAAATGTTAGATGCTACGCGCATTTTAATTGTAAAATGCAAGAATAATATAGATAAAATCGTCAAATTTAATCTGCAAAAATAAACATACAATTTAATAAATTACTCTGATCTCGATCTTATTTATTTCAATCCAATTCAAAATTCTCTATATTATATATGTGATTTCCGATGCATTAATTAGTTTTAAATATATACAGTTAATAAATTCCATTTTTTTTTTGTTATGAGTCTCATTGCTTCTCCGTGACCTATGTCGGCCGTGTGGAAAGAGGTATACTACGTGTAAGTTCAAGGTGGTCATTCGTAGGGTCTTGAGTCTTGGAATCCTGGCTTACGAGTTGAAGTGCGGTCGGACTCGGGATGTTACAGTCCTAGTCTGGTCAGCTTCGGTCTCTTTTGCTTGGATTCTGAATTCTGTTACGCGAATGTACAAACTTGACTGTTACATAGTATTTTTTTTTTCACCGGGTTTGGACGCCCAAATCGTGGGGCTTGTAACTTATTTCCACCCCTGAAGAGACCAATGATCAGATACATATAAAATGAAATAAAAAAAAAATTTGCTAAAAAAAAAAAAAAAAAAAAAATTTTTTTTTTCAAATGACTTTTGGTAAATTTTGAGTTTAATTTTGTTAAGCTTTCTTGCTCACTGGTGACTGGCGCCCGAGGATGATTTAAATAAGCTATAGGTCATCCTCATATAAATTTGTCATCAGGGGTAGTGAGGAAAAACATTGGAATTTAAAAGGAAAGGAAAAACCGTTTGTTTTTTTTTATGAAAATCATACTTTGTGAATTGGATTGAATAAGAATGAGAATGAAATTGGAAAGTGGGTCAAATACAAATTTTACCGTTTGAAACTGGCACAGACGTATAAAACAAAATATTGTTACAATCATGAACGAATTTAAAATTAAATTTCAAAGCAGCTGGAAGAAACCGAGGGTGAGTCAACTTTTATTATTTATTTTTATAATTGTATTTATTAAACTTATGAAATAATGGGCGGGTCTTGCAAAATAAAAATAATAGCGGTATAAAGTGAGGCATCATAGTAGAGTAAGGCATCATAACAGGATGGGAAGTGAACCAGTCACTTTCATTCACGGAGTTTAGCCATCAGCCGTATATTCAATAAAGTTTTTTTTTAGTAAATTAATCAGTATTGTTTTGAGATCTAGTTTAATAAGAAAAAAAAAAAATAATAATAATAATAATATGGAGGAGGACCAAGAAATAATGAGTGAAGGGGAAGAAGTACAGAAGGAAATAGAAGGGAAATGTTTAGGGATCACGTTAAGGTCAGGGAGAAAGATCGCAGAAGAGAGCAGCAGCACAGAAGGGGAAGTGAGCCTTAGCCCTGATGAGGAAAGTCCTACAGGAGAAGCTGCCATTATCTCAGAAGAACCAGTAAATAATGAAATAGAACATAAACAGGTGGAAGAGTCCAAAAATAAAAATTGGGATGTGAATTTTATGTTGGAGAGGATGACTCAAATTTTTATAAAGAGAGACGAGGTAAATAGTCAGAAATTAGAGGAGAGAGATCAAAAAAATAAGTTGGAAATGGAGCAGAGATTAGAGGAGAGAGATCAAAAAAATAAGTTAGAAATGGAGCAGAGATTTGAGGTGTTGGGAAAGGAAATTAGAGAGGGAAACAAACGGTATGAGGAAGGGATAGTAGAAGTGAGACGAGAAATGGAAATGCAAGGCCAACGACTTGAAGAAAAGCTATGTAGGAGCTGGCAGGAGTTGTCCATCAGCTGCCAAGAAAAATATGAAGAAGTTCAAGTAGAGGTCACAAAAAAATTAAATCAAAACCGAGAAGAAACCAACAAGGAAATAGAATCACTAAAAGAACAACTCACAGATGTTAGAGGGCAGACCGAGCATCAGGAAATGGTTATGGAGGAGAAAGTCTCTAAAATGGGGCAAGATATCTGCCTAAAAATTGAAGAATACGAAGAGGGACAGAAACAGATCAGAGAGGAAATTTCTGAGTTAAAAGAAAACTTGAGTTATAGAAATCATGTTTTTGCCCAAGAAGAAAATGCCATTACAGAAGACATCCAGGAATTGAAGAGAGAAATTACACCAATAAGGGAAGCAAAAATGGACATTGTAGAATGTAACTTAACTACTGGTTCCCAAACCTACAACCAGGGCAAGACAAACATTGTACCAGATATTAGTAAGACTACAGATAGTGTAAAAGATACTTCTAATATAAGGGAGATGAAAATCAACATGGAAAACATTATGGATAAAGAATCTGAACACTGTTCCATCCCATGCAGGAGTGGTTTAGAGTTAACACTAGAAAATAGACAACCAACTATATATGAATCAGTGACATCATCAATGAATAGTGAGTCAGAGAAAGAAAGTAAGAAGCAAAAAGAATCTGTACATTTTGCACCAGTCGCGTTAAACGATAAGGGAGTGAATAAAGAAAGTTATTTAGATGATCTGGGCGAAACAAGTCAAAAAAATGGGAATATCGTTATATCAAATATAGAAAAAGAACCAGCGGTTAAGGAAGATAAGATTACACATAGTGAGTCAGTTTGTCGGGACTCGAAGTCAAAAAGGGGTTCGAAATTAGAGGAAGATGATTGGGAATTAAATAACGAGATCCCATACGAAGGGAGTGAATTTGCCAGAAGCTTAAAAATGCACCCACGTCAGCCTCTGTTAAGACCAACAAGCGAATGTAATGAGACGTCTGAATCCGAGGATGATGATGACATGTTGGGATATTGGTTTGGCTTTAGTAGTCACGAGCCAAGTATTAAACAACCCCCAGATCCTACTTAAAAATTTATTAGCTAAAAAAAAAAAAAAAAAGGATCTGTCCCTCCCCCCCCCCCCAAAAAAAAAAAAACATTAAATATATATACTGCATATTTAAAAAAAAAAAAACTAACATGTCTACCCCCTTCTAACTGACGAATATCCATTTGGATATTAATTCAGATTTATTGAGATCTCATGATTTTTTTTATGATTGATTGGTGATTTAATGTGTATATTGCTCTTGATATTAATTTTATTGCGCGTATGTTTTTTTTTTGGTGGTAGGAGAGTCGTAAGTATAAAGGTACTGATAAATAAATCCCTTAGCGCAGCAAGTAAATAAGTTTATGTGCATGGGAAAATAGGAAATTATTTAACAAATTGATAACGAAAATTCAAAGTCATGATTGTAGCAAGGTCATTTTTTTTTAATTGTTTTTTTTTTGTAAGTTTACGGAAATGAAACGGTTGTCTTCAAGTCCCTCACCGTTTCACCAACCATCCTAATAACCCACTCGTCTGTGCTAAGTTCAAACCTGTTTAATAAGTCTAAATTAAGATTTGTAAGCTAAAAATTGCAATCACGGCTATATAAACAGCATTATATACGCACATACGAAAGAACGCTATAAGTGAATAGTATTGCCAGAGTTATAGCGTATAATTTTATCGCGTAATATTTTTAAACAGTAATAATGTAGCGTCAATTTATTAATTTATTACTTAAATTCGTATGTGGGAATATAATCCACCTATATTGAATATACATATATAGCATAGTGGCGTGATTAAAATATTTATTAAATTTTAAGTTTCATTTTTATTATAAACCAATTTAATGTAAAAACACATTGAAAGGGTGATTGATTGCAAATGCGCTGACAAGTTTCTTTTTAAAAAGAAAAAAGATTTTTTTTTCTAAAAATAAAAGTATTTTCGGAGAATTAAAAGTTTAGTAAAGTTTTTGCTGTAAACAATTGTATCAGTATATGCCACACCTGCCTTAGGTTTCTAAAAAGAAAAGCCAATTTTAAAATAATCTAGCTAATTGATTCTAAATTATTTTGGAGACCTCGCTAATTAAAAATATGTTTACAGCAGGGATTTTACACATAAATTATAAAATCAGAACAAAATTCCTGACTAATTAAAAATAAAATCTAATATCGGATTAAACTGATTAAAATTCGATTTAATTAAAAGTTGATAATCAGAGAAAAGTTATAACACCTAAAAGGAATGTCAGCATGTTTGAAGTCAACCACTAATTTCATAAGCAAATTAAAAATTTTGTAATCTTGATGGAGATGAAATTCCAAGGTGTGTGGGCTGATAAGGCGATCATTTAAAAAGGCCATGTAAAGTGGAGGAGCCATCTTAGATCTTTACTTTTTTGAAACCTTGACAGCTTTGAATGCTAAGAGCATCTGTGAAGTTTTGCCTTCTTTGATCATCGTTAAGCTTTGGAATCCAGCGTGTATCCTGAACCAAAAGCAACCGTGAACATTTTGACATCCAGTTAAGACAATAATTTTTATATCTGTGCAGAGAGAAAATGTCGGGCTAAAACAGGCAGCCTTGGCTAAGCTCCAGAGTGAAGGCGACGGGCCTTTACTTCCATCCAAAAACCACCATCACCAGTATGCCGCCATAACAGCTCCGCTCTAACCGTGGGAAGAAGATGATGCCGCAAGCCGCCACAAAGACTCCCGTAACTCCAGCTCAAGTACTACAAGATGACCGGTAACCTCACCATTTCTAACTGCAGTTCAATATATTAATTTTCCTTTAAGTCTAGACTTATAAAATGTATTTTAATTCTAAAATCTTGAATTCAAGTAAATTGCTAAATGTAAAATTTTATTCTTAAATTTAATTATATAATTCTGACCTACTTTCTAATGTTTCCTAACTAAATGATTTTAATAATTTTATTTTCAATTTTCTCACTGCAGTTGTGACTATGGTTTCTTTATTTTTTTTTTTTTTTTAAATATAAATTATATGCTAATGCCTCGAAACAGCGGGCATTCAATATTAATAATAAAGAGAAGAGAGAATGACCCCTCTTCATTTAATAATTATTTATCGTAGCTTAATGCACGCTGTTTCGAAACCCTCTTAAATAACTGTTAAGAATTGGCTATGTGCTGATTATTATTTTGACCTTGATTATTTAATTATTTGTTGGCAATTTTAAAATGGGAATCTTGTTTTAACCCAAAGTAAATTTCAATTTAATTTTCACTAAGCAATATCCAAGCCTTGAATAAGTATATTTGTTATTTATTTCATTTTGTAAAAGCCCTCCAAATATACTTTTCCCCCTTTTTTTTGTTTTTATTAATTAATCGCGTAATCAAATGTGTTATTTGAGATTGAAACTAGAAAGCAAAGAATATTTAAAAGTACGCCCACGTATAGCATATGATATTAAAAATGCTATATTAGAGTTGGCGCTAATGATTCCACTGATTAGCTATCGTTCTCGTGGCTAAATATTAAATTATTTCAACTCTTTTGCTTGGCGGATGTGATAATTTTATTATACATTTAAACTTTCTCGTTATGTTGCATTTTTCTTTAAGATGGGACTCGGAACGGCCATCCCTCTTACACTCCTTGGGTCGCACACGAATAAGACCTGACGTCAAATTCCAGGCAATAGTGTTAGCTACCCCAACCCTCTTTAGCAGCATGGCGATCGGTCATAGGGCTCCGGTGTTGATCACAAAACCCTAAATATTAATCCATCCGCAGAGCAACATTTAGTATAACTGTTTACCAGCGCTATAGCGCATTGGTTCTTTTGGTTGCCAACTCTTCCTCCCTTAAATTAAGTTTCAGCCATTGTCTGACATATTCAAGAGCTAGTTTCGGTCTCATGTACAATAGTTTGAAATAATAATATTATAGATAAATTTGACTTTAAATGTTTCACATATATGAGAAAACAAGGCTTCGTCTGATTGCTTAGCTGAAAACCATGGAATAAGAGGGATTAGCATAATCTGCCCCATAGCTACAATGCAGTGACTGATCAATAAGATAATAAAGCAAATGATGAAAACAATATTTAACTTCATCAAATAAAATAACAAATGTAAAATAATTTTAATTGTAAGGAGAGAAGGTTAAAGCGCTCTCCAAAATGTTAGATGCTACGCACATTTTAATTGTAAAATGCAAGAATAATATAGATAAAATCGTCAAATTTAATCTGCAAAAATAAACATACAATTTAATAAATTACTCTGATCTCGATCTTATTTATTTCAATCCAATTCAAAATTCTCTATATTATATATGTGATTTCCGATGCATTAATTAGTTTTAAATATATACAGTTAATAAATTCCATTTTTTTTTTGTTATGAGTCTCATTGCTTCTCCGTGACCTATGTCGGCCGTGTGGAAAGAGGTATACTACGTGTAAGTTCAAGGTGGTCATTCGTAGGGTCTTGAGTCTTGGAATCCTGGCTTACGAGTTGAAGTGCGGTCGGACTCGGGATGTTACAGTCCTAGTCTGGTCAGCTTCGGTCTCTTTTGCTTGGATTCTGAATTCTGTTACGCGAATGTACAAACTTGACTGTTACAATAGCGATGTTCAATTTAAATCGCTATCTATCTATAGCTTTGAAAATGAAGGCATAGCTCCTTCGAAAAGCGCTTAAGAAATAAATAATTAGAATAATAATATATATTTGAGTTTGTGTGGTGATATCACCGTAGAATATCTGACGTTATTACATATATAAACCACACATTTTGTTATTTGACAACTGAATGTGAAATTTGAAATAGAAATGTCCATTATCTTTTTATTATTTATTTCACATCTATGAGAATTGGAAGATAAAATAGTAAAAAATTGGGGTAAAAGGTAAAGTTGCTTATAAGGAATCAGGAGAATGCATAATATGGTTGCTCTCTCATTAGGAAAAGCATTTTTTTACAAATAGTATAAAAAATATGGAATTGTTATTGGAGAAATGAATAAACATATGAATGCAAAAAATATATTTAATGATGGGGAAAAAAATTGAATGATGGAAATGGAAGTGTTTAGGTACTTTATTAAATGGGAAGAAAGAATTATACAAATACTTGGTTGGGAATTAGAATTTAGACCAAAAAAATGGAATGATTAAAAATCTGGCATATTTTCATATAACAAATATGAGATAAGAATAATTTGGAAAGGGGTGACAATACCCTCTTTAACATCGGGAACTAAGGCATTTTGTGTTGACTAGAAGACTCAGAAATTTTTAAAAAGTAATTAGATAAATAAGCAGCACTGGGTGATTTTGTGTCCAAGACGAAATCAAGCGGACTTCTTTTTTAATCCGAGAAATTTAAAATTTTTGGAAAGTTACAGTATGTAAATGAAAATAGATGCAGCATTTATGCCAATAAACACATAGGAACTAGAGAGATTTTATGCAAAAAATAGAGTATGGAGAATTCATCCTGTGTATTTTTATTATTTATGAGATAAATGTGAAGATAGAAAAGAGAAAAGAAAATTTAAAAAATAATTATGAATTTAAAAATCATTTGAAGTTATATAAAAATAAAAAATGAAAGAATAAACAATAGCCCTAGAGGGATACCAAAAAAAAGAACAAATATGGAATAAGAATTAAGAATATAGATATGTGGAGTTGAATATAAGAGTATGGAATGCTTAGTTTTGGAATACAGGATCGTGAAACAGAATCTGAATTGTATTGAGGTGATTGAAATGTAAAGCCAAAATAAATAGAGATGTTTTTTTTATTCTGTTCTGATCTGAGAATATGAGGACAGAACATTGAAATTAATAAAGTAGCTTTTATAAAAATGGGATAAAACTGGGATTTCACAGAAAACAACTTTTTAATCTGTGTAACATGTTCATAATTTTGCAAAGAAATTTCTGACTTCATCTAAAAAAAGTCATTTTACAATACAACAAGCAATATTGTTAAATGCTTTCACAATTCATCGATCATCTTATCTAACAATATGAGAGTAATAATATTATGTAATGCAGGCAACCTATACCGTTATGTGACATATAACAGGAAGTCATTACCCATCACATTAAATGTTCATTTAAAGTTGATTACTGGTTAAAATACTAGTTATTGAACAACAAGATGAATAATAATATGAAAACCAAAGTCAACTGAGCATATTTTTGATTCCTAAACTGAGTACACCCTTATGAAAATGCTAAGAATTTTTATCACCCGCTGAATTTTTTAAAGCCATGAAAAGTATCTGTATAAGCCAATGTATAATGTGAGAATCCTTTGCTTAATTATTACTTGTACTAATTTGAAATATTATCTTTAAATTATAATACTAGTGAAATTGATGATGCCTCCACTGATGCACATTACCATATGCCATCAATAATCCAAAAAATATTTCTGGAGAGAATTTGAAAGAAATATGTGATTGGCAAAAGAAAAAAGGTGGAGTAATTGGGAATTGAGAATAGGGAGATTTTCTAATCAATGATTAGAATATATAGAAATGCAATACTAAAAATAATGTAAGGGTATTTTTCACACCCTTGTAGTGTTAGAGTATTAAAATAAGGATAATAATGTTGTATTTTCAAATTCTTTTTTTGCTTGCTTTTATCAATGCATCCTTGATATAAAATTAAATCAATTTGAAAGATCTCTACAATACAATGAATATTCCCTACCCTATATGGTTTGGTGCAACAGTAGAGTGATTAGTATCTGGATCATAAGATCCTCTAATTGATCTCAAATTTGGTTAATTGCAGTTGTAGTTGGCACACTCTGAAGTCCTCAGATCAATCCCAGTTCTGCCCCCTGAACTCCAAGCAATAAAGCCATTCAATAATTGGCACAATGGTATATTCTGGAACTTTTGGTTCGAAGATCAAAAATTAGTGTAGTCACATCCACAGCAACAACTTTTTAGCCCTGAGTGACTCTTTCTCAAGGTGTTAAAAATGGGTGAAACCAGCTCTGCCTTGCATGAGAGTGGTTTAATGGAAAAAATGTATTAACATGAAGATTTAGGTGCTTGATACCTCTAAGTGACCAATGAATAAAGATTATTTGTGAAATGCATGCATAATAAAAGAGGTGGACTGAGATTCTGTGCTGGTGGACAGATGTAAGTTTTTTGAGGAATGCATTGATAAAAAAAAATACCAAAAACTTGATAATGATGTTACAGTGAAGATATATGCAAATGATGTCATACATAGGATTGCTGAATAAATAATAAGTTGGTTTAAAATATGGTTATGTATTATATTATACTAAATTTTTGCAAGATTTGTGGATTAATTTAATATCTATGTGAAACAAAGATGCTATTGTATGAGATATAATTATTACAAGAAGAGATTTATTTAAAAGGAATAAGTACATTGATTAAAGATAAGGCATAAAATCCTAGATAAACTTAATTAACAAAAGATAAAGAAGTGAGTAAGATATATATATATAAGTATATTAGACCATTAACAAAGGTGGGTTTCCACCTTTATTGCTAAAAGGAGGTTGCCTTGACAACAGTTTGAAATTGTTTTTATTGATATTGGAATTATCTAAGTGTAGACTGGTTTTTAATGATATATATATATATATAATACACACACATGCGAAATAGTTGAAATAAAGTCAATATATATATATATATATATTGTGCCATTACAATTTAGTCACTAGCTAAATTTATAGTAATGTGCATGTAGAAAAGGTAAACCAAAAATCATCATCACATTTTTATAGAACCATAAAAGAAGTTGTAGGGCATCCAAGTTTAAACCCTACAAGGTCCAGTTCTAAAAGCTTTAAACAGAGAAAGAATGGGTCAACAATTACATGTTTTACTTGTTTGTGTGTTGATAGAAAGGTAATACACACATTTAAACTATTTAATATTTAATTTTTCTTTAAAAAGCAAAGTTATAATGCATACATATAGGCAATGTATGTGTAAATTATTTAATTGTTTTATATTTCAAATATTAAACATTTTAACTTTCTTTAAAACTAACCTATGCTTGATCAATTCTAATATTTTATTCTATGCTTTTATTTTGCTTTTCTTTAATTATAATTGGGATTTAAAAGTTACAGATTTAATTAAATAATTGGGTTATAATTACTAAGCTAGCAATTATAGTATTTAAGGTTAGTTTATGAATGATTTGAAAGAATGAAGGATGTGTGTACATTACATACAAAATTTTACATTTCCTAAATATTGAAAGAAAAGGAAGTATTAAATCTGTTAAATTATTTTTTTTGTACAATTGTTTGTTAAAAGAGGAAATCTGTTTAATCAGATATCAATCTTTGTAGCAATTTTTTTTTTGTAAATAATTGTTTTTCACTTTGAAAGCTTATAATGGGTCAGAACTATAATTGTGAAATTGTCTTATCTCAAGATCTAAAGAAGGAAGCTCAAAGATTTGAAATGTTTCCTGGATGTTAAAAGAAAAAAAAAAGAAAAGAAAGGAAATAAGGATTGAGTCTATTTTTTTTTAAACAAAAGTGTCTGGAAAAAGGATTGAACTTTTCAGTTGAAAAATAATTTAGTTGAAAATAAATTACAGATCTAATTAAAACAAATTTGTCCAAAAATAGCAAGTGATGCTATCTCTGATTGGTTAAGGTAGCTAAAAATTGGATATAAAAAGCTGTCTTGAATTATTATTAGATTATTGTTTTTGATTCAGATTATTAAACAATCAAATTGAATGTTGAAAATATAAGAAATGGCTGGCTAGAAAAATTATATGTATGTCCCATTTTCTGGACCATCTGGGGAAGCTGCATATCACATAGGAAAGAAAAGATGTGTCTAAAATAATATTCTACACCTTTCAACTGACCAGAGAAATAAGATGTTTTAATAGAAGGAAGAAAGCATTCACCTGCATTCAAAGAAGATGAATTAATCTACTGATAAATATTAATCATCAAGTCCAATTAATTGTTACAACAACTGATTTTAAACTCAAGAAAATTTACAAATGGGAAAACCACTGCTGTATTTCATCTACATGCTTGACAGGAAGAGAAGAAAATTTAATATAATGATTTCCAAATTGTCCACTAAAGCAAATAACCTCAATAGAGTCATCATCATCAAATAGTTATACACCTCAAGAAAGAGATTGTTCCCACATAAAACAGAAATAGTAGCTGCCGAAATATAAACATTATACAAGACAAGTTTGAACCCTTGGAAATTCGCCACAAACAAAAGATCGGTAATATGACTTTTTATATCTATTTTCTTTATGATATCAGTCTTAATAAACATTTTAGCAATAAAGTGGTATATTTTTATTTAAAGAACTTTTAAAGACTATTCAGATCGATTAAAACAAGAATGTCTTACTAATAATAACTTTGAGCTTCATAAATGACCTTGAATGTATGAAAATTATTTGTTTATTAATTTTACAATATTAATGTGTAAAACAATTTTTTTTATGGTATTATGATTTTAGTTTTAACTGATATATTGTTGTTATTTTGGTTTTTAATAATATTTTGTTATTATGGGATAAAACACGCACATACATAATGATATTTTATATGTGTATAATTGTGAGTGAATGTGAAATAATGAGTAGTCTTAGAATATTGGATTATTTTGTTTCAAGTTAAGTATAGCATTTCAGAGGTAGAAGAGAGGGGGGAGAAAATAATTTAAAACTTGTTTCTAAAACTTGCTCTTTCAATTTTACTAACATTTTTTTTTTACATTCTATTTACATGTTGGATTTTAAAGTATGTGTGCCAATGAGCAGATAATATTTTTTTTTAAATACTTTTCTCATGGAGTGAAAATCATGGTCAATGTGACGTCCAACTTAATACAAAATACATTTGAAGGGAAAGGGGGAAGAACTTAAAATTAGTCTGAGGATTGTTATATAACCAATTATTATTATTATTATTCATGTCAATTTTCATATTTATCTAGAAATTTTTATGTATATGTTAGAAATGTAGTAATAAATATTAGTTTGTTTTATTAAACGAGGCGTATATATTTCATTAATTGTAGTCTTTGTTAAGTGTGATTATTCATCATCATCAATGGTTGAATATTAGTTATTTAAGATATAAGTAAATATGCTAAAATTAAGCAATAATTATGAATTTCTTTATAAAAATTAGTTTTATGTTTAGGCTTAGTCCTAGAGCTGTAGTTGAAACCATTGTCATTATTGTTATTATTATCATCATCATCATCATCATCAACATTTTAATTAATGAGCTGTTTAACTGTTTAAAGGCCATAAATAAATATTGATTTTATAATATTTAGTGATCTCTTAGTATTATTATAACCACATCCCATCATCTATTTCATGCAAGGATGAGTGAATTGCCATCCTAAATTAGTTATATATAATCTGAGCTAGTGAACTTATAAAAATATTGAAACACATTTGTTATGTTAAGATCTGAGAAATGATTTATGTCTAATATACTCCACTTTGGTTTAAAGATGTTTTACTTTTACCTAAATATTAGTGCTTATAGTGATATGGCTCAAAAAGCAAAATCTTCCATTTTATTATAAATAAAGTACCAAGAAGGGATTCAAACCCGGTACATGTGAAAGGTTATCAGATATAACCGTGTCTAGATTCAGATAATCTAGTGGCGCCCTGCTAGACCATATTCACTTAGTATTTGTTTAAACATGCACTTAACATCAAACCAAGAAATGAAAGTGGATAAAACCTACAGTCTGTATACCTGAGTTATATTTTATTGAAATTACTAGTGTACTCACTTCACATGATTTCCATATACCTGAGTTATAATACTTGTTATTAATAATTTGCTCATAATTTGCTTATAATTTTTGATATTTGAACTCCTTCACTTATATGGTAACAGTTATATTGTAACCATCTATAATTATTTGAACTCATTAATTATGTTACAATATATAGATATAGATAATGCCTGGGACTAATTATAATGAAAGAATATTTTATAAAAAATTAAATATGCTGAGTGTAGGAATATGAATAAGTAGAAAGGGATTTTTATAAAAGAAAAGTTAGATGTGATAGCGAATAGTAAATATATATTGAGAAATGTAGAAGTATAATGTTTTTAAAACTATATTAATAGGAAAATAAGATAGTCAAAAGGAAAATGAAATAATAGTAGTTATTATTAAAAAGGATATTTTAGAAAGCAATGGTAAGAAACATATGTAAAATTAGATTGAAAATGAGTACAGTTAAATAGATCTGCAGCTATTGGTAATAAGAAGTATGTAAAAGACTGAAGGAGAACATTAAAAAAGGTTTATACGGAGATAAATATGAATTTAGAAAGAATGCTGATTGTATTTAATAAGCTTTTTTTCTTTTAATAATTTAAAGGAGATCTGAAGAAGACCATTAGGCACTTGAAACAGTCAGCTATTTTGAAATTTAACTATAAAATATATGTGTATTGTTTGAAGTGTGTAAAAGAAGTTTATACTGATAATAATGATTATATTAGTAAAAGCGATGGAGTAAAAATTATAAATAAGGCATTACTGAAAAAAAGAGATGAAACTAATTAAAAATCTGAATAAAATATATGATAAGAAGTATATATGAATAAGGCAGAATTTGAAATCTACTACTCATTATGAATTGATAGATTAAAAAAAATTAAGAAAGATCAGAAAATTAATGTGTTCAATGGGAAAAAAAAAAAAGCAGGATGAAGTAATAATCATAATTTTATCCTGATAGAATCAGAGATATGGGAAACATTAGAATCTTTATAGAAAAGTGGATAAGAATGGATAGGAAATAAGAAAAGAGTCTAAATTCAACAGATTTAATAATACCTTGAAACAACTATAAATGATAATGAATTTAAAAAATGGAAAAAGTAAATTGGTGTTATGCAGAAGTTTGCAAATGAATATTTATTTAGAACTAATAAGAACTACTAACAAAATATGGAGTAAAAATACTTTATAAAGTAAAAATAAAATAAGAAAAACATGTAGGAATTATAAAGAGAATGTTAAGAAACAAATGAAAAAAGAAGAGATAAAGATCGATATTTATTTTTAAAAAAAGAGAATAAAGATGAAAATGAAATGAACTTCATAAGAAGTTATCTGAGAAAATTAACAGGATAGGAATGGAGGGAGGATTTGAAAAATGATGAAGATATATGACAAAAAGAAATAAGAAAAGAATATGATTTTGTAAATGCTTAAAGACACTTTATCTTTACGGATTCTAGATTTACAGTTTGCTGGTGATGATCATTGCAGAATCAAAAGATAATTTTCAGAATATTTTTAATATTTTGCAATAAAAAGACTCTCGGTTTAATGATTAGTCCAAAATTCAAGTTCCAGGTGGAAAAAAAATCTTTCGTAACTTTTAGTTTGGATGATTATCAATTTGAGAATATGAATGAATGGGACATATAGATAGACTTGGATGTTGATATGCCACATGAATTGTGGTGGACATTATGCATGGAAGAGTTAAAAGCTGTGATATTTCATCATAAGATATAATTCTTGCAGTTAAATCAGATGTACATAGAGAAACATTTTAAGATGTAAATCATTTGTTTTTACAAACAAATAATCAAAGTCATTATACAAATCAAAATAGTCCCTGTGGTGCATTTCATCTCAACATTCAGTTGACCTTATTACATCTCCAATATTTTAATGATATTGCTCTTAAGTATAAATAGATATTTAAGAACAATAGTAGCAGAACATTGGGGATATAAGTTGTGGATTTTTGCCAAAACGCATTGTTGAGACAGTTTTCATTTTTCTGATTTGTTTGTTTGTAAAAGTAAGTTGTGTAGATCATAATTAAAAATGTTTAGTTTAACAATGTACATGATAAATAATGAAAATGCTTCTTTTATGCAGTTTATACACAGCATTATGTTATATATCACTCTTGAAAAATAATTGAGAGTTCACATCTTTCCTAGAGGTAATACGAATATTTAAGTATTAAACAGTTTTTTTTAAATATGAAGAAGAGTTCTGAGGAAGACCCTTGAACTGTTGAAATGGTCATTACTTTCCACATGTGACATATAAAGTTAGGAGCTCTGAAAAAGACTGTTGAATAGTCAAAACTGTTAACTATAAAGTGCACAAGTGTTTTAAAATGCAGAAAAAATAGTGAAAGAAAAGAAGAACATTATATGATATACAGTATTTCATTTTTGCCAAAAATGGAAAAAAATATAATACTGTTTTTTTTTTTTTTCCATATATTTAAAAAAATTGCACAAGATAAAATAAATTATAATAGCAACAATTGTACATAAACAATAAACCTTTATTTGACAAACATATTTGTGCCCCCCCCCCCTTCAAGCATTAAAACAATTCCATCACATTAAAAGCAAAAAAACAAGGCTTTCTGTATATAACAATGTTTTATTTTATATTATATTGTGTGATTTATTTATTTTTAAAACACTTGGATGTTTTATGAGTAATGCTTGTGATTTAAATTAGCTCTGGATGGAGCTGTTATTTTATTTGATTTATTGTATGGAAACGAGACCTGAGTCTTATTGCATTGAAGGTCATCTTTATGACAGCTCCAGTGAATGTTATCTTATTCACTTCACATCACCAATGCATCCTTATAACAGTAAGCTTATATCCAACCAGTTTGATTATTTTTGTAAGCTTGCCATTATATTTTTAGAATCTTATGTTCTTAATGACTTTAAGTTACAATAAGGAGAGGGTTTCTTAATAAGTCTGTGTTTTGAAAGAATTGGGTGAAAATAACCTGGTGTAAAAATCTGTCAATAATATTTTAGAATATGCATGGCAGTTTTTACGTCAAGATGTTATATCAGATTGAACAAATGAGACATTATAACTCCTAATGAAATAATTAACATTCTAGATCTGCGTAAAAAAAATTTCCATATAGTAGTGCCACCTTGTGCTAACCAGAGTAATCAATGGATGCCAGAAGGCTTATGCATAAAATCCCTATCTAGTGCCTACTCATCCATATCCCCAGACTAGTTTCTGGCTTGTGGCCTTCATCAGTGAGGAGCCTTGGATCTGAGAGCACTGCACCTAGAACTTAGGATCTAATGCAACCGCTCCAGCAGCCACCTTTTATCTCTACTTCACTACAAAACTATAAGAATGAAACTGAAAACACAATATTTTCAATCTAAGCTCAATAGCTTATATAGTCATATGGATCTGAACTTATATAGTTATATGGGGATATTGGATGAGTAGGTACTAGATAGGGATTTTATGCACAAGCCTTCTGGCATCCATTGATTACTCTGATTAGCACAAGGTGGCACTACTATATGGAGAGTTTTTTGCCTGTTTACTAACAGTTATGTGCTAGCATGAGATGGTGATCATGTGACATAAAAAAATTTACATGGTTCTTCTGCACTTCTTGCCAAGACCTACTTGATTGTAGAATTGGGGGTATATTATTTATGGAAAAATCATGATTTATTTTGAGTAGTACCACTTCTATTGATATAAACGCACATACCTTTAATTAGCTGAATTGGAGTAAACGTACTGTTATAAGAATGTGTCTTGATTGAATTGGTCACTTGAAGTGAATATTCACTGGAGCACCAACTTTCTTTGTGGGAAAGGCATATTCTGATATAAAAATTACCTAATGCAATAATAAATTCTTTTAGAAAGTAAAGATATTAAGACAGCGTCACAAAATGTCACACAAGTGGAGTAAAGAAGCAGTGCGATATAACATCACATGATCACCATTTCTTATGCTTGCTCCATTGATTACTCTGGCTTGCACTGAGTGGCAATACGTATAGAGAGTTTTGCCTGTTTTAATAGTGCGATATACTTGGATGTAAACACATTTTAGTATCTTTTTTTTTCCTATGGCCATTCTCATTTACGAGACGCTGATGATGATGTTTAAGATAGTTTAGTAATAAAATAGAATTGCCTCTTCGACTAAATGAAATCTGATCATTTAATTACGCAAACACGTGACTTACGATAAATAAACTCTACCGCTTATCTGTTATTCCAGATTTGTCATTGACTTTTCACAACCAATAGTTTTGTACATAATTTGGTTCAACCTCTTAGCAGGACTCAAAAGACAGTAAAACTGTTTTTATTGTCCGAAGGATTTTTATTTTATCAATTTACATTTATTTTTTAATTAAGCGCCGCCCCCGCCCCCCCCCCCCATCTCCTGATACTTTATTATAATAATAGTAACTCGCGACGTCTTTCCTATCAGGGATCTATAAATACAACAGTTTATGGATAATTGAACGGTAATAGAAGAATTTTCTTTGTTTAAATCACCATGGCAACAATTAACTGTCAGAATTTGGAACACAAAAAGTCTTTAAAGTAGAACAGTTCGATAAAATTAATGTCAGTTCATGCTATCTGGGGCATTAATGAATAAATAAGATTAGTTACAATAATAAATATTTTAGTAAAGTTTATAACTGATTAAGATAACTTTTGAACGATAAAATATCCAGACAAAATCCCTTAATACATATATACGTCAGAACTAATTAGCAAGCGTCATGCCTTCTCATTCGCTGATCCTCCTTCATAAGCTGATGAGACAGTATGGGCTATTAAAAGGCCGTTTTATCTTCTAACACTCTTTACTAGTAGTTAAACATATGAAAACAGGTCAATCAAGCACCCATTACAATTACATGCTCCTGTGATGTTATCAGATTACCTTTTTTGTGATAAGGAAAATAATAAAAGGCACCGCACTGTAGCAAGTATGCATATCCACTCTATATATACAACAGATATAAAGAACTATTATTAATTAGATATGGTAATGAGTTATATATCTGAAATACAACAAATTACAATTAATGATCATATCCCAAACCATTTACATAGAATTAAACATTATACATAACTATTTCCCCTAAAGAAGATATGCAAATAATATGTAAAATACAATGACAAAATTGCCCTGATAGGATGACAGACTTTGGATCAGAAGGATTTGTCACTTCTAGTGTTCAACTTTACGAACTCCGAGCAATAAACCATTAATTTACTTTAATGATAAAATAGAATCAATTCTGGGAAAAAATAAAAGAGTAAACTTTTTTAAATTTCAAGATATCTATAAATACAAGTTTTATCTCCATTTCTTTTATTCTTCTTAAAAACCTATGATACCACACATCCAATTTTAATATTAGTCTTAATTGCTCCAATTAAAGATTTGTTTCTATTTCATGAGTTTTCCTGCTAACATATACATAGCGGCCACTTATAAACCTGTATGATCATTTCAACTCCAAGAAAAGAAAAGAAACAAAATTACCCTGGAAGTGGATTTGGAAATAACTATACAAACCAATCTGCAAACCAGATATAGAATATGCTGTCTTTTACTTTCTTCAGCAGAAACTTTTCTTTTACTGAAAAATATTTCAATGTCATGTGTAATTATAGCTTTCCAGTGTATTCTCATCTTTGTCAGGTCATCCCAATGAAAACAATCAATATCATACTTCTTTAAAATGACCTTGAGATAATCCTTATAATGTTGACAGGATCTATCTCTTCTATAGAAACCATATTTAAGTTCATCATAGAACACACTTTTAGAATACTTGCCTTCTTCATTCATTTTATGTGTCCAATCCAATGGTGTGATTTTACAATAGTGGATCATATCCAGCAAGTTTAAAAACATATTGACTGATTTTATGATCTTCCTATTACATTTTGAACATTTTATGGAGCACCTTTAAAATAAAACATTCCTGATGTGTTTATGTTGCCTAGCAACAAAATTTCATTTGAAAATGTTTTAACACAATTTCTAATAAATACTGATTGGATTTAATATGTACTATTACTTAAAATATTTTCAGATAACATTATAACTTATTATTAAAGATATAAAAAACTGATGGACAAAAGTTTTACATACTCACATACTATAAAGTGCCAAATACCTCTGACATAGTCTTAGTTATTAACAGTTACTACACTACACTAAACATGCTCCTCTTTAAATTGGTGACATATAGAGATATATCCTATTAGCAAATAAAACGCCAGTCTCTTCTTAGAATGCTAACCTCATTACCCTCCTCTCATCTTTCTATAAATGATTTAATATTTGCTTTGAGATTATATGCAATAAGACATTGTGGAATTCCCTTCTCTGGAAATATTTTTGCTCTTCAGTAGACTTTTAAGGCTGTTTTATCTTTATTTACAATTTGAGATAGGAGGCAGTAACATATAATGACCCACTTATAACATCCTTGTGTTTTATCAGTAAGCAGCGGTGATGTCTTGCAAAAGAAAAATACCTCATGAAGACATGTTCTTGTTGTTACTTTTCTCCATGGCAAATTTCAAATCCAGAAATATATAATGCATGATCACCCATTTCTACAATCTTTCAAAACAGTCTTTAAAAAAATCCATATCCAAATTTCTTCTTCATTAAGCAAATGCTAATCTTTGGGGTATTAAAGCTGTACAATATTATACAACAAAGGGCAAATGTCTTTTAGCAAAACAGATATGTAAATAATAATTTTACTTCTTGCTTTTGGGGGGGGGGGGTAGCAAAAATAGGGATATGTTCTTTAATTTAGAAAAAAGTATCTTATTTTGTAAAATAGTATAGATATTTATTTAAAGTAAAAGATATGCATTGTTATTTTTTTAAAAAAAGAAACAAAATATTAATTTAATAAGAATACTTAAACTACCTCTACATTGATCCATTCACTTTATAATTCTTTCCCAACATTTTTTTTAACCAATAAGACTTTACATGATCTAACTCCCATAATGCTTATACAATACTGTTTAACGTAATTTTATTCTCAACCCATTTATGCCACCTAGTGTAAGCTTTACTAATCAATAGATATCAAATGGGAGTGCTTAATAAAATCTATCCAATGCTTTCCTATCCAAATATTCTCAGACTAGTTTCTAGCTTATGGCTTTTAACAGTGAGGTTATACTGTTCAAAGATGCAAAGTAACTCACTGATGAAAGCCTTAAGCTTGAAACTGTTAATTTAGTGATATTGAATAGGATAGTACTGGATAGGATTTATTTGCATTGTTATCTGACATTGCTTACAATAGACAATACAGTTGTGATGAAATAAAAATATGCTACTCAAACAGCAATGTATAAGCTGAAATCACATGATAGAGTCATGTGATATTTTATTGGTTTAATATCAATTCTGCCCACTGTAGAGATGTTCTTATAGTTTGTTGCTCAGTAGGTGTCAGATCAATATGACTATATAGTCAAGATGAATTAGATTGAAATCATTTCATATATTTATCAATTTGAACTGATAGCTTGATAGCAAAACAAAGAGACAAATGCTGACTGCTAAAAAGATGTTAGATTCTAAAGGTTGAAGTACACTATTCCAAGATCCAAAGTTACTCACTGATGAAATTCATGATCTTGAACCCAGTTTGAGGGTGTTTGGATAAGACAGTACTCAACCATCTAGCATTTAATTCCTAAAGCTAATATTAGGGGATATAGTCATGGTCAGAAAAAAAGAATTGGGAAAAGGGGAGGGGGTTAAAAAATAAAGTTTCTCTTTGCTTTGAGATATTTTTTTTTAATTTACTATGGCAACTAAAGTACACCGATAATTAATCATTTTGCAATACAGTTGTGTTCAAAATCAGGATCACATTTTACAGATATTTAGACATAGGTAATTCTACTTAATCGTATTAAAACTTAAGGCTTTATACAAAAACTGGTCCTCCTGATTAAAATGTGAATACGTTGTTTTGTCATTCATCAGAGCTCTTAATTTGTGAATGTTTTTATGAAGCTTATTAACAAATCCTTTGCATAAACTATCTCACCTTGTGATCACTTCTATTCTAGGAGATATGTCTACCAGGTCCCCAAATGAACCCCCATTAAGAAGCAAGATGTTTTTCGTTTGATGTTCTTCAGTGTTACTATTTATAAGAAGCTTATCTAATTTTTTATGAATTTCATAGAATTCATCATTTATTAATTACTAAAGATACTTTTTATGAATTTTTCAGACTTTTGAAGGACCAAAAGTACATTCAAAACATTAGGAGGAAGAGTAGGAAATTCGGGAATAATAATAAATCAAGTTTTGGGGAAAATTGTTTTTGACTTAAGGTTAAATCTGGATCATAATTTGAAGATATTATCAATATTTTATTTTTTTAATATGATTTACATATAGATTTCTAATTACATAGTTTTCTTTTGATGAAATTTCTTTGCTCAATGTTTATAACAAAAATTATTTTGTGCTTATCTTTCATTACAGATCAAATCTGTCACCCTAATTAACTTCCAGGTCAACTTTTAAATATAGGGGATTTGAACTCAGACTTTGAAGTCCCTTCACTATCTACATTATCTCATTCTACTGTTACACATGACCACACACATGCAGAGTTAGAAAATTTATATCACTAATATTTGTGTTTTGAAAATCTTTCTGCAATTCTCAAATAACTTTCTAATAGCTGTAAAAAAAACTGAAAAGACATTATCCCATATCAAGAGAGTTTTTTATTAATCCAAATCTTATCAATCTTTTCTAGGACTCAAACCAAGATCCTCCATCTCAAAGTGAATAGAAGATCACTAAAAGGAGACAAAATTTTATCATTAAAGTGGATTATCACAGATCATTTGAGTTAAATGACTATCTAAAATAATAAAGGCTTTTGTGATGTCTGGTCTACTGTTCACAGCAATGGAAAAATAGTCACAGTGCAAATATGCCACTGCTTTTATTCACAGTCATGTTAATATAGGGGATTTGAACTCAGACTTTCAAGCATTCTTTCAATTATCCACACTATCTTATACCACTAATACACATGATCACACAGATGTAAAAAAGCTAAATAATCACCAATATACATATTTCATGCTGAACCAGCACTCATCAGTTGGTCCAGATTATTATCATCTCCCACACATATATATAATCAGTGCTCACTTTTATATTAAGATGGTAAACTCTCATACTTTAATGGACAGGCTTCAATCTACTCTAACCTCCAACTCTTCAGCCATCCATACCATTGAAATCTGACGATGGAAAGCTCATATTCCATGCTGATGCCAATATTACTGCCATGCCCATGTTGACCTCAAGTCACTCTGACCCCTCATGTATAGGACCTTATCATTTAAAGTTTACTACTGAAATTCCTTCAGAGTTCGAAACTTCATATCAGCACACTCCGTAATGTAAGTCAATTTTTGCCTGCATGAAATTAAAAATATTTTGAACTATTATGGTAAGATATAACTTTTGAAGAGAAAGTTTTCCCAAAATGAGCTTTCATTTATGTTACACCTATATTCAAAAGACAATTGTTTTTTGACTTTAATAGTTTGGTGGACAATTCTCTGATAGCCAAAGGGATGGCTTACTAATTTCAAATTACATCTTTTTGCAAGTTTTTTTTTTTAATCTTCTGAACCAATCTTAAAAATAAGAAGTGTAGCGTATTTTGAATTGTTGTTTTTTTTTTACTTCTCTATCAAGCTATTTTGCATAGGCATTATTTTTGACGTGAAAAGATTCCAATGATTTTATGCAGATTACTTGGTTTGACCTGCCTTCTTTGGAATTGCTTTTAACCCTTCAGCAATGCTGTTTCTCTTTTGCAGTTTCTGCGACCTTTGCAATTTCCAATTCAGATTCCAAAAGAAAAAAAAAATTGTGTTGGTTGAATTTCTCATTTTTACAATATAGAGAATCAAAATAAGCAAATAACATGATAGGAAAACTAAAACAGAAAAATGTTCACAAATAAAAAACTAGATTTGAAAACAAAACACAACAAGCAAGAACAATGAAAGTCACATGCTATAATTCTACATTTACATTCAGTGTTAACGAACTCAGACTTTTCACACACCCACTACTCACAGTGCCATCTCATATTGCTGACCCACCTGATCATACACATGTTGAAAAGATAAATAATCACTAAAATACTGTCCATTAAAGTATGAAGATTGACTATCTTAATATAAAGCTGAGCACTGATTGTATATATGTGTGGGGATAGTAATCTAGACCAACTGATGATTGCTGGTTTAGTATGAAATACGTATATTGGTGATTATTTATCTTTTCAACATGTGTGTGATCAGGTGGGTCAGCAATATGAGATGGCACTGAGAGTAGTGGGTCGTGTGAAAGTCTGAGTTCGAATCCTGCATATGTTACATATATAAATGCAAGTTTAAGCCTTACAATGTATTCAGTGTTAACATAAATAATATTAGTCATTACAATCAGTGGGGACACCTTAAGAATCTTTACCTATTTGTGTCACAAAAATTAATAAACATCAAAAATTAGCTCATTTATTGTATTGTCTTATTGAATAAAAAACTTCATGTCACAGAGATAATGCATCTGCCTACAAGCTTCATTCTGTATCTGGTACAAGTAAAATCCTCATGAGTCTTACACTTTGTATCTCAACTAACAGGCCCACAGCTAACTAGAAAAGCATTCACCATTTGTCAGTAAATGAACCTATAGCTATATTTAGGTAGAAGATAAAACAAAAACGGAAGTCACTAAAATTCTCACCATCCACTCATTAAACAAGCCTGAAGAGTACCACCTTCTCTCTGTCCTCTAAGAAAATCAGTTAGAGAGACTTTTTGCTCTATATTGATTATTTATTTTTAAAGGGTTGCTTTATTTTACTACTGAATAAATTATTTAATAATATTTACTGATAAATGACACCCTACACATGTTATAATGCAGTGAAATAAAAGTTATATTGAGTATGACAAATAACATTTATTTATAACATATAGACATTCAAATGATTAAAAATAATCTATTCTATTGCCAACAAGAATGCCACATGATCATTCCTATGTGTATGAGAGGTCATGTGATTTTGTGGGGATTAAGCACATTGTTGACACAGAAAACTCAAGTCTTAAATATATATATATAAACTAATCTAATATAAATCTATATAGCTATGCAAGTGAGTTAGTCTGGGTTTGAAATCTTAGTGTTGCTATATTTCAGTTTATTGAGGGAAATAAAAGAATAAAAAATGTTTGCTACGATGTATTATTTCCAGCTTTGAATCCTCATCTTTATTGGCAATGGCAAAACCTAAAAAACATTTGGTCTAGAGATAGGTATTTCATTGCACTATATCATCTGGTGTCTATTGATTATTCATATTTATATCATGGCTTTTGAGTAGGGTGAAGATAAAATGTTCTTGAATATAATCTAATGGTTAATCATTTGTAAGGTCATGTGATGCCTAAGCAACAGAACTAATAGGCTGAGCTTCAATACAGGAACATATCGCTCTCAAATCCATCATTTATCAATTAATATGCTACACAGGAGATTAAAATAATGTTGTTTTCATTATAACTTTCATAGAATTTATATAAACTTTGCAAGCAAGAATTTACTGTAAGTAACTGCAAAAGAACACTGAAAAAAATATATCTGCATTACAGTAGACACACATAAACAAAATCTCATTGCTCTCTCTGAATGGCTCATACTATTAGAACTATCTTCTACTTCTGAGTTCTTGAACAAATTGTTTTAAAAAATGAATTCATTTTAACTAATACAATGCTGTATTTGATGTTTCAAATAGTATTTTAGATTTAATAAAAAATTTTAATGCAATACACCTGGGTCTCATTTTATGTGGTAGATAGGTTCCTCAAAAACACACACAAAAGAAATTGCACAAAAATAAACTTAACTTACCTTGAAAAATGGGGGATAGGTTCTGTAATTTTCAGAATCAGCATAAAAGCAAAGCAATAAGGAAAAATTACTTTAAAATTTGCATTAAAAAAATGAGGAAATAAATTATGACTAATAAAAACTTTCAACTATTTAAAAAAAAATAATACAAGACAAACTTTTTTTATTTTTTTTATTAACTACAGTATTTAATTTTACATTTTTTTATACATATTTTAATCATTACCACTATTTGATAATATGTGTTCGTTTGTGAACTAGTAAGAAATCAGATTTGTGACGTGATGTACAACTAGTGCCACTTTCAGTCTTGTGCTGTGTTAATGGTTTTCTGTTTCTATATTAAATAAATGAGATCGCAATCAAAACAAAAAGATTATACACTATCATTAGAAAGATTATTTTCAGTTTATAAAATTAATAAAATCTTCATTATTATTTATTTTAAAAATCTAAAAAAATATTTATTTCTGTTAATATCTAACAAAATACGTTTTAAAAGTTTAAAATATTTGAATATTTATTGCAATATTTTTATACGTGCATATAAATCTATTATTATTATTATTTACTCATTAGTATAAGTAGGTTATTTACATAGAAGCTAACATTCTAAATACATCTTCAGGCCATATTCACATTAGCTGCTAATATAACATTATATTTTTGAAAAAAAAAAGTATTTCAAGTCAAAATAAGTTATTAATAATTTAAATTTATTGATATCTAATAAATGTAGTGAAATATGAAAGATATTAAGAAGAAACATTAATCACAGAACTTCAAAATCGCATTAAAATAATCCGCATAAAATGAGATCCAGGTGTATTCATCAGGAAGTTCTTTAGGTATCAGCAAGTCGTTTGAGGCTAACCAAAACATGACAAAGTATTTCCTTATAACAATGTTCAAATGTAAATATTTTATTCAATAGCATGTTATTTTTAGTATAGTTTTGAATGTGAAAATATGTGGGCAGTGGAAAACACACCTAAACAAGGGATTTTCAATGATATTAGGCAGAAACTTGAAGCATAAATAACTAAGTTACACTTGTCTTATTTTGTCCACATTAGGAATTTATTCAAATCACTAAAAATCATATACTGGTCATAAAGACTAATATGAGAAGAATGAGGTATCATCTCAATAATGAAAGATCAATAAAAGGCAATGAGGTTAAACCAGCAAACAAATGTAGGTCAGTCTGAGGGAATACATTTCTGGATAACCTGAAATTATTGTCAACAAATTATGTCTAAAAATAGTTTTAGAATGAAATCAATCTGTATATACGATGTAAACCTGATAATGTTGATTTCAAAAAAATATTTCAAAATGATGTGGAAATCTCTAAATCAGAAAATTTGCTGGTACAACATCCCCTGTGTAAGAGTTTTCAAACTGTTTTAGCTTTGAGCATGGTTGCAAATATCATTACCATATTTTGGGAGCTTATTGTCTATAATGTTTTAGAATTACTGTAAATAATTTTCCTCTATCAGTACATAAAAATAACAACTCATCTAGAATGAATTCTTTTCAAACACTGGTAGAAAGAACAGCATATAATCAATAATTTGAATGTCAAATGAGAAGAAATGTTAGGTTGAATCTTTTAGACCATATCTTATCTTGTATGAGCATCAATTATTCATTTGTGTATAATTTGATTTTAGATTTGGTAGTACTTGCTTTACATTTGCTGTTTCCAATACTGTTTTAGTTATAATTGTTATAAATGAGTATATACTACAATTGATAAAAGTCTGTTTTTTAATTTTATCAAAAACAATAAACATTTATTGTCTCTGTGTTTTCTTGAAGGTTTGCAATAATGGTATTTTAGTTGTATTTAAATATTGGACTAATTCCATCATCTAATATAAGTAATGAATGTCTTTAGAAAAATTTAACTTTATTTAAATATTCCAAATACATTCAACTGTTAGTAACAGCACATTAAACAGGTTAGTATATGCACAACATTTCTCTTCTCTTCTTCAAGTGTTGCTGGCCTGACCAGAATACTAGCATGGGAATCAAATCTTGATCCTTAGATTCTTGAATATTGAATTTTAAGGTAATGTTCTAACCAATATATAAATACAATTTATTGCCTCAGTATTGTAATTCTTAACATCTCTAAAAAAAGTTTGAATGTTCAAAATCTTTCATCTAGAAACTGTTATTCATTAATAATTGAATGTATGAGCATAATCTATTTGTTAAACATACTGTTATGCTTAATAATTATCAAGTATTATGATTATAACATCAAAAAATTCAGATTTTTAGCGATTGTGTTTAAAGATGTTACATTCCTCATTGTTGTGAAACCATTTAAAACAGTTTCAAAAAACATTTAAAATAGAAACAAGATTATGTAATACTCCCTCATGGTATTTATAAGAACTATTGCTACTAGTAATTTTAAATATTAAAGCAGGCAAAACTCACCATACAGTGGTGCCACTCAGTGGAAGCCAGAGTAATCACTGGATGCCAGAAATCTTGCACATAAAATCCCTATCTACTGCCTACTTATCCAATATCCCCAGATTAATTTCTAACTTGTGGCTTTCATCAGTGAGGAGCCTTGGATCTGAGAGCACTGCACCTAGATCTTAGGATCTAATGCAAACCTCTAGCAGCCAACTTTTACCTCTACTTAACTACAAAACTATGAGTTTAAAATTGAAAACATGTGACTATATAAGCTAATGAGCTTGGATTGAAAATATTATGGTGTTTTCAATTTTAAACTCATAGTTTTGCAGTTAAGTAGCGATAAAAGGTGGCTGCTAGAGGGTTGCATTAGATCCTAAGATCTAGGTGCAATGCTCTCAAATCCAAGGCCCCTCACTGATGCACAAGATAGAAACTAGTCTGGGGATATTGGATGGGTAGGCACTAGATAGGGATTTTATGCACAAGCCTTCTGGCATCCATTGATTGCTCTGGCTTGCACTGAGTGGCACTGCTGTGTGGAAAGTTTTTATGAGCAAGCATAAGAAATAGTGATCATGTAATATTTAGTAATTTTAAATATTGTGATGAAATTTAACAAATATAATGTTGAAAAGCATAAATAACAATTTTGGGTTATACTGAAGTTTTCTAATAGGAATGGGATATGAGTGAGCCTAAAATAATCAAAAGAACCTTTAAAATTTAGCTTTAGAAATTCAGCTTTATCATGATTGTGTAGTTTTTTTTTAAATATATATATATTAATTTCTAAATATATTAATACCACCTGGGGTATGACAATCTCTGACCAGAGTATTCTAAGTCACTTATGAAATTATAATATTGTTATCTAGGAATTGTATTTACGGACTTGCATATATATATATATGGGTATATATAGTTACGGAGAGTTTATTAACAGAAATGTAATACCTAGAAATACATCTCCTACGTTCAAGAAGAACAGATTTTTGAAATGTCAGTCTCATTAATTTAATTCTGTTTTGATATTGCATGTTGTTGACATTTAAAGATAAATATATCATTTTGTACATAAAAGTTCTGAAAAATTATAAGAAAAAATAAAAATTATTCAGAACACAGACATATATATATGAAAATGTTGGTCTCTGCATATATTCATTATCAATCTTTCACTCATCTACAAAAATAAAGCTCCCTTCAAAACTTTAAAACAAATTGTCCTTATCTCTTTGTCTTAATTGTCGTCATAAAAATTTCATAGCCATCTTAATCTTGGAGGATCCCTTTCAATTTCTTTCTTTCATCTATCATAGTTCCCTTTGATATAACTTCTAGCCATGATCAGTAATTGAAACTACCTCCATCATGAGTTTTACACTATTATTTAATAAATATATTATTTTTAATATCTCTTTCCACAACTCTTTACATCTTTGATGAATCATAATGCATGAGATTATTAAAGAAGGAATAGAAATGATTTAATCAGTATAGTAAAATACAGTTATTTACCATTTATATATCCATATTACTATCCTTCATGGATTGGTGCACTGGGATAGTGATGGATTTTGAACCTCAAGATTCATGGATCATAGCAGAGATCATTTCCAGTGTTCAAACCTTTTATGAACTTCTGAGTAATAAAATTACTTTTTGGTCTGAATATTTTAATGTAGAACGTGAAGAGATGGATTCTGGAACTGAAAACCCTTGGTTTCAGATCTGTTACTTCCAATACTGGCACTGTGTATGCATTTCCAAACAATATGCTGTGTATTTCTAATTTATTTAGTAATTTTGAAATTAAGTTTTATTGAAAAAAGAAAAAAAAGAAAAATATTGACCCAAAAATGAAATTAATATATATATATACACACATAATCAGTTAAACTGAGTATAAAATCGAAAGCTATTAGATAAAGAAGACCAAAATATTTATTTTTAAATGCTTTTATTTATAAATTTGCCAATAAATAATATATTATTATATAACGGTGATAATCATATATATTTATGTATAGTAATAATTAATAAAAGATTCATAAATATCTTATGCTTTCCTCAATGTAATTGTAATCTATTTTAAAAGTTCATGTGATGTGATGTGATGTACTGTGGCTTCTCCTTAAACGAAGTCAAGAATCTCTCAGCAATTATGCCCAGAGAAACCTGTTAGCCACTTTACATTATGTACACATCTCCATCTATTAATTTTTATATAAAATTACTCAGAACCAATAATAAAATTAAAATAAAGCAATCCAAATATTTACAAGTGTATTAAAGTCAAAATGTATTTTTATATAAGTTATACAATATTTATAAAAAGTATGCACTAAATATTATATAATTTTCCATTCATTTTAGTTAATTAAAGAATCTGTAGTTTGAACCCTCAGCCATAATTTTATTTCAGCTTCCTTAAAACCACATAAATGCAGGAAACACATAGTTCTGTAATAATTTAATCACAGAAAATGAAGATTCCAATAGTAAGATACTTTTTCTCCACTTTGCACTGACATTTTGCATAATCCTTATGACTTGAATTCTTAGATGTTTTTATTTTACATATAACTCAAGTTATGATTATTCAAAAATAAACTGAAAAATTATGCGTTCTTTCATATTTAACATAAGATACATTCAATTCTTCATGAGAGAATTTTATGGGTCACAGTCTTCACTATTGATCCAGAACATGACTGATTCCACCCACTTCATGCATGTCATGACTTTTGTTTTAACAAGCACTTAGTTTCAATGCAATAAAAGTTTTCTCTGAAATTAATGGTTAACAAAAAAGCCAATAAGTTAAAAGTCACTCTGAATGATAAATTCTTATTTTTTTAGACAACTTCCTATCATTCAATCTAAGGTAATCATATCCTGGATATAAACAGGAGACAAACAGTAATGGCATTTTCTAGACTGAACTGGTCTATTTTAAAAAGAGATTATTGGCTTTGAAACAATTCTGTATAACAATCTTAAAATATTAGTGAAGCAAACATTCCAATGAGATGAGAAAGAAAGAAAGGAAGGAAGGAAGAGAGAAAGAAAGAAAGGAAGGAAGAAAGAAAGAAAGGAAGGAAGGAAGGAAGAAAGGAAGGAAGGAAGGAAGGAAAGAAGGAAGGAAGAAAGAAAGAAAGGACATCTCTGTAGGATGCTAGTGAAGAGTCAAAAAATATTCTCATCATTTTTTAATATGCACAACTTTGAAATGGTTCAGAGTTAATGCATGTCAAGTTGTTCATCCAAAGACACAGTGAGGAATTAGGCAACAGAGTCCTATTATCATACACGATAAATACCCATCATTTCTGCATGTTATCAAATGGCTAATTACTTAAGAGTTCATGTACTGTTTGAACACTAGATATGACATGTTAAGCTTTGATCACAAACCTTTATCTCCAAACAACAATTTTCTTCATGGCCATATAATATAAACTTCAGAAATCAATGTATATCCATTGACATAATGCTTTCCATCTCCAGCTGACCAGTTTATAACTTTTGTCTTTACCAGTGAAGACTAGGATTTAAAGTGAGAACTAATAAGCTTACATATCTAGCAATTGCTTTTTATTTTTCTATAAAATTAAACCTAATAATCTGAAATTTTAAAAAAAATATAGTTTTGAACACAGGATAACTTGCTTGTGTAGTTATATACATTGAACACTAGGATAATGTCCATATATTTTAGAGATCTGTTTTAATACAATTACAGGCTCCTTCCATAATTTGACTAGGAAGGTTAATGACAAAGAGAATAACTTTCTCATATTCTTAATTCTGTGCTTCCAAGAGCAGTTATCTTTATCCTATTCTAGAGTCACCTGCTGTGAGCTTGAGGAATCAATAGACAACAGATAGTATAGCACGATAAGATCGCTTTGTCCACACTACTTTTTGACTTTTGTTTTTATCATTTAAAGTAGAATTCAAAGCTGAAACTAATTCACTTCTGCATCCAACAGCAACCTTTGACATTTTTATATTGTTGAAGCTAATATCCAGAAATCCAAAACAATCCTATGTGCTTGAACCTAGTTAGATTTGAATCCTAATCTTCACAAATGATGATGTTGAACAGATACCAGTCTAAAAGTGAAGATTTTATAGCACTATTATCTAGCATCCCTTAATTAGTCAAGTTTGTAGTGGGTGTATATAAATAGGATGAAGGTAATTGTTTTTAAAAGCATATGACTGATAATATGAATGTTCATATTTATCTTCTTACCCGAGCTTAGAAGAGGCCTACAGTTGCTACAGAACTGCGGTCTCAAAAAAATATATAGAAGCTGGCCAAAAACCTATGATTTTTTTAAACTTTAGATTATTAACTTGAACAGTATAAAGGAACAATCATCATCATTTTCATGATAATGGACTCTCCAAGTTCAATCCATCTCCAATCTCTATATTTTCCATATCACTCAGCACACTTTCTTATTTCATTCACCCATCTCATGATCTTCTACAATCTCTTTGAATCTAATTTAAGATGGTTCAACTATTATAATCCCTTCTAGCAATATGTCCAGTCTAATTCCAGTCTCTTAATTCTTTCAAAGTTGCTCTCTCAACCAATCTTTTTTTGTTACATTAGTAGTATCAGATTTAAATCCTAGTCTATAGTGATGAAGGCAAAATCCAGAAACTGTATGATCTATAGATTAAGATTTTACAACACAACACCATCTGATATCCATTAATTACCCAAATTTACAACAGATGGCACTAGAGTAGAATAAAAATAATACTTTTGAAACTATAAGAAAAGTCAGGTGGTGGTATTACTGATATTAACCTTTAACTTTTGAATCTGTTATTATTTCATGCATTTGGACCATAATATCTGAACTGTATCATCTTTAATAATGAATTTTCATGCCATTATAATATATATATATATCAGTAATTGAAATGAAAAAGTTCAAGTATAAACAAATAAAAGAATGTCTGAAATAGAAATCATCATATCAATTATTTTAAATTATTACAATTTATTGTGAGGGTGTTAAATTCATTGTACATATAACTACAACACTCTCCCTAAAAAATGATTCTTGTTTATCATTTTGTGTTAAAAATTATCATATCATTTCTAGCTCAGATGTACACTTTAAACTTTAAAGATAAATGTTACTCAACCTGTATGAAATAATTAATTCAATTCCATTCCACTTTTTTCCCAGGTGTAATAATATACTTATAATGTTCATATTACCACGCATATTTTAACTGACATAGAGAAGAACATTTGAAAAAGATAAATGATTCCAAAATGTATTTCATCTCATCCAGCCAGCTTCGGTTGAACCAGGTCACAATCTCTCACATGTCCTTATTATACTTACAGAGTTTTTAACAATACCAAATTATTACAATTTCTTATGAAGACACCAAACTTATTTTACATGAAAGTATAAATCACCTTCCTCTCGATAAATACCTTAATGACTTTTAATAAATAGTATGAATGCTATAAGTTTTTCAAATACTTTCTTGCTATTCAGTGCTAAAAGAAATTATTAATGACTAAAAAACTACTATACTGAATCATCTTTTGTTATAAAATCTAAACTTCAGCAAGAAAAATCACTAAAATATCAAAAACTAATAACAAGATTAAAATATAGAGATGAATTCCATTATTTAGAGTATATCTTCCCTTTTAAAATAAAATCACATTAACCAAATTTTGTAAATATAAACGATTAAAAATATCATACCGCTATAATCACATGACAGTGGAGAATCACAAAAACAGGCAGAGCACAATATTTTCATTTATTTGGACAGATTATATATATACGTGTGTGTGTATTATTAGAAATATGGAGTATGAAATGAGTAAATTTGTTAAACTTGAAGACCTCTCTGGCTGCCACACAAATGGCATTAAAGATTCGCAGAACTTCTACGTCTAATGTTGATTAAACAAAATGAGCCTTATCTTGTCTGAGATCAAAAGAACTTACATAGAAGCCAAGTTTAGACACTGCTAACAGCAGGAATGAAATTTTACTCATTGCAGATATAAAGCCTTACTAAAGATGATCTGATTTAATATTCCTATGGCAGAATCAATAAGTATTTATTTTTCACTTTCCCTCAACAGGAATTCCATTCTGGAATCTTTACTTTTCAGGTCACTCGTCCTAGTGGGCTAAGAAGATATAGTTTATTGCTTTGCATTATTTTCGAATAAATCTTTGATTCCTCAATTATTTCGATGTGGAATTTATAGTAGTATTAGTTAATTATTGCTGTCTAATATTTATCACCTCTGGTTCAAAGAATTAAATTCGATTTACAATATATCTTTCATAAATATTGTCATCAGTATGAGAGCTAATAATGTTTTAGAAATCTCAGTCATTACCTTACATCCGCTAAAGGCAAACTACCTGTAGGATTTACTGCAGTCGGTAGAGTGGTAATCGCTGAAGCCAAAGACCCTTGAATCATACCCAGTTCTGACATTTCCAGTGTTTGAACTTCATATAATCTCCCAAACAACAAAGTCATTTGATTATTTCATTTTAAAAATAAACCATCCCCATCCACCCCCATTTCCTATCTTTCCATTATATCAAATGAGTAACCCATTTCCCCTTTCACCTGCAGATACTATAGAAACAGTAATATATTAGATAGAGACTAAATCGGCTTTTACTTTAATTTATCAGTATGTTTTTTTTTCATTCTTAACTTTTTGCTTCTTCAGTCTATTTTTGATATTTCATCTTATTTTCTCTATTCTTTTAATATTTGTATTTAAAAAGATTTTACATACTTTCCTGTTCCTTTCCCCATTACAATATTTCATTAAGAAAAAAACAGCCCAGATTTTACTTATGTATAATCTTAGTCACTTAAAAACTATATTTTTCCTACTAAACAAATATAGTTATTACCATCATCACCTATGTATAGTTATCTCCTCAGTTTAATCCAGTGTCTCTCACTTAATTCTGCCTCTCCACATCATTCCAGAAAATCTTCTTACTTTGTTACTTGCTTTTTAAATCTCTTGATATTTAGCTTAAAACTTTAGTTGTCCATCAATTGCCACTTCTTTTGGCAATATTAAAATATTTTTTATAATTAAAACTCGAATTTGGAAAATATCTTATTTTGGCAAAGTATTTAGGAAAGCAGGGCAGAGAGATTACATGTATATATAAAGATACATTATTTTTTCCTTGAGAGCTCAGAGATAAGCAGATTCAATTGTTATGAAATTTCCTCTATCAAGTAGAAAAACCAATCACTGGCCATGGACTGTATTGCAATAAAAAAGAAGAATCCCAAAAGTATTTTTCAATGCTTAACATATCTAGTTACAAAAAGGAATTCAAACACTGTGGTACCATGTTATGCTTAGTATACAGATGTCGCCATGCAGCTCCTTGCAGAAAAATAGATGCTGTGCCTTTTTCTATGTTCTAGCAAAAGTACTGCATCTTTCGCCTGAGTCTCCATGTCGATGCCCAAAAGTTAGTCTAAGTAAAACTGGGGGAAATTTTGTCTTCGTAAGTCAACGTATGGAAGCTTTTGTGACTGATATGACTTTTTCCCTCCTAAAGAGTGGATATGGAGTTGTTAATGGAAGAATGTGGAGAAATATAAAGTAAAATTCAGTGAATATAAGGATAGAAAATAAGAGCGATTTATCTTTAGAATAGATATTTACATACTTTTTAAATAGAATAAGAAAGTCGGGAATTAAGAGCTAAATATAAATAAAATAGAAATGGGATGTTTCTTATATAATAAGCATGAGGTTCTTGGAATTATTTGGAAAGGAGTGATGAGGATTGATTTAAGTCAGGATTGGCCAGAAAACTCTGAAATTTTTAGATAAAAAATTATGTAGATAAATACTGAATGATGAATTGTGAACAGCAACTAAAGCTATTCTAGATGAAATGGGATGGACTTTTTTTTTAATGAGGAAAATTAAAAGCAGTTTTAAATGTTTGGAAAGTCATAATTTGTGAAATAAAAATAGGTTAATAAAAAAGTGTTTAATTGGATTATAAAGAACACTGAGTAAGAAAAATTAATAGACAATTTATTCTGTTGTATTTATATAAGAATTGAATATGTAGGGTATATGAGCACAGACTTTCACACAACCCACCACTCCCCACTCTATGTCATAAAACTGAAACACTTGAACACATATATTTCAAAAAGATAAATAAACCACCAATATACATATTTCATGCTAAACCAGCAATCATCAGTTGGTCCAGACTATTATCTCCACACATATATGCAATAAGTGCTCAGATATCTATTAAGATAGCCAATCTTCATACTTTAATGGACAGGCTTCAATCCACTCCACACTCCAACTCTTCAACCATCCATCCAATTGAAAATCTGATGATGGAATGCTCAAAGGCCATCCTGAGGCCGAAATAAGAATTGAAATAAATATGCAAAGAATATATTATATACACATAATTGTGAAGAATGGGAAGAGAGAATAGATAAGTTGGATAGATAATAAAAAAAGACAAAGTTATGGAAAATAAATATGAATAAAAAAATATAGAAAAATTAAAATTATATAAAATATGAAAGAATATATAACGCTAAAAGAAAAGTATTATTTGGTGCAAGAATAGGAGCTTTAGTTACAAGGGAACGATGACAGAAATAAATTATAGATATAGTTTATATAGAGATAAAAGGGTATGTATTAAATACTTATTTTTTGGAAAGTTGAAAAAAAAATTGTCATATGGAAAAGAGGAAAAATTTAAAGGTAAAGAGAGTCAATGTTTTTTTTTAGGTCTTTATAATAAAATTGGAGACTGTGAAGCCAAACTAGTGGAACTAACAAAATAGCTTTCATTAAAGTGGGATAGAAGGGAAGGGAAAGAAATGAAGCATGGTTGGGAAAATAATTGATAAGTAATAAGAAATCGATGAGTTTATTATGATAGGTAAGGATTTTGGAGGAGGCAATAAACTAGTGGAACTAACAAAATAACTTTCATTAAAGTGGGATAGGAGGGAAGGGAAAGAAATGAAACATGGTTGGGAAAATAATTGATAAGTAATAAGAAATCGATGAGTTTATTATGATAGGTAAGGATTTTGGAGGAGGGAATAAACTAGTGGAACTAACAAAATAACTTTCATTAAAGTGGGATAGGAGGGAAGGGAAAGAAATGAAACATGGTTGGGAAAATAATTGATAAGTAATAAGAAATCGATGAGTTTATTATGATAGGTAAGGATTTTGGAGGAGGGAATAAACTAGTGGAACTAACAAAATAGCTTTCATTAAAGTGGGATAGGAGGGAAGGGAAAGAAATGAAACATGGTTGGGAAAATAATTGATAAGTAATAAGAAATCGATGAGTTTATTATGATAGGTAAGGATTTTGGAGGAAAGAATATTTTACTTTATTAACAGGATTTCTGGATTTCCAGCCTATGCACGGTAACGGGAAGTCATTTTATATTACATCAAGGAAAATCAAGAAGAAGCAAAATTCATAATGAACAAAAAAAGCAATGAATTTTTTTACGAAACTCCTACCCTCTTCCAAAAAAAGAAAAAATAATAGTACATTTTATAATTTGAATTGATATAAAAGAATTTAGTGGCTAGCTAAATAATGTTTGTCTTATGTGTGTGCGCGCGTGTATGCTATTCTATTTCCATTTCATGCAACAAGTAAAGTTGATCAAAATGACAGTTCTCTGATAAGAAAGATTATGTAAGTGAATAAAATTTCAATAACATCAGTGAAAAAATACATTATTTAATTATAAATCAATTTAACCATTATAGTATTTTATTTTAAAACATCACAGATCATTAAATATAGCAAAGACAAAACAACTCAAAAAACAATAAATCCATAAACTATTTCTAAAACTGAGATGATGTGTCTAAATCATAAAAAAATAAAAACATTTTATAAATGCCGCTATGTTAGAATAATTAGACAAAGGGGTGTGTTACGATCAAATAATAACACGTGATCACCCTCAACACTGGGAGAGTAATCAGACAATAAGGTATTATGCCAAGTGATTATGCTTAATCATCATCAGCAATCATCGTTATGTTGTCTCACTGAAAGCAGCTCAACTAACTAGGCAACAGGGTACTACAACCAAACAATGACACCCACTCAGTGTCAGATTGCCCTTGTATGTCTTTGCCTAATTTATTTTTTACACAACCAATCCAATAATTTCCTCAGAATTTTAAAAATATTTAACTCATTTATATTTTGCAATTGAATAATAATTTTCCATTATCGATTTCAAATCAATATTTTTAGGGTTTCTTTTATTTATCTGAGATTCATATTTTAATTAGCTTAGACATTACCTGCTGCTATTACCTGATTTATAATATTATTGAACTGCATAACAGTCAGGTGTAATTTAATTCTGGCAGGTAAAGCAATGGCAATAAAAGAGACATGCATAAAGAAACAAATTTTCCATCAGAATACTTAATAAAGCTTCGTTTATTTAAACCCACAGCATCTCATATAACTCCTTTTAAATACGTAAATACATATGTAGTATTTTTATTTTAATCTAGATTTTCAATGATGTGGACGACTGAAGAGTTGGAGATTGGAGAGGATTGAAGACTGTCCATTATAAAGTTTGAAGATTTGTTATCTTAATATAAACTGAGTGCTGATTTTATGTATATGTGTGAGAGATGATGATCTGGACTAACTGATAGTGCTGTTTTAGCATGAAATATGTGTATGGAAAATCATTTATCTTTTTCACATGTACATGGTCATGTGTATCGGTTGCATAAGATAGAGTGGATAACTAAAGGGAGCTTGAAAGTCTGGGTTCAAACTCCCAATAATAACTCCTTTTTGTAAAAATGGCCACATTTTGACATAACTACACTTGATACATATTTAGAAACATAGCCAGGAGCAACAAATCATAATCAAGAAGAGCTTCCTATACGTTTAATGATGCTAAAAATAACTAATGCATAATTCACCCATTCAAATGAAAATGTGCTAAATATATTCATGTTTTAAGCTAAACATCACATGACCACCATCTTTTATGCTTGTGTATCCAAGGCTCCTCACTGACGAGGCCACAAACCAGAAACTAGTCTGGGGATATTGGATGAGTAGGCACTAGATGGGAATTTATGCAGAAGCCTTCTGGCATTCATTGATTACCCTAGCTTGTTGTGTGTGGCAATACGTATAGTGAGTTTTGCCTGTTTTATATTCATGTTACCATAAAATAATAAAAACATTAACTATCTGTAGACTATAATGTTGGGAAAAAAATCAAGTAAACAAACTGGATTTCAGAATGAATAAGTCATTACATGATAAAACTTATTTAATCGTAAATACATCCCATTATTTGGAATATCATAGTTTAATTCTTTAGATATTACTTCCAATAATATGGACATCATATCATTGAGAATAGATATTTAAGACTGTTCAAATACCCTACTAAAGACTTTAAAAATTGATCCTGCTTCCATATAAATGCATACAATTACTTGAAATATCATGATTTGACCTCTTAGATATTATTTCCCATAATGTGGACATCACATCACTGAGTCTGTTCAAAGATCTTAAAGACTTTGAAAATGGATCCCGTTTCTATTCTGCAAAACAGCAGGGAAAAAAAAACAATTATTTTCTGCCTGTTTTGCCAAGCAATGGGAGAGGATCTCCAATGTTTAATCAAATAAAAATTCTAGAATCCTACAGTTCCTTATTATGGGTCAACATTAGAAATAAATATTTAAACAAATAAGATCTACCTTGTTCCAATATTAGCAAATATGTACTTTACTAACCAAGAACAAATTTATTTATCTATTTTTTTCATCAATTATAAAAGTCTTTCTTACAATGAGCTTTATAAATTAAATGACTTTTGGATAGTTTATGAACATAATAATAAATCACCAAACTTCCCAGTTTAGACAAGACCAGAGCAGCTCCCCACTCTAATGCCAATTAGTGTCAGTTTGAGTAATCAGTGATTGCCAAATGCATATAAAATTCTATCCTTAGTATTTTAATCCCCATCCTTGGATCAATTTCTGGCTGTTGCTTTTATTAATGAGACTTGGAATGAACATTTGCATTCCCTTCAATCCAAAACCAGAAACTAACTAATCTGTGAATGGGAATTAAAATACTAAAGATGGAAATTTTATATGCATTTGGTAATCACTGGTTACTCAAATTTGTACTAGATGGCACTAGTGAAGAACTGTTTATGTTTTAGCATTCAACATCTTTCAATAAATTATAAATTGTCTGTTCTAAGGTCTATCCTAGAGTACCTTACTTCATTGACATTCTTATTACAGCTCAAAATAAAGAAAATACAAAACTAAAAAAAAATCTAGAAAATAGATAAACTAAAAATTTTAGATTAAATAATTTTTCATTATTCAACAGAAACACAACATTACTGCAAAATGATTGTCTAACAATAGTTGTGTAGTTTAGTATTGTGGTAAAATGATTTGAATTGAATCTTAATCTAGTATTTCAGTATTTGAATGTTACACAATCTTCCAAGTGGCAGGTCTCCATATTAGACCATACCTATTTGAATCTCATAAGAAAATCTTAAGAGTTTGCACAAATTTCATTCTTATCTATAAGGTAATTCCACAAAAGTATGCTTAACTACAAGATGACTTTGGGTGCATTTAAACTCTTTAAAACAATCTCAGGTAAAATATATCCCTAAGACGTTTAAGGTAAAGTGACTTTTTTAAAAAAGATATTTCCATATGTTAAAATATCCTCCAGGAAAAGGGTGGGTCTTAAAATAACCTCTCTGTTGACCCCTCCTTTAAAAACTTAAAAATCAAAATACAAAAAATAGACACAAGATATTATAAGTATCACAAGAGCTAACAGTGAACAAATAGAGAGTTCACTATCGGTATGATTTTGAAAAATTGAACTGTAAACAGGAAGCAGGGGTTCATATTAAATTGAAAGCGAGTTTAATTGGAAATCATATCCTTGTAATTCTGCCAGATAGTATTCAACCAGATGCTATAAATTCTAAATATAAATTAATAATTTATATGATTCGACATATTCTATTGCTAGAGGTTACCAAATATAAATAACTTTACAAATAATTGTTTTACTAATGGATATTGCTCTGCTAATATATAAACTAATTATATCTGCAAGTAGTATTGTTACAATAAACTCCAGGTTCATTTGCATATTATTTCCAAACAGGATATTTTTTTGCTTGGTAACATATATTATTCTTCTCATAAAGGAATGAATCTCATAATAATCACAAACAGACGCAAACAAATAAAGAAACTCAGAATAAATGGCAATATAAATATTTTGTTAAATCATCATCAGTTTTAACTGATACATTATAGGATGGTTTTTGTGAATTTAATCCAATTTCTCTGATTCATAACTTCTCTTTTCCACATCACAACAACAAACTTCCTTATTTCATTCATCACATGACCACTTCTTATGCTTGTGTATAACTGTTCTTAAAACAGGCAAAACTCACTATATGTATTGCCACACACAGCAAGCTAGAGTAATCAATGGATGCCAGAAGGCTTGTGCATAAAATACCCATCTAGTGCCCACTCATCCAATATCCCCAGACTAGTTTCTGGCTTGTGGCCTTCATCAGTGAGGAGCCTTGGATTTTGTAAAGTGGAGATAAAAGGTGGTTGCTGGAGGGTTGCACTAGATCTTAAGGTCTAGGTGCAGTGCTCTCAGATCCAAGGCTCCTCATTGACAAAGGCCACAAGCCAGAAACTAGTCTGGGGATATTGGATGAGTAGGCACTAGATGGGGATTTTATGCACAAGCCTTCTGGCATCCATTGATTACTCTAGCTTGCTGTGTGTGGCAATACGTATAGTGAGTTTTGCCTGTTTTATTTCATTCATCTCATATATGGTGTCATTCTAATTCTTTTCCAATCTTTTGGAATCTAATTTAAGATTTCAGCTATATATCTAATATCATCTCTTCTAAAAATAAATATATAATAAAAGAACATTACACAGGGATCTGAGAAGTCTCCCTTAGGGGTGAAACCAGTGATTGTGAAATTTTAATTTTTAATTGTGAATTTGATGTAATTTGTTTACATATACTTAATACTTTATTATTTATTTGGTGGTTTATTATTATTGACACATTGTGAATCGGTGAAAAGGTGACATGTGACTGTTCTTTCTTCGAGCTGCTAATGACATATTTTATGTATCAACATAATTTAACTATTAATCACAAAATTTTTAAGGTACTGGTATGCCTGAATCATGAATTATGGCATGAGATGTAATAGCATTATTCATATCTTAATCCACCATGAAACAACATGCTAACATTAAATTTTATTTTAAATTGAGCAAATCTGCTACTGAAGTGTTTGAAATAATTCAAACTGTGTGTGGAGTATGATTTCAAGTGGTTTGCAAGGTTTCACGTTGGCAGGAAGAACACTGAAGTTGATGGAAGTACAAACCACATTGTCATATTTCATGTTGCAATTCATAATGCAGACACGGAAGCATCTTAACATTTTTGTGGTGAATAGCTAAACTACGCTACTATATAACACATGCATTGATTCAGAGATGACACTACAGGCATCTTGGAGGGAAAACCAATCAGCATTCACCAATTTATACTGTGTATGTATTTATTTATAAATCTATGGTTTTACATTTGACATTATTTATTCATTTCATCACCTGACAGTCAATAAACAAAAATTGCTGTACTTTAATTCTTAACAGTCTACATACATCTCATTAAAAGACAGGGCAGTATGAACCAATCAAATGAAACGATTAACAATAGCAATTTAAACTTTGAAGCATTAAAATATTCTCATATTCTGCAACTAACAGGAATAAAAATAAAATAACTATTTATTAAATTTGAAAATAAAATCCATTATAAAAATACATTTGTTGATAAGAGAATACTTAAATCAATTATTAGATTTCCCATTTAAAATTAATTAAGTTGGTATTAACTGAAATCTTCAACTGGATTCCAAGAGATTGTAAAAGACCCAGAAAGAGACCACATGTGAGATGGATGGATAAAATAAGAAAGTGTGCAGGGGTGATGTGGAAAAGAGAAGCTAAAGATTGAAGAAGATGGATTGAATTTGGAGAGACCTTCATCCTGCGGTGGATTGATCATGTTTGATGATGATGATTAGCTAACAGGTGTCAAATTGGTGGTCATTATGTATATATTTACGGCTATAAAATCTCATAAAAATGTAATTGAAGATTTATTTTGTAATGCTTAAATATATTGTTACATTACTAAAGCGCTTATACGGAAAATAAAATATTTTGACTTGATTTTTAGCAAATATGGAGATTCTAATTAATACTAGTGTAAGAAGAGCATCCAAACTGTTCTTTTTCTGTTTGTGTAACTGCTATGTTCATGGGTTCGATCCCAGTACACTGATTATGACCCACTTTAGGTTTTGTTGTTCAATACAGAAAATATTTTGGCAATAATGTAAGTAACTAAACAATTATATAAATTTTATAGTCAATATTAATGTTATCTAGAAAATTGGCTTTCAAAATCAACAAAATAAAGAAAGATTAATGAAAAGAGATGAAAATTTCAGAAAGATGAGAATTGAATTATATCTCTTTATTTCCTTTTGATTATTTATTAGTTATATATTTTATTTAGTTATAATTTCTCAATAGGGGAACAAAACAAACTGATTTTCTGTTTTAATTTATTATTAATGTGATATAACCTTTAAAAAACTATTTTAAAAAATAGAGGAATTTGAAGAAAAAAACAGAATGACTAAATAATACATATCTGTCGCCTGCATGAATTTTATATTTTAGCAAAATGATCCATGGTTGAACAAGTTTGACATCCTTGATTTACATATACGTTCGAATAATCAATGAGCTCAAATAATACACTTAAAAGTGAAATTTTACCAAAATCACCCTTTCCTTTATTTTGCTGTAATATCTTATAAATACAATTCATCCAACCACTTTAAACACTTTTAGCAAAATCCTTTATTGTACATATATACATACATCTTACATTTCAAGAGCCCTGCTCTGAAGAAGACTGCAGGGCAGTCGAAACATAAGGTGTATGTATATATGTACAATAAAGGATTTTGCTAAAAGTGTTCAAAGTGGTTTGGATAAATTGTATTTACATTTAAAGTGACATAAAAATTGAAGTTATGCAAAAATAAAGTAACAACAAATATTTATGCATATAAGAATTATGATATCAATATATATAATTTGATTAAAATAGGCAAAACTCTCCAGACAGTAGTGCCACTCAGTGCAAGCCAGAGTAATCAATGGCTGCCAGAAGGCTAATGCATGGTGATCATGTGATGTATATATAATTTGACTATGTAGTTTCAGTTTTGAAGGAAGTTTTGCAAACTTATTGTCTCAGTTATATCCAAGCAGAATTATTAAAACTGAAAATCAACATAGTACTCATCATAAGAAGGTAAATTTGGAAAATAACTAGATAAACATCTAACAAATATATAACAAGATTTACATTTCATTTCACTTATTGTTAAACAATACTGAAAAAATAATAATGTTGATATTAGTGGAGGTGTTTGCCTTGATAATAACATTAGATAAAGGATGTGCTACGGTGGTCCTTTATAAAGATGTGATAATTAAAATAAAAGCATCGTCTAAATACCATTTGTTATCGTACTAATGCAATGAGTATCGGTGTGCTCAAATTAAGGAGCTAAATAGAAATAAATCAAATATTTTAAACATGTCCTCTGTATAAGTCATTGAAAGAATATAACCAAGAGGCATTTGTACAAATTGGTACTTCTTAAATGCACCTATAAGTTTGTGTAGTTTTATTCTTGAAAATCTTTGTTGACATATTGCTAACTTGAATAATAAAGAAAAAACATAGGTTCAAATTGTAAAAAAAAACAACTAAAAAGTTGGTTTAATTAAAGATTCAAACATATCCAAAGGGGTTACTGTCATAATCTATTGAAAATAGATTTTGGATCAAAATTATAATCAGTAGATTAATTACTAAAAAAAGATAATCCCTCTCTACAGAGAATGAGAATTTAAAAAAAAAATACTAATGAAGTCTGCTAATATAAACAAGAAAGCAGAATATTGTAAGGGGGGAGGGTATTTCTGAAGATGGACCACTGCAGAAGAAGAGGAATTTCCAACCTGCTATATAGTCTAGCCTAAAAAGTAAATCCATAGACCTATGAGTATTTTTTAGGTAATATTTGACCTTTATTATTAATGTGCCATACGATTTTAGATCCTGTTGTTGTATTATGAAAGAATATATTTTATGCTAAATTTTGTAAATTTTGCTAATAATTAAATAGAAAACATTTTAATTCGAATTACCTGCTTAATTTAATCATGTTAGTTATCGAGGGTCATGATAACACAAATTAGATCGTAAACTCATATGGAATTTGTCTAACACTTTGCCTTTAAGGCGAGATCAAAATTATAAAATAGTTCATATGAGATATTTGCGTAATCTAAGCTTCAAAGTGGGATTTCTATGGCTACCTGTAAAGATGCAATACTATATATGTAAATCGGAAGTATATAAATGCCACACCACCCAAAACAATCATTACATTTAGCATACTTTTCTATATAAATATGCTCACACACAGTTAAATCAAGGCCAAAAAAAGGCAAATTAATCCATTAAAATTTAATAGTTAATTACTATATTAAATTTGATTAAGGTTCCGGTGAGAGTCACTAAATCAGGTAATGGATTATTCAAAAACCAATTCTTGATATTGTTGACAATGATGATTTTGAAAGGCAAAAATCTTGAGAATTGTTTCTTTGTTTATTCTTATTTTTTATATTCAATGCCTACAATCAATTCCAAATCGTTGTGTATTCTTTTTTTATTGCTTGTTTGTTTGGTGATGATTAATTATTGTTTATTTAATTATCTAGTTATCTTCTGTGTCATTTCATAAAAGGGGAAAGAAAATTCATTTGGTAAAATAAAAGTGTTATTTAATAAAAAAAATTTGGGTTTGATAATGGGTTAAGTATATTGACTATAGTAATGGTAGATTATCTCTAGAGAAAGAGAATAAATGAACAGATCACATAATGATGAAGTATACAAGATTATTGATTTAATTATTATTCACGATTAAATGCCTATATTTAAGTCTATATCTAGTCTAAGTATTTATTTATGAACATTTAAATTTTGTCTTATAAACATTAATCCATTCGACTTACGGGAAACTTTACGGTACAACATCTTAGTTTATATCTTCAGAAAACTGATGGTACCCAATATGACAAAAATATCACTTATATTGTTTCACATGTGTGTGTGTGGCTTCACAATATATACAATTCAAAGGGTAATCCATTGATATAAATGCCTCCAGAAATTACCAATAATCTACCATGCATGTTCTCCAATAGCTATTCTGAGAGCGGATTACACACAAATTTGGTGGGGCCAATGCAAAAGCAGCACTATCTATGATTTGGAAATTTTTATATAAACTCAATCAAACATTATTCAATCAGATTTTAGACTGATTTAAAGCTAATATTTTGGGGTCATTTAGACTGGTCACCCCCATATTTCCAGAATAATAAATGTCATGAAAAAAATTCAAATACTTCATTCTGCATATAATGGATTGACAAAGTGCTCTGTGGAGACATTTAAAAGTATATATCACCATTCCATTTGTATCCTCTTTAAATTGAAGATGCTTCCACACCAATCCCTAGATGAAAGTTTCCAAATCTGATTTAGATAGATAGAATGGATATATCATTAAACATCATCATCTCAATTTTTGTATGATTTTTGAAAAGGTAATCAAAATTGTCTTTAGGATTTTCAAATATTGTCATTATATAAAAAAAATATACATCAAATGAATTTTATAAGATTACAGTACTGTTTTTTAAATCCATATTCTACTTCCAATGCTTCAAAAAAAAATGATCAGTGAATATTTGCATCTCTTTTGCAGTTTTAATGCACTAATCATTTTAAATCTTGTTGTTAGTCATCGAATTTCTGCCTTTAAATCTTTATATTGGCTATGAAACTCTACATTAAATATTTAGTGTTCAGTTAAATCTCATAATTTCTTTTGACTACTGGATTCAGTGACAGAGCAACTAATTTAATATCTAATCTATATACCTACACAAAACTTCAAATTTTTAAGATGTTTGAATTTCAATCCCTTGGTCTTGAGCAATAAGAAAGGAATAAAAATAACTTTATGAGTAATAATAGTAAACATTAATTCTTATTATTGCATGGTCAACACATAAATACATATAAGGCTTTAACCTTAATACTATGTGCCTTTTGAGTGCTTAATTTTACCACAAGAGGCACCTCTACAAATCTTAACACAAGATTATGACTTTATAAAAATAAGAGTGGCATCTTATCTTCAACCTACTTTCTAATTATATAGGCAAATTTAAAGCATTTTGATTTGAGAGCGTGAAGTTAGTAAATGCTTCACTGCTTAAGTCCAGTAACTCATTTTAGAAATCAAATTCATGAAATCTTTCAATTCACAGCAAGGTAATAGTAATGCAAATCCAGATTCTCTATCAAAAATCAAATTAACTAAAAATTGTTCATAGGATTCTATATTACCATTATTTGTCCATTGATTTTACTCTTTGCTTAGACTGTAGTTTCAGAAATTAGAACAAAAAAACATGTCACTGGTGTAATCCTTTTTAAAATAACTGCCAGAATGGAATTGCTGAAAATATTTTCGACTAATTATTTACTAAATCTTCTTTATAAACTTTACTCTTCATCAACTTTTAAATTCATTATTTTTTTTTACAAAAATATTATGAGTTCAATTTTTCTATCAACTTTTTATTATAATCATAATGGGAACTTGACATTCATTGTATCAACATCTGCAAATTCAACTATCTGCTATATAAAAAATTAGTAAAATTTTACAAATATGAAAAATTATAAACAAAACAAACTTTTAATACTTAATTCATATTACAGCCGCTTGGTGGCATAGTTCGTGTGATTAATCAATTTGTAGTACCACAATTTATAGATATGAGTAGGAATAGAGAGAGAACAGTCGTATATGGTCTTTATAAATATAGAGAAGGCATGTGGTAGAGTAAACAGAAATAGATTATGGATACATTTAGTAAATTTGGGAATAAATGAAGCTTTAGTGAATCTTATTAAGAGATTGTATGAAAATAATTACTTTACGTATCAATTAAGAAATATAGAATCAGTTAGAGTTAAAAATGGGATGGGACTAAGGCAAGGATGTCTATGTCAGCTATTTTGTTTTTGTTTAAGGAGAGAACAATAGAAAGATTAGGAAGAGAGATAGAGGGAGTATATACATTATCAAGTTTTTTATTTGCTGATGATATCTTCTTGTGCACAGAAAATAGGGAAGATATGGAAATTATGCTGAAGAGGTGCACAAGGATGGATAAAGAGATGGGGATTAAATTTATTGAAGAAAAATCAAAAGTTATGATGATAAATGCTGTGGAAAGAGAAGAGAAATATTTTTATTGGGGAATATAACGTTAAATGTGGTGAATAGGTATAAGTATTTGGGAATCATCTTAAGTAATCAGAGAAATTGCTTGGATAAATGGGGAGAAAAATCAATAAATGAAAGAAAGAAAAGAAAGGGACTGATAAAAAAAATTAACAGTGTTTTCATATAATAAATATGATATAACAAGAATTATATGGAAAGGAGTGGCAGTAGCAGAGTTAAGTTATGGTAATGATGCATTATGTGATAGTAAAGGGGTATTAGATTACTTAGAAAAAGTACAAAGAGAAGTAGATAGCAAAGGAGGCAATTCAAGAAGAAATGGGATGGTCAAGTTTTTATTTAAGAGATGCAAAAAACAACATGAAAATGTTTGGTAGATTGCAATTTATAGATAGTAAGAGAAAAACCAAAATAGCATTTAATTGAGTTACGAATAAAGGACAAGCAACAAGATGGGTGAGAAAGATAGTACAATAGGCAGAAGATTTGAATTAAAACTTTGTCAGTATACTTGTAAAAATAGTGAGATGATTGTGTTAGAAGAATTGTTGAGTGTTATAGTGGCAAAGAATGGGATAGATGAATAGATGTGTTGATAAAAAATATGAACTGGTGAAATGAAGAACTAATATGGAGAGTAAAAAGAGTTTAAATATATACATAGAAATAAACAGAATACTGGATGTGAGTTATAGCAAGGATAGTAGTCTACTGTTTAAAGCTCAAACAGAATCATTAGCAACAAGGTAATATACACACAAATGGAGAACTGTGGGTAATTTAGACTGCAAGTTATGTAAAGAAGGCACAGAAAATATTAGGCATCTGCTAATTGAATGTAAATGCTTACAAGCAGAAAGGGTACAAATAATGAAGTTATGTGAGAATAAATATAAACAAAGTGATTATACAGAAAGTAGGTTAAACCCATAAACATCACATGATCACCATCTCTTATACTAGCACAATTGTTATCAAACAAGGCAAAACTCTCCAGTTTTGCTTTGTTTCAGAAAGTAGGTTCTTGGTTTTTATGCTGGGTTTGGAAAAAGTTAAGAGGGATATAGATATAAAGGCCATAGAAAGATGATGTTGTGGAAATGGGATGGATCAGGATAGAGAAGAATATGGGAAAACTTAGGATGGAGAAGGGAAAGGAAGGTGGCTAATAAGTTTCTCTGGACAAAGTGGCTGAGCGATTCCTGGTTTCGATAAAAAGGGAAACCGCAGCACATCACTTAATATCATTTAGTATTGTATTTTCTTATTATCAGTTTTCATTAACCTGTTTTCTTTCCATATTAAAGAAAATTCTGATGTTTGTATTTTTTTTTAAATCCTTCCTTGATAGAGTTGGGGGGGGGGGGTCATTGTTAAATTATGATGAAACAAACAAAAATGTCAACAAGCATCTTTTTTTTTTTAATTTACAGAGAATTTAACTTTTTTGAAAAAAAATCTGTTTATTCATTTAGATCAGGGATCGGCAAATTTCTTAATACGAAGAGCTATTATATCTCCCTCTTCCCTAATAGGAAAGATGTATCCCCCACCGCAGTAAATAATAACGTGCAAGGCTAAAACAGAAGCGCCTTAAAATGCATACGTAAATAGCAACAAGGAAAGATGTGAAAATATGTTCATGAAAAATACGAATTTCTGAATGGCTGTGCATATATTTGAACATTTATTTTAGTAAAAATAAAAAATTACTTTGATTTATTCACAAAATTTCTAATAATTAAATATTCATCATATACAATAATTACTATCCTATAATAAGGCTGAATTCAAGAAACAACCTTATAATGCGAATTTTTCTTTTCCTATATATTTATTCACAAATTGCTAGAGGAATCAAGCGTTGGTGGTCAACTGGTCAGCCGCCTTACAAGCAGTTGTCCCGGGATCGCCGGTTCGCTTCCCGGCCGATGCTTTGACACATAAAAAAAAAATTGCTAAAGGAAATAAAAATATCTTTATGTTTATTATGATATAAAGAGCCATGTGCTTGGGGTTAAAGGCCACATTTGGCTGACAAGCCACAGTTTGCAGATCCCTGATTTAGCTAAGAAATGGAAGATAAATAAATCATTAACAAACTTTCATACACAGAGTGCCATCTAAAGTTTTTTTCTTTCTTATGTGTCATAGCATCAGCCGGGAAGCGAACCCACTTTCCCGGGACAACTGCTTGTAAAGCAGCTGACGCTGACCCCTCGACCACCAATGCTTGACAAGTTTTTTCCTGTTTAAAATCAAGTTTTTTTTCTTTTTTGTTTTGATTTTAAACAAGAAATCATTCTTTATTTTTATTATTTCTAAGAATAAATATTCTATATTATTTTTTTGTTTCTAAATATTTTTAATGATCAAATAAATATTTTTGTGACTTATCATGTATATAAAACTAAGAATATAGATCTATTCTTTTATTTATTCAGTACTTCAGGACTGATAAAACAAAAAATGGTCATTATTTACAAGTTCATTTAAATGATTGTGAATAATATTAGTAATGTATTCAGATTTGTTTGTTTCATGAATAGGTTTATAAGGAGGGGGGGAGGTTAAAATTAAATGTTTTTGTTTATACATAGTATCACAGTAAATAAATATAAATGAACTAGGGGTCCACTATTTAGTAAAAGCAGTTAGTGAAATAATAAGAATATGATTATTTTACTTTCTGGTGAATAGAATTGCAAACAATACTAGTAGAATTTATTCATCATCATCAATAAGGAGTCTTTAAATAAATAAAAATTCTACCTCATTTTATTATGCAAAATGAATAGGTCTTAACAATCTTGGCTATAAATAATTTAAATATCCACTTTATACATCATTCAAAAAAAAATCTTTGTTTCTGGACAATACCTATAGTTTTTCTAATTTTTTTTTTTTATAAATGCATTCTGCATCTTATCTCCATCATACACCAGTTCAGGAATTCAAACCACTCCTTTCTCACTGTGCTTGCACTTCATGACAACCTTCACCCATGCTCAGTCTGTCAGTTTGATACGTTTCACTCCATCACTCACATGCAAAGAAGGATTAGCTTTTATCCACTTTAAATTGTGCAATACATAGGGTATATGAGCACAGACTTTCACATGATCCACCACTCTCCACACTATCTCATAACACTGATACACTTGAATACATATATGTTGAAATGATAATTAATCACCAATATACGTATTTCATGCTAAACCAGCAATCATCAGTTGGTCCAGATTACCATCTCTATACATATATGCTATAAGTGCTCAGATATATATTAAGATAGCCAATCCTCATACTTTAATGGACAGGCTTCAATCTACTCCACCTCCAACTCTTCAACCGTCCATCCAGTTGAAAATCTGATGATGGAATGCTCAAAGGCCACCCTGAGGCTGAGATTCTTGTCACACCCATGTTGACCTAAGGCCAATATGCCCCCTCATGAACAGGACATAATGCATTTAATACATATACAAGAGATAGGCAGACATCTCTACTATGTAATAACTGAAACACACAGGCTTATTATATACCTATGTCTATATATATATAGGGTATATATTACAAAATATGCAACAAAATATTTCCTATTAATTAGTCATATATGAGACTTGTCATTGATGTCAACTTCTAGAGAACAAATAACGCTACCTCAAGAAAAGATACAGTGAGTTGTTAATTTCTTTAACAGTAGGCTGTTGTTTCCTTATCCAATTAAGAAGAGATGCTTATTCATGCCCCATGTTGTTCTGCATATATTTTGAGGGAGAGAAAGGACTTTATTGCGGGAGAATAATTAATTAAATATTTATATTATTCTCATTTTTTTTTTAAAAAATTATATTTCATCTAATGACATCTTGGTAAAAATAATAGCAAATGTGACATTTGAAAATGAATTATTGTAATTATTAAAAAAAAAAAAAACAACAAAGCTATTGTATAATATTGTGAAGAATATAAAAACTATCAAACTGCATAATATGTTACCATGACATCGAATAAAAAGTTATTACTAGAAATTTAGTTAGTACAACACAAATATATTATTTGCATACATGCATCAATAATATATATATATATAATTATTGAGTTAATTTTGCTCTCACTAAAAATATATATAAGATACTTGGAAAAATAATTCCTAAAGAAAAATAAAGACAAAATCTAATAACATAAATAATCTTAAAAGTGTTTAAGCTGGAAACAAATCTTATAAATAAATAAAACAAAATTTGGTCAAACAGACAATGGTTCAAAATATGTGTGCATCATTTACGAAACAGTACTCATATCCCATTGGAGCCACATCAATTGAAAATTAATTCATGACTGTATAATTATAGGTTGGAAAGAGATAATAATTGGGAAGAAGTAAATGGGTTTACGGTAATATAAAAAGTTTTCAAAAGGAATGTTTAATTTAGTGAGCAGAATTTCTGGGAAGACTTTCGACACTGAAATCAACTTTATCTTCTAATTTATAAATAATACAAAAACTTTGTCAGATAGTGAAAATTATTCTTCATGTATAAAGTGTGATACACAGAGTAGCTAAAATTCAAAAAACATTAATCACAAAAAACTATTTGCCAAGCACGTTCGGGACCATATACCAGAATCATGTTGACATATTGGAACTGAACAGTTAATATTCTAGTGCATGGTCAGTGGAACACTAGTATTATGCTGATTGGTTTATTGCAAAGTCTAAAAACATTATCAATGAGCATAACACTAGTATTCTACTGAGCATGCCCTGGAATATTAACCGTTCAGATCCAATATGTTGCCATGATTCTGGTAAACGGTACCGAAAGCGCTTGGCAAATAGTTTTTGGTGATTAACATTGTTTGAATTTTAGCTACTTTGTTTATCACATTTTATACATGAAGAATAAATAACCTTCTAATTTATCAGAACTGCAACAAAGTAACAAGAAATTAAGGCAGAAATTGAAAAATAAATGAACTTTTTAAAAAATTAATTCGATAAACTTTGAAACAAAGATGATTTCTAAATCTAAATTAACTGGTTTCACTTAAACTAACACTATCAGAAACAAACTTAAGCAGGACATTCTATACCTCCCCCCCCCCTCCATTAAAAAAAAACAATAGCAAATACTGCAAAAATCTGATTAACTCAATATGATAAAACTATCAAATTAGAAATAAATAGCAACCTCTATTCCTATCCAGAACAAAAGAATCTGAAAATTGTTGAACCAAACTGAATTAAGCAACTGATTGCAATAATGGTGTCATTTTGATCAGTAGTTGTCTCCAGAAAAAAGCTTAACTCCAACCTAAAAGCTAGTAAGAAAATTCAACAAATAACTCTCACCTGGACTCAAGTCCTCAAATATTTCTCCTGGTTGCTAATGAGATCTACAAACAGCTAACTTCTTTTCCATTTTTATGACTGACTAAAAAACTCGGCATTTTAAATGAGATCATTCCTGTTGTGCTTGTAATAGTACCGTGTGCAATAATAATCCTTCTCGTCAAAAAGAAAATTTAACAAGCTTATGATTCTTCTTTTAGGTAACAAATGAGTATTTATCTATTCTCAGTTACTAAGAGGATAAATTAAATCAACACCCCCACCCCCTGCAAAAATCACACAAGTCCTGACTTCTTCCTATTTCTCTAAGAAAGGGATGGATAACTTCCAGCCCTCAGAAGCTATCAATCTAATCCCTGGAAATTTTTAAAATTGTATATAAATTACCTCTGTATAAAACATGTAATGCAAATATTGAATTAAGAGTTAAGTAAAATAAAAATATTTATTTTCTCAACTATACATTTTTCTCTATCCAACCTTTATAATAGTTCTAGTTCATTCCATAAAAAAGGTGCAGGATTCTCGCAAATTATCTCTTACATAATCTATTGGATTAGGGATTTAATCTACAATGTGGAAGGCATTTTGTTTGTTTTTATAATGACTTTTGTAGATGAATGTGTACTAGTAAAAATAAAACTTGAATTTTACTTTACTTTATTATTATTATTTTGTATTTTTTATTTGTTTGTTTTTAAGATGTCCACATCAAGTAGCGTTTGTGGTCAAGAGGTCAGCACAGCTGCCTTACAAGAAGTTGTCCCAGGTTAGCAGGTTCGCTTCCCAGCAGATGCTATGACACACGAAAAAAAGTAAGATAAGAAAAATTGATACAGAAAATTATGCATTTCAAAAGAAATGGACCAACACATTTTTTTTTTTAATAGAAAGAAATAATACATTAATGCACTTAATATGTCTGGAAAATATTTCAGTTAATAACAAATGTAATATTAAAAGGCACTATTTATCAAAACATTTTTATTACAACAAAATTATTGAGAAAGAGGTATTAAAATAGAAAACTTAAAAGGAATTTCATCAAATAGCTGACATATTCATTAAAAGTACAAATAAGCCAGAAAATTCTAAACCATTTTTTGAAAGAGAGTTTATAAAAGATTGCATCCTAGCTGCTATAGAACTTGACCAGAACATAAAAAAGAAATTCGAATATAAATATGTCATGAAGACTAATTACAAGGAGAATTGCAAAAACCATCATTAAATGTGGAACAGTCATTGATAATAATGATATTATTTTATTTTTAATTCGCAAAAAAAAATTATGGCCCTCATTTAAAAAAGGAAAGTTGAAATTGGGCTTTCGGTTAAAAAAGTACTCCACAATTAATGTATTAAGGACAAATTAATTAAATTTTTGATTAAATATAGTAAGCATAATAATTTTGTATGGCTCACAAATGATATTATAAATACTGAAGTGACCCTTGGTAGAAAAAAGGTTCTCATCCCTGCTCTAAGAGGAGGTCTTTGAAATGGGTTTTTTAAAGGTATCTTATATTTATTATATTAATAAAATTCTCACTGCCTTAAATTCTTTAAAAAAAAAAAAATGTTCTATGTCTTGAAATGTTGATTATTCTGAAAAGTTTACTCAATCCACCATAAAACCATCATGTGATCACGTGATTATGTGAGAGGAGATCTTTGAAATGGGTTTTTAAAAGGTAATTTATATTTATTATATTAATAAAATTTTCACTGCCTTAAATTCCTTTAAAAAAAATTAGGTTCTATGTCTTGAAATGTTGGTTATTCTGAAAAGCTTATTCAATCCACCATAAAAACATCATGTGATCACGTGATCAAATGATCTTTAGTGGTTCAATCCACTATATTATTATCATCACTATTTACATGGCGAAGGAAGAGTTCTTTGCACCAAACCGGATTACTTTCTCCAATTTTTATTCTACTTTAGACAACTTTAGTTTCAAACTAGTCAGGAATTGATTGTGATATGAAAGAATTTCCCTTTGAAAGACATGTGGGTGTGTGGGCTTCTTAAGTCTATCCAACAGTTCTAATAAAAATAATTGAATGACTTTATTGCATGGGAATTCATAATAAGTTTGAGTGCCGGAAGTAGCGGAACTGGAATAGATCTATGGACCCTATGGTCCAGAGTCTGAACCCTCTACCATGGCACTAAACATTGCATTTCTAATGCCAAATCATGTACCTACTTATGCATTTCATCATCTAAAAACAAGCATATATCCAAGATTAAGAAGAGTCGATAAAAAGAAATCTTCATCCAAACACTGACAGATTTTATCTTCTGATTCTAAATATAAATATTATTCATTTCAAGAATTAACCTCAGATACAACTATGCTGTAACTTTCACTTCCTCTGAGATCTGACCAACCTCAGATAGACAGTCAAAAAAAAATCTCATCTTTAATTCTTCATATTACTTGTTAAATTATCATTAAACTTTTCAGCAGAAAAATGGATTACAGTTCCTGAAACTACTTTTCCTACCTTTCACTCAGCTCTGAGAAGAGCTATCTTCAAGATATGGACTAAACTATAACTGATAAAACTTCAATAAGCCATTGCCTCTTGTGTGGAACAAAACAACTTAAAACTCAAGTTCTCCATGTTTTCATTTCCAAATCCTTTTTCTAGAACCATGTACAAGAATATCTTCAATGAACAGTTAGAATTAAACCAAACCCAGTTACTTCAAAACATTATTGACTTCATCTTTATAAATATATTCAGGTGTGCCACTATCAACCACTACCAGCTTCATATCTCTAATATAAATCAGTTTTAATTCTCTTAACGTTAATAATCTCCTTTGTTATATAAATATTTGACAGTAAACAAAAATGTCACAAAGTATTTTGCAGATATAATTATGATTAAAAGAAATATATTAAAATTTGAATATAAGATACAATGGAATGATTGTTCATCCTTCCACATGGTGTTAGAAATGGATAGAAACTATGCCCTAAACCTGCATAATAGTACAATCAAAGATATCATATTGTTAACCTGGTCGTGGTGCTTCAGATGTCTGATACCTCTAGCTCAAGTAAAGGTGATTTGTAAAATGTATGTGTAAGGAGAAGGATAGTCTATGTTTCTGCTCTATTGGATGGTATAATAATGTGGTCTTCATATGAGATAGGCGCTAATAAAAATTTGATGGAATTCAATACTTTCTTTAGTTGCATTAGCGTTATCCTCTTAAAGAAAAACCCATGCTCACCCCTATCATGAAAACTACAAAATCTTACCCTCTTCATAGCATTATGCTGATGAGTTCTAACACCAGATCATTAATCAGATATTCCATCCAAGAAAATATTGATATCCAAACAAATAGAAATCAGACACGCCATTAATTTGTGAATCAATTTATGAATAGCAAAATTAAAATTAGGGTAAGAGACGAGTTGATGCTTATTAAATGAAAATATATATTAAAAAAAAAAATTGAATATAGCAGATAGCAAAAATAAACACATTTAGGAAGTATATTTATTTGTGCGAATAATATTTATATGTACAATATATACAAACATTCTTTATACACATAAATATAAAGTATAAAAGTAATATGATAGCTTCAGATACGTTTCATTTTGGCAAAAATTAGGTATGTTAATTTATTTGTATACAAATAAAAGTAAAATCCTATTAGCGGCCTTTCAAAGAATATTAAGCAACAACATATTAGCCATTTACTTATAACTTACGGATATCAAATATCCAGAATTACACCGCCACCGCTTATCAGAAATATTTAACAACCACAACGGCATCCCAATAAATTAAGATGCAATTCACCTATGAACTCTTCCTTTATTTAAAGGCTGTAGCAGTTCTCTCTTAATATCACTTTACAACCACTCTTAAACATAATACATCACAGCAAGCTATAGATGGCATCTTTTTTACTAGGTCATAAATCTGAGAAACTTTGTAGATTTACGAACTTGTTTTTCAACAGATTTCTTTATTAACATTGCTATATTGTTTAATGTTAGAGATGCAATTTAGAATTTAATACAATATCTACTATAGAAGAATGTTTTAATCTTAATAAATAAACAATTTCATTTCAAAAGTTTGGTTCATTTAAAAAATACAAATAATGATTTTGTATATGCATAACTGGGCGATGGGTGGACACAAAAGTTCTCTATCTCGTGAAATTAAGTTATTATATAAATGCAAGATTGTAAACAATTTAAATTCTATCAATGTCCACAATACTAGGTAACAAGCACAATTTAATTACTTCATATATTATCATATGTCAACATGGATGTGCAAACTCAGGTATTTGATATTTCTAGATCACCTGATGGACAAAGATTGTTCACAAAATGATAAAGATGGTCAGATTTTATATCTTGGTAGATAACTGTGATACAGTGGAGTTAAAATGAGTGATGCACAGATAAAAATAAAAACTTTTTTAAGTATATTGTAATTATCATCATTTTCAACCATTACCAATCCATTGCAGGATGAAGATCTCTCTAAGACAAATCCAGTTTCTCTGATTTTTAGCCTCTTTTCCATCATTCCAGCACATTACTTTATTTCATTCATCTATTTAACATATATCTCTGTTTAGGTCTTTTATAATTTCTTGGAATTCAGTTTAAAATGTCAATTGTTCATTTATTTACATATTGTTAGATAACAAATATAATTTAATGGCAGTATATACAGTAATAAATAATCCCACTGCATAACACTATACTGAAATAAATATACAAATATTAAATCACCCCACATGGTTAAGAAATCCAGCACCGCCCTCTGTGAACTAATATATAAATACATTAGAGTTCGTATTTCAAAATATGTGGGGTGATTTAATATTTACATTAATAAATGTATGTGCAAGTGTGTGTGTGTGCATCATAAATCACAAACATCCACCAGTTAGTTATTGGTTAAAAAAATTGCCTTAACGCAATTTTCTATAGCAATTGTGTAAATCCTAGCAATAAAGAACTCACATTGAATGATTAGAAAATCAGAATTAGATGCTAATAATATAATCTTAGATATGTTTACATATATTGAAAAGCAGATGAATGAATACAAGAAACTAGTTGTCATAAATTCCTTCTCTTGAGCCACAAATATAAAAATAGTCTTTCAATTTCCAGAGAAAAATAGCTAGATATCCAATTACTAATCATTAGTGAAAGATTGCCAAAATTGTTTTAAGTACTGCTATCCAACTTTACTAGGACATGGCAGCTGTAACAGAATGATCCCATTCTTATGGCATCATGATTCACATCATAAAACGAGTAAACAAAAATAGACATACAGAATGAAAATGTTAAGTTGGATGGAAAATTATTATATTTTTTAAATATAAACATACTAAATTCAATAAAATAATTTTTCAGATAATGTCATAAGTTTCTGGGGCAAAATCTTGTTAAACAAATCCATGTACTTCTTTCTTAATCATATTCCTTTCCAATCAATTTATAAAATCCTTCTGCTAACATTGATGCATTCTCTTTTCTTATTCCATCTTAATAAAAATTGCTCTTATAATTCAATGTTTTATTTTATTTTTGTCATATTCTCTGTTCTCCTCATAATTTATCCTGTTTCTCTTTCAACATCATAAATAAATGTTCTACATTTCCTTTCCATTTCATATAAATCATATCATAGTTCAAATTCTCAACTACTGTTTCATCTTTCTTTTATATTTAAAACGCCTGTCTTTGTCCCCAAATAATAAGCTCCCTTTATGTGTAGTTATCATCTCTTCTTTCATAATTCTTTTTTCATTCTTATAAAAATGATCTAAATTATTTTTTATTCATATTTATATTCTATTCCTCTCTTTTTAATCAAGTCATTTAGCCCCCTAAATTCCTTGTTTATACATCTATTCTTTTTTCTGATAAAAAAGATCCAAACAGCCTAAAAAGACTCTCTAACAGCCTCTTGAAGAAACCAGAACTCGCCAGGTTTACCAATTACTAGATCATGAAAATTTGGGCAATTCTTTCTTCTAGACAAGAAATGTTTTGATATCTGTTTACTGATCAATACAAAATGGTTAGATAGATTAACTCTGGATTAGCCACTTGAAAAAAAGATTCTAAGTTTAGCAAAAAATTGTAAAACCTTTTTAGTACAGGCTGTTCGTTGTTCTCTTCCCATCATCCCTTTAAATCCTGTTTTCCCTAAACTATTTTCTTCATATATTGTAACCTTCCAAATATTTTTAAATTGCTTTTAATTTCCTCATTAAAAAAGTCCTCTCATTTTCTCTAATTCGTTTTGAATTCTATCAGAAACTTTCTGACCCCTTCCTCCACTAATAAAAAATATATTATTTCAGATGTTATATGAGAAACGTACCAAATTTTTAATCATTTTATATTTTGCCTTTTTTTTTTGTTCCAGAGAGGATATTTTTATCACTTTATAGTCTACTACGTGTATGTCCTATTTTGGGGCAGCCCTGATCACACACACACGCAAAAATTCCAACGTTTGATTCACTTTCTATCTTAAAAAAAATTAAGTTATATAATAAAGAATTAACCCTCCAACTCCGGAGTTATCTAAATCATCTCCACATCATTTGAAGAATCACACGTCACTCCTTAGTTACTAAGATATAATAAGACGATGTGATGTCCGCTGACCTTGGTTTATATTCCCAGAAGAAAGACAGAAAAGTATTTTTAACAACGATTAGTTTCTAAGAATTAAATATAACTATTTATTCTAAAAATATTTTAAAATATCACTTCTAAAATGGTTAAAAGGAATGCTTTTATCTAAATTTTTAAAAAATAACAACAATTATCAAAATCATTTAAAAATTTGATGTGTGCGGTCATTTCTTCATTGCGGTTGACATCGTTAACAATATTCTATGCCTAACTCGAATTCAAAACTCTAATATTATAATTATACAATGACCAAGAGTAATTATTAGAAGTTAAGTAACATATAAAACTTTAAGACAATCAATTCATATTTAAATTAGCTACTTTTTAAAATGAGCTTTTTACAAAAGATTATCTCAGGTGTAGTGATTAGTGATTTGAATAGGTAATCCATTTGGATCTGCAATAGAATTCAGATTTTTAAGTTTCAGAGAATTGTGTAAACAGGTTCAGAACTTTTTTTTAAGTAATCCCCTGTAGGCAATTGAGTTATCCTTTCAGTTTTGGTCAGTAAATGGGTATTTTCATATTCTTAATTAGCAACTAAAGATCTTAGTGTTATCTGAATATTGACTAATAATCAATCAAAAAGAAATGCTCATGATATTGCAGTTGAAGAATATAATATTGACACACTGTGTAATGAACACAATATTTTATCTTGTGTTACATTATTGAATATATCATAGCATGTTACCTGATATTTCTTACTATTTTTTCTAATGATTTTCAAACTTTTTTTTCCCTCCAGGATCTGTTTAAAATGGAAGTAAACTGATCCACTGAAAATTAAGTTTTTTGATTCAAAAAGAATGTGGCAATAAAAATTGCAATTAAATCATCATTTGGCATATGAGATTGCTAAGAAATCAGAGATTTGTAATCCTAATTGAATCATTCAGTTAAAAAATATTAGATTCTGGAGCTGAAAGTCTGGGAGCAACAGCCCCAATTCTGCAACTTGGAATTTCCAATTAATAAATCATTCAATTATTTTATTAGCCATTCTCTCATGTAATCTCTTCCTCTTTTATGATACCATCACAACCCTCCATTCATTCCTGAAAGTAAGCTTCCTATTTAACTTATTATTTCTTAATACTCATAATATTCACTAATATCACATGATCATTCTTTATGCTTACACAAGCTGTTTACACAGAGGTAAAACTTTCCATACATTAGTCGCGCTCAATGCAAGCCAGAGTAATCAATAAATGCAAGAAGTTTTGTGCATAAAATCCCTATCTAGTTCCTACTCATCCAATATCCCCAGACTAGTTTCTAACTTGTGGCTTTCACCAGTGAGGAGCCTTGAATTTGAGAGCATTGCACTTTAGATCTTAGGTTCTAATGCAATCCTTTAGCAGTCATCTTTTATCTTATTATTTGAGTTCAAAATGATTCACACTCACTAGCTTGTATAGTTGTATAGTTTTGCCTCATAATATTCACCTTCAAAAACACATGGTTCTTTCTCAATTTGCTGACTTCATCCATATGACTTTTTATGCCATTCTAATAATGTTGCCTTTTTTCATTAGCTATTCAATTCTTCTAAAACAATATTAATAAATATCTTTTTATATAGATTGATTTTTTAACATATATTCCTTCACGCTTTTCTCTCTTTCTTTCTTTATTTCTTAATACTCACTATTTAATAATAGATTTATTCTTTTGCTAATTGTTTTCATCTGCACAAAGTTTGAACCAAGACTTAATTTAGGCTTAAACTTGCAAGAGTTGATGCAGTAATGTATATTTTGCATGAAAAGTGTTAAAAGTACAAATACTGCAATTAGTATTTGTCTCTGTTCCTCCTGAAAAACAAAAATAGTTAAAGATTTGAACAAACTTCTTTTAAAATAGTCTCAAGACGGAATGGCCAGAAAAGTCACTCCAATCTCCAAACAACAATCTGAATAAAAATGTTACAAAACCCATAAGTATTAAACCACTAAACATCACATAATCACCATCTCATGCTAGCACATAACTGTTAGTAAACAGGCAAAAACTCTCCATATAGTAGTGCCACCTTGTGCTAACAAGAGTAATCAATGGATGCCAGAAGGCTTGTGCATAAAATCCCTATCTAGTGCCTACTCATCCAATATCCCCAGAATAGTTCTGGCTTTTGGCCTTTGTCAGTGAGAAACTTTGGATCTGAGAGCATTGAACCTAGATCTTAGGATCTAATGCAACCCTCCAGCAGCCACCTTTTACCTTTACTTTACTACAAAACTATGAGAATGAAATTGAGCTTAGATTGAAAATATTATTGTGTTTTCAATTTCATTCTCATAGTTTTGTAGTGAAGTAGAGATAAAAGGTGGCTGCTGGAGGGTTGCATTAGATTCTAAGATCTAGGTGTAGTGCTCTCAGATACAAGGCTCCTCACTGATGAAGGCCACAAGCCAGAAACTAGTCTGGGGATATTGGATGAGTAGGCACTAGATAGGGATTATATGCACAAGCCTTCTGGCATCCATTGATTACTCTGATTAGCACAAGGTGGCACTACTATATGGAGAGTTTTTGCATGTTTACCCATTAGTATGTATGATATAATGGTTTATCAACACAGGTTTAGACTAAGGGATGCAAAAATAGATATTTACTATATGTTTGGTCTTTCTACTTTACTCCATACATAAACTAGGTATATTTTTAAAACAAACTGGAAGCAAAAATGGGGGTTTTCTTAAATTTTTAAGAGGGTGAATGAAGAAGTTCATGGAATTTTTAAATAATCAATATGGATTTACAACAATTTGGTTTTCAAATGTCAAAACTGTCAGATAAATACATTAATAATTATTATTAATCAATTACATGAGAGATTATTATATTACTCCTAGCTAGAAATGGGGTTTTAAATATAACATAAAATGATATTAAATATGAAAAAGGAGAGATGAAATTGAATTAGTCCAGATGTTTGTACTTAATTAAAAACATATTTTAATCTTTAACAGGCTTTAAATTTAAATGATAATCTCTAATTTAATAAATGATTAGTAATATTCATTAACGTCTTTATCTAAAGTGGATGGTGTCAAAGTTGTGAGGCAAAGTGCTTCACACTTTTAAATCAAATTATAATAATTTGATATAGATAAATGCTTAATGAAATTACCATAATAGATTGGGAATTAGGTCCACTAAAGAGTGCTGGTTCTTAAAGATCAATTATTTTTTTCAGATGTCTTTATTCCTGAATAATGTAGTGCAGTGGACAATTTAAATATATTTAAAAATTATATTAAAAATACTAATAAAAAAAAATAAAGCAGGACATCAATTAATCGGTCGGCAATAAATAGCTGATGGTGACGTCACTATAGAAACATTAAATTTGTGAAATAGTTTTATAAGTCTAAGCAATTATGCTATTTTGTTCCCTTAAATATCTAATAGATATATTTATATTTACAAAAAATATTACGATAAACTAAGTAATGATGAAATTCTAAAAGAATTTATTACTTTAAAATGATCGCCTTTATGTAGAAATCAATCATAAATGACAGACACAAATCAATACTGAATTATTTCATAAATTTATTTAAGAATGAAAACATGCTAATAAAAAAAACGGACCGACTAATTACTGCAAATATATAATCAGGACCTTATATACCCCCCCCCACACACACACACACCCAAACCAATAAGAATTTTATTAATAGTGACAAATTTCTCTTATTACATGAATTCGGCCAATGCCAGGTCAATTACGGTTATAAAATTTGGATTCTCTCAAAATCTAGAAATGAATATGAGACTAAGCTCTTATTTAGATTTGAACCTGATTAAAATAATTCATTGGAATCGTTAAAATGAAAAGAGTAATGGAAGAGAAGAGATTTAAAAGACAAATAAAGATACATGTACTCAAATACAGTGTTAACAAATTTATTAACATTGTTACAAGTTTTATGGCCACTATAAAAACTGCTTTAATTATATCATGGGATGTCATTGCCATCCACTATGGTAAAAGTGCTTCCAAGAATTGTATAGAAAAAGTTGTTTCCAGTTACACATGAAAGTTTGTTAGATGTGGGTTGATCAAATCAAAAAGTATTATAGATGTGTTTATTATAGCAATCAAAACAAATGTAAGTGAAAGTGTTATTTATATATTATAATCCAATGGCTTGATGGCTAGAAAGTTGGTACTGGAAATACCCAACAGAAATCGATGTGAGGACTTTAGAATCCAGAATCTGAGACTTTATCATCGCATTAAATGATAGAAGGTTAAAAGAAAAAATAAAAAACATATATATCAAATATTGGATTCAATTAAAAAGGTCCACAATAGTATTTGAAATGATCTGTTTGTTCACTGAAAATATGGGGACATTGAAGCATTTGAAATCCTGAAACTGATATTGGATCAGCTGTGACTGTCATAAAAATGTTTGAAGAAGTTTGTGCACAGATATCAAGTATGATGGTAAAGGTTTTAAACTGATGGTGTTAAATATAAAAACAAGACCTCCATCTTTTTGAATTCTTATTAACAGTATAATGATGGTGGTGTTATTCTTTGCAGTTCTATGTAAGCATGAGAAGTATTATTTTAAGGTGTACTGGTCAATGGCATGTGATCTATGAATATAAGGGCAGCATTGCCTCATAGTGTACCATCAGGGGGTGTGCTCCATGTATGCAAGGGTTCACTTCTGTTTAATATTACATCTTTTTATATAGCAATTTTATACTTAAAAATATTATATTCAAACACTGTATGAGTATTATTTTACATTAATATCTAGAATGGCAGAGTATAAAAACATAATTAAAATATTTTATAAATTTTCTCTCTGTTTTTTGTAAAAAAAATGACAAAATCGAGCATTTATTTCATTGAATTTTACATAACTGCTGCTTCCAAAATCTTTGTATTCTAATGTTTTTTTAGACTGTTGCATTTTTGTCTCATAAAAGCAACTAATTGAATTAAATCTATACAGTATTATGAAGTTGTGCCCCTGTTTGTCATCATGGCATGTGTATGGGGTGATAGATTATGTTTTTTTCTCTATTGTAGAAGCAATTGTGAAGTAAACCATATCAGTGGTGACATAACAGTAGTTCAAAGACATTTATAAATCTTATATCTTTCCCCATACCCTGAATAAAGACAGGAAGAGCCTAATCAAAAATGACAATTTTAAATACGAACATCAAAACCTGCATTTAACAATTCATTAGCAGTTAGTTTTAATGATTTAAGTAATTTATTTAAAACTCAAGAGACATAAAATATCATTAAACCATTTAAAAGCAATGATTTCTGTTCGAATATTTGTTTCAGTTCATAATTTGATTAGAAATGAAAAACTGAATGATTAGTTGTAAGTTTTCAGATAAACCAAGATGGCATCCCATATTTTTGATAAATCTATAGTTTTGGGATCCCCAAAAATGTTTATTAAAAAAGTGGATAATGGGAAACGTATTTAATATTTACATTTTATTTTTTATTATTACTGCTATTTTAAAAAAAGGAGTCATTATGGAAAAAATTAATTACAACATTTATGCTTTATTTTTTTAACAGAAAAATAAATTTAAAAAATATATAAATGCAATATTTACTCTTTATTCAAATTGGTAGCACACAATCCCTAATGGCTTCCAAAAATCATATAGCATTTTTGAGTCAAGTCTGTAATTTTTCTTCCAATTATTAACGTTATTTTTTAAAAATTAAATTTTTTTAAATGAACGTATAATTCAGAATGTTACGTCATTCTGAAGCTTTTCTTGAATTGTTTTTCCGCTATTTCACTATGTAATTTATTTATGTTGTAATTCTTTTTTTCAATTCTGGATCAAATATGGGTACTTGTGAGTTTTGAATGTAAAGTTTTCATATCATAATTATTAACACACACTTTGTGAGAGCACAGGATGTCGTACCTTTGCAAATATTTCCACTGCATCACTTTCTGTGACAGGAAGATTCCAAATTTTGATCACGATTACAATTTACCAAAAAAAATTCTGACAAAGAAAAACACGCTGAATTGAAATGAAATATGATAATGTTAAGAGCTTCTAAATGAAATATATTGCAATTTACTTTTTTTTTTAATTTAACAATTTTTTTTTTATTTATATACCTTCATAGATTATAAGCTCTTAAAATGGTATATTCATCAATATTTATCAAAAATATAAGCTGCCATTTTAATTTATTTGAAAACACACAAGTACCAACCAAATTGTTTCCCTTTCTCTCTGATCTTGTCATGCACCCAAGATAATGGAACTTGTAAAGATTTTGGTTTAGCAATTATTATTCAAAGACTCATTTGCTTTGTTTGTCAGTTATGGAAAAAAAATCTAAAACTTTTGGTGTGGGTGGTTATTTATTTAAGAATGTGAATCAATTTAGGAGATTTTATGCAAAAACTTGGGTGTTGAAGTGTAATACATATCCCTATGTGATATTGCTTCATTTAACAAATTGAAAGAGAGGTTAAGCTCATCATAGATATATGACTTCTTTACCTGAATTAGTTATATATATATTCTACCAAATATATGGTATAGAAATAAAACATGGAATCTTATTGTCATATTATAAAGGAACTTCTTAAGAATATTAAAATATGTTAGCAATATGCAGTTTCTGGATATAATATTTAACTTACTATTATAAAAGCACGTTCTTATTTGATTTGGCATGAGAAGCAAATGAGTATGGAGTTACTAAAAAAATATTTGTAATGAGCTTGAACTGACTTTCATGGGATATACAATTTCTAATTATATTATAAAGATTATCTCAAAGATTAAAACAGTCATGTAATGTTTATTGGCTTATCTCAAAGATGTTATAAGGAAAAACAGCCTTAATTTGCTTTTATTAGTAAGATATTGTTGACAATAGAATACAATGGAGAGAAAATATTTTGCTGCAAGTGAAGTTATTATATCATAAGATATCAACTAAACAGATCCTGGGACCAGTATGTGACATATATGGATATATTTATAGTTGCTGATTGTCTGACAGTTTTTCTTTAACTCTTGGCTTGGATAGTTGGCTTTCATTAGCCACTGTTCTAGGTAAAGTGCTTTCTAATTAAGTAATTATAAATGGATAATTCCACACATTAAATATTTCCATCTAAAACATCCATTAAAAAAAAAAAAAATTTCTGGAATTAGAAGATCATACTCTTGATTTCTGAAGAAGATTAATCAATAAAACAACTGATTGAAAAAAATTGTTGAATATTATCTGTTATTCTATTATCTGGAGTGATGTTTCTAATAAGTTAATTTGAGTATAAGATCATTGGATGAATTCCAGTTCTGGTAGTCCCAATGCTCAATCTTCTAATTAACATTTTAGCAATGAAGCCATCTTATTTTATTTTTCTGATACAGTTGCGTGTTTGATTTAATAGAATATAAAATTTGAAGAAATTTTTTTAAAAATACAAAATTCATCAACTTCTGTTATATATTTTTCATTATACATTTACACTGTAAGATAGGTGATTCATGGTTGCTCTAATGACTCATTCACCAAATGATTTCTCGATGGTTCAAAAATCTTAAATTCTGAACACTAAAATAACATGCATGAAAATTTAAGAATTTTAAGTACTTTGATAAATTGGCCACAGATATATACGCAGAACATCACTATAGCCATTCACCAGCTTTATTGACATATACTCAAAAATTACATGATTTATCTAATGTGTTTATATTCAACAACAGGAAGTCAAACACATTGAGAATTGTAAAATAATCGGAGATATAAAACATGTCTATTTATAAAAATAATGAATGACTTTCTGAATATTATTAATTATATTATGTACTCATACTCGGTATATTTTTGTGTAGACTTATGCCATGGATTAAGGCCTACTCTCTAATAACAATTAGTAAATGTTTGTCAAAGAAGCATTTCCAAAATATACTCAGATAAAAGGAATCAATATTAAATATTTTTCTTTTTTTTTAAACTAAATTTTCTATATTAATTAGACTAATACATTCTTCTACATATTTTTACATAATTCAGATACAATATAAAACAGACAAAACTCTCCATACAGTAGTGCCATTCAGTGAAAGCTAGAGAAATCAATGAATGCTAGAAGACTTCTGCATAAAATCCCTATCTACTGCCTACTCATTTAATATTCCCAGACTAATTTCTAGCTTTTAGCTTTCATCAGTGAGGATCCTTGAGAGCACTGCACCTAGATCTTAGGATCTAATACAACTTTCCAGCAGCCATCTTTGATCTCTACTTACCTACAAAACTATGAGTCTGACATTGACAACACAATAATATTTTCAATCCAAGCTCACCAGCTTATATGGTCATATAAGACTGAACTCAGTTCAGTATCCATACATTCAGGTGACTTGGTTTTTTAATAACCATAGACACCACCATTCTAATAGGCAGGATTGGTATTAAACCACTAAACATCACATGATCACCATTTCCTATGCTTGCTCAAGCTGCTAAAACAGACAAAATTATCCATATAGTAATACCCCTCAGTGCAAGCCAGAGTAATCATTGAATGCAAGAAGGTTTGGGCATAAAATTCCTATCTAGTTCCTACTCATCCAATATCCCCAGACTAGTTTCTAGATTGTGACTTTGCCTTGGATCTGAGTGGCACTGCTGTTCAGAGAGTTTTGCTTGTTCAGTGAACAAATGCAATATTTTGTTATTCCATATTTACAATACTAGATGACAGTTTCAACTATCCAACAGACTTCTTCAGAAATATAACACACATAATGCATATATAAATATTCTATCATAATAGAATTAAAGATATAAAACAAATTGTTTATACTATATTAAAACTACACAAAATTAATTTAAATAATTTAAATCAAATGTGATTTTTAATATTAATTTTAAATTTATATTATACATTTTGTTTAAAAAAAAACAAATATTTTCAGATGCTCAACTGCTTTGCCATATGATTGTTTTTGCTCTGTACAGTTTAGCTCAATGATAACATGAGACTCAAGAACTAACGTCTTTGGATCCAAGTTCAATTTTCTACCACTTTGGTGCTTTGATAGCTCTTAACATACCAAGCAATAATCATTTGATATCTGAAAAACCAAAAAGTGTATACGTCATTCTAAAAATGCTATTTATATAATTACCAGGAACAGACATCAGCTCGAGTCCCTAATAATAATATTAATAAACCCGTTATTTCTTATAAAGTTTAGCAATGGCAGTTTTAAAAAGTAAATGTTGCATAATTAATTATCAGTTAAGCCAAAAAAAAAATCCTCACAATTTGAACAATTAAATGGAACTGTTGTGCTGAACATTGTCTTTCAAATGCTCAATATACGACTTCCTGAAAAACTAACTATATAATTTTATATAGTTATCCCCCTCCCTCTATATATATATAAGATTTCAATAGATACACTTTTAGTTATCTGCGATTCAAAAAAAAATAAATTAAATTTTAAAAAAAAAAGAAATTTTAACTTCCTGAGTTTTATTCATTCATTGCATAAGTATATATATTTGATACCTATGTATTTTATATGATTTCAATATGTGTATGCATCTGTATACATACATATTTATAATTGTTAAAACTGCATATTATAGTACAGTTCCCTATTATACATATGATTTCGGAATCTGTGACATGGCTTTTAAAACAAACATTCTGGGTACAAAGAAACTAGTATATATATATATCTTGCAATGCCCAATTAAATGAAAATATTATGCCCTGCCATTTGAGTATCATCGTCACATGATCTCATGCGAAATTAGTTATATTAGCATCATGAATCAAATAATTAAAATTAATAATTGAGTAGTTTATTGCATGGGTGTTGATAAGCAATTCAAGGGTCAGAAGGGACACAGCTGGGCCCATGATCAATGAACCTTAACCTCCAAAGTTTGCCACTCAACCACTGTATCAGAGCACAGAGAGTAATCAAAGCATTTAAATGATATCTAATAGATTATATATATAAACAAATTATACTAAATTCAATATTAATAAAAGTAGCCAAAATTAAAATTTTAGGTAGCTTTATTCATTTTGAATTTGGTGGAATTTGTTTATTTTATTAACTGGTTCAGTAACTGACTTTTGATGGTTTATATATAACTTGCCATGTCCAAAATAGATTCTGATACCAGTTCCTGTGTGATAGAGTCCATACCTTGGAGATAAATATTCAGAATATCATGACCAATCATTTTTAGATTTTTTATAATCTACTTGTTTTTATAAAATATGTCTTTCCATATTCTTTCTCCCAATTTTCTTTCATTCTTCTATCTATTAAGGCATAAATAAAATTATAATGGAATGCTACTATATTTTGTTCTTTATTAATTTGAAGTGAGATAGTTTATAAATAACAGACTGCAGATGAGTTCATAATGACATGTTAATGATAATAAATTCTTCTTAATTATTTTTCATCACATTTTGAGAATTCTACTAAAAAAATTTTCTTATTCTTTGTTGTTATTAATTCCCTATTTTAAGTCAAAAATTATGAAATTGACAAATCTCATCAATTTTCACAAATAGGAATTAGAATTGCTCTCCATAATCCATCTCTTGCAATGAACGGACAGTTTTATATATTAGAAATGGTAAAATACATTCTTGTAGCACAACTGTCTTTTATATTTTTGTTCTTCTCTTAGCTACATCATCTTTGATACACACACTTGAACAAATCATTCAGTTTACTTCATCTTTCTGTAAAAAGCCACTATTCATACCTATTTATGTTTTGGAGTAGTGCAGATTATAAATTTTCACAAAGATCGCTTTGTTTGTCATATCATGTTTTCATACATGACAAAGATATAGAGAAGTTTCTGTTATTGAAAACTTCTCTTTTCTTAAAAGTATATCACCTTATTTTTTTCACTATTTATTGTTACATGTTCTTTCCTTATCTTTATCATATTTAATATGTTGATCTACTTCTCACAACGTGTATATTTTAAAACAGCCACATACCAATATTTGTTCAAACTTTACACAATCATTTGTCCTTTAAATCTATGAGTTCTCAAATATAAAGGACATCAAAAAAATAATAAACTAAGTGCTATTGCTTGGCCCTAGTATTCAAATGCCTAGTTATTGAACTTACCTATACCTATACAATTTTTTACGAGCATGTTAACTACTGAATAAATGAGGAAAATATTTATGAGGGAATGTAACCTGGACCAATCAAGAGTGCTGTTTCAGCATTGGGAGCCATTTATTTTTTTCAGATATCTTTATTCATATGTTTCAAAAATGTGTTGTAGATTGAATGTTTTATGTGAATCTAAAAATTGTCTTCATTAGTATTCTCAAGCCAATGGTATCTGCTTTCTTTGCTTTTATTACTAGGATATCTCTCAGGCTTTCAAAACTCCAGCATATTCCACAAAAACTGCAATATTTCTAATTATTTTTCTCCTTATGACAAATCTAATCATGCCATTTTTTCCAGTATAATATCAAAACTCATTTTCATTGTCTATGCAATTTTAGAATTCAAAGTCATATATTTAATTTCATACTTTTAATATTCTTAGCACTTTTATGGATGACTGCTTTCTTTAATCTTTTCTACAACTTATTTTTGCCACTCATTTAACTGTCTTCAGATTTTTTATTTCTTGATACCCTATAAAAACTCTGCCTCATATTCAGGTTTCTAATACAAGACTTAGTTAATACAGACTTAGTTTTCTATCTTCGCACCTTCTACCTTATGTTTCATAAGTTGTGCTGTTCTAAAATGTCCTCCCCCCATAAAACTCGTCTCAAATAATTCTTTTAATTCACATCTTTCATATTCTATCATAATATAATCATTTCTGTGTCTGCTTCTCTAACAATTTTGAGTAATTTATTTAGTTCCCCAATATTTTATTGTTGTTTTTTTAAATCTTATTTTATATATTCATATACTATATATATTTTTTACATTCCAACTGAATACACAGGAGTCATTCTAGCAATCTCTTTGCGTAGTACAATACTTCCATTAAACTATCACTTTAATTTTTCATATTCAAAATAATCACATCTACTTATGAGACTAAAGATTTTATTGTAGAGAATCATAACAAAGTACTGGAAGCAATCCTCTAACGTCCCCACTCGGGACTCAATACTTGATAAGTTTTTTTAAATATATATATTCCCGGCAATATTTAATGAATAAAAAAAAGATTAAAAGTTTTAATCTCAACAAAATTATCAAAGACTGATTTGTTTTGATTTCGACATTAAATTTAATGCATCGCGTTCCAACGATTTTTACTCCTACTACGAAATGTTTAAAAAAATATCCGGTCTTACTTAAAAGCATTTTCAGTTAAAACATTTTATCGACCACTCTCGGCAACAATAACAAAGAGGCCGCTAATAAAAAATAAAGTATAATAGGTCAATAAACTACATTAAATACTACATTAATATAGTAAATAAATAAATCTTACCGAAAATGAAAACTAATTTCGGGGATTGACTATCTCCTTTTTGCACCTGACTCCCGACCGTCACGTTAACCTGCGGAAGTTTGTAATCACTAGGACTGGATTTTTCACTAGTTCTGCTGCCGCCGTCAGTGCTTCCACCGCAGCCCATACTATTGTTCCATTGCCGATATTCAGGACTGCCAATAAAATAAACAGCAATCTAATGCAAAAGTACACACCACCGTAAGACGGATCAGCCTCAGGTTGAAATTTTAAGACATTATCGTTATGCACCACATTGCGCTATAAGATTTTCATTTTATCCGTTGCTGCAGTTTTAATTTACAGGTAACCCGTAACAAATGATTTATCATTCACGACTTCTACTAATAGTTTTATCTATTTAAAACAAAAATAAAAGCACCAATTGTCATCATTTTATCGAGTACTGATCGTTAGCGACCAATAAACAATATTATCGTCTACTTGAGAGATGGTGCTTTTATCGCCACCATGTGATAAATGACAAAAGTTCAAAAAATGTTATATAGAAATTCAGGTTTCCAATGCAATTTATAAATCCCTTAAGAATTTTGAAAACATAAGTATAACAGTTAAATACTTCACAGAAATTAGCATCAACTGTTCCGTTGTAGTCAGCAAGAAGAAATGTAAAGGTCTTCTTTTTAATAAAAGAAACTAAAAATAAATTTACAATATTTGGAAGGGTACCATTTAGGAAAAAAATAATGTTCAGATGAATTATGTGGAAAGAATAACAAATGTTGGGCTAGAAAGTATTATGACAAAGTTAATAGTGAATTTATTTCTGAGCATTTATTTATGTAATAAGTGGGATAAATGAATAAGAAATGAGATAAATACTGAATTAAATAATGAAGAGTGCGGGCGGGGGGGGGGGGGGAGGGATAGATAAATCGGTTAGAGAAAAAAAAATAGGGTTATGGAAAATAACACAAAAGTTGTATAATAATTAATATCTTTCAAAATTAATAGATGGTTACATTGCATAGATAGGCAGACACATCCATGTTAATAACATTATACGTATTTGTGTGCATATATCTATTAAAAGAGCATTTGCTAGACATTACTTTGTATGAGAGTGAAGTAATAAAAGATATTGAGCTTTCACATGGGCATGGAGATAAGGGAATCTCAACTTATTTGAAAAGCAAAGGTTCTTTGAGAAATTCACGAGAGAGGTCTGACATTCTGAGATGGTGGATAGTTTTGACATAGTGCTGTTGAGATGTGGAATGCACTGATGATTTTAAAAAAAGGTATTATATATATAAAATATGAAATAATATATGTTTAGCTTAGAGAAAGTTTATTGTTATTTGGCACTAGGATTAGAGCTTTTGATACTAAAGGGATTGGATTTTTCATGAGAAGATGGAAGGACTTATTTTTTTGAGTGTAAGATGTTGAAAAAAGTTGGGGACAAATTGTATGGAGAGTGAGAGAAACATAAAAATAAAAGAAGCTGAAATAATAAAGACTTGGGATGAAGGGATATTTAGAATTTATGACAAGAAAAGGAAATATGAGAACAAGATATTTAAATTATTATCTTTACTAAAATAGTATAGGAGAAGCATATTAGTCCTGGGAGAATCATTTAATGCTCACAGATTGAAAAGAAGTAATAGAAGGGTTTTTTGTTTGTGTATGATATACAAAGTATGTTTTAGTGAAATGATGACTAGTGATTGGTTCTCTCTCCAAGCTGCCTGCAGTAACCACCTCTGAATCAATTCATATGTTACGTAACAACATAGTTTAGCTATAACCCATAGATATTTTTAAGATTCCAACATTACTAGTTATGATATGAAAAATGCCTGAGTGCTTTGTACTTTGGTCCACAATGAAATATTATTAAATTTTGTTTTAAATTGGACAAAGTTGCTAATGAAATGTTTGAAACAGCATTGAAGTGGTTTTGAAGATTTTGGAATGACATGGAAAGCATTAAAACAATCCATGAATGTGAAAAATAGAATCACATTTTATGTTGTAGAGCCATCCCAGTACCTTAAAAATTTTATGGTAAATATTTATCACCTATGCTGATTCCCAGATTCTGTTACTTGGAGAGACGACCAATCCTCTTTTCATTGGAACACATATGTATGACGTTTTCAAAGGGTGGTAATGTTTAAAGTGGTCAACAGGGTTTCCAGATATATGGCCGACGTCTAGAAACTTTTGGCTATATCATTAAAAGGATAATAATGTATAAATCTGCATTGCTTACAGTTTTAAATAGAGACGACTAATTATTAAATATATATATAGACAATATTATATATAACTAGAATTGTTTTTAATTAGCTGATTTATTTGTAAAACAAAAAATACTAATTCAACAAATAAATAATAAGATAAATTAATCTCCCACCTAACTATAGCAATTTTTTTTAAAAAAAAAACAAAGATTAATAATTTACAATGTATAATTATTTGAATCATTATATACAAAAAGCACAAACAAAAGAAATTGTAATTATTCTATATTTAAAAAAATTAAATAAAACTATTAAGTATATATATATATAAAAATGACCGATTTTCAAAACAGTTTCGTTTAAATTTGGAAAATATCGAGCATAAAAGCTATTTATTGATATTAATTATACAGCTTTACGTTATAAGTGTGATAGCACTATTTAATATTATCATAATTTGGACAAGCGTAAAGTCATAAATCTACAAGTTATTATTCATATTATGTAAAATGACTTCTCTTTAGAAAAGTTTCCTGCTTGTAGACAAATGTCTATTGACGTAATCTTCATATTTGAACGTTTTATTCTTTGTGCTATATTATAAACATCAGAATTAGTTGGTAGTCAGAAGGAACAATATCCAGAGAATATGGGGGTCCGGGGAGAACTTCCCGTTTTAGCTACATAATTTTTCTTGAATCCACTTTGCAGAGTGTAGTTTGGCATTATATTATTAAAACAGGCAAAACTCTCTATATGTATTGCCACTCAATGCAAGCCAGAGTAATCAATGACTTGTGCATAAAATCCCCATCTTTACCCATTGATATTATTCTGGCTTACATTGAGTGGCAATACGTATAGTGAGTTTTGCCTGTTTTAATAACAGTTATAAGCAAGCATAAGAAATGGTGATCATGTGATGTTTATTGGCTTTATGTTGTTGCAATATTTTAAGTTTTCGATTGATAAGAGCCAAATGATTTAACTACTAATACTTGATGTGTTCTCTCCAATTATGTACAGTAAATGGTTGTATTCCTACTCTGATTCGGTTCCGCAAGTTCATAATGAATAATTTCCTTGATATCCTACCACTTATACAATAGGACCTCTTTAGGCTGAAATTCATTTTTAGGGTCAGAATTGGAATTTGTCTAGGAGAAAGCTGTTGCTTTATACAATTAATATTCTTATATAGCACTCATTTTTCATAACCAGTTGCAACTTGCTCTAAAAAAGATTCATTTGTCTTGTTAATAATGCAGTGCCAATGGTTCCTCTTTATTCTTTATTGTTAATCTGATAGTTCATAAGGAATTTATATTCTCTCTCTCTCTCTCTGAGTATCCAATATTATATAATTGTTCTTGGATATTTGACAACAAAGAATTAAGTTTACCAAATAATTTCTGTATAGTTTGTTGTGAATTTAATTAATCCAGATTCTCAAAAGCATCATCATCCACAAGTGAAGGCCTTCCAGATCAAGAACAATCAGGAATATCAAAAGTTCCAGATTCAAATCACCTAACCATTGCTCACATTTGTTTGTTTTCAATATGTTTCCATATGATGTGCAAATGGCATGAGCCACGTTTCTTCTTTAATGAAACAAAAACAGCATACATTGTCTCTAATGGTTCTCTTCCACTTTCATGCTAGGAATCTCAAATAATAATAATAATAATTTTTGAAAAGGAATATAAATTGCTAAATTACATTTGAATTATAATAACCTATTAAAAATTAGACTTCAAAAATAATTGATTACTTTCCTGTCCCTCTTACAAAATAAAATTAAAAAATTATAAGGTGTATTAGGAAAACTATAGCAGGAACTATTAGAAGATACTGGTGGAACAAAGCTTTAAATTTAAAAAGCAATATTAAACACATTATTAAAACCTATTATTATAGATGAATAAGAAAAAATAAAGTATTGTAATCCTTTGTAAAACAGATTGGATGGATTGTGAGGTGAAAAAAAAATATGAAAGTTTATTACTCTGGTGGTAAAAATAGTAAGAAAAACACAGGTTTTTAAATGCCATTTTGTAGATGATAAGTTATCAATATTCTGTCTATTTATTGCAGGGATAGAATAGCAGGCTTGAAAGGTAACAATTCCTGGATCAATTCCCAGTTTAAAAAAATTAATGAATATAACTGCTGTGCTAAGTCTACCACTTCGACATTCAAATGTCACCTATCCTCTCAAGTAACTGACTATATAAATTGTTGCTTTTTAATATTGATAGTGAAAAAATATAAATCATATAAAAAGTAATTAAAAATAAAGATAAAAATAACTATTTTTTTAGATATACTTAAAATGTCCACTTCACCACTCTATTTTGAAAAATATAAATAAAGATACATGATAAAGACAAATGGCTCCAACATGCATTTCATGCTGAAACAGTGCTCTTCAGTTGGACAAGTTATAATCTCTAACATATGATCATCACTTTCTCAGTCTTCATTAATAGCAAATATTGAACTTTCTGCTTTCACAGTTTTGACAACATCCATTTCAGTTAAATACATAGTAATATTTATATTGGTTTTAAATTATCTAAATTTGTATTTTTGAAATTAAATGAATTGTTAAATAAAATTAATAAAAAATACTGTATAAATATAAAACCTGTATACAAAAAAAAGAGAACTTTAAGATCTTTGATTAATCATAAAGAATTTAATATGCTTGAAGCTATGAACTCAGTATATTTAATTAAATGTTTGAACTGCAAAAACAATGTATTCTATATTGGAACAAGCAAAAATAAATTAAAAACCAGACTACATCAGCATATAATTGATAAGAAATCTGCTATCTTTTGTCATAAATTGGAAACGGGACATAAGGACTATGAAATCCGACCTTTGGAATGTATTGGTAATTACTATGAAAGATTTAACAAAGAGAGTATTTATATAGAACATTTGAGTCCTGTTTTAAATAAAATGTTAAAATAGCTTATATATTTGTGCAAAAAAATTGACTGTTTTTGTATAGATATTTTTTTCCTTTTGGTATAAAAAATTTCTCACTATATAAGGAAATGTTGTGATATACAATTTTCCATTTTTTGGTTTATAGGTATTTTATTTTGTTATTATTATTATTTTATTTATTTATTTTATTTTATTGTCTTGTTTTCTTATTTATTGTATATATATTTTTTCTCTGTTTTATAGAACCTTGATAAAGTCCATATCATTATTTTAAAAAAATGGACGAAACGTCGGGTATTTATATTTATTTGTGAAGTTATATATTGTATATCAATAAAAAATTTTGAAAAGAAAGTCTCTCCGTAGTTTTTTGACTTTAAATACAATAATAATTATTATTAATCAAATTAGAGATTATTCCTAATCCAGATATAATTTTTACATATCAGTTGAAGATTGGAATATCTAAAATTCCAAATGTTTACATTTAATTAAAAAAAGATACATTAATCTTTAAAAAGTTTATATCTCTCTAAGATATTCTTTAGTTTAACCAATGATTAATAGTAATCATTAATGTTTTTATCTAGGATGGATGGAATTAAAATTGTGAATATAGAAAGATTGACGCTTGTAAATCAAAGTTTAGTAGAAAAAACTGTATAAATGATAATAAAGGATTGAAGTACTGTGATAAGTTAGGAAGAAAAAGATAAAATTATAAGAAATCAGTTATTCTAAATGGTATTTGCTTCACTTTTCTTTACTTATTGTAATATTTATAAACGAGCGATAAATAAAAGGTAAAATAATTTAAATTTAAAATATTGTGCTAAGCATGGTGGAATATTGACAGAATCACAGCATTGTCTGGCAGAGTTCTGCCGAAAGCAAGCTTAGTGCAATATTTTAAATTATTTTACCTTTTCTTAACACTTAGCAATTATGCCAATGCACATGTGCTTTAAAGCGCATGTGCATTGGCTTAATCGCTAATATCACTATTACAATATTAAAACATAGCACTATATAAAATAATATCTCGTTAACACTTGTTTATAAATATTATAAGAAATATGGTAAGTTATTAATTTGTAAAAAAAAATAAACAGTTGATAATCTTTTGTAGAGAAAATTACATTTAATACTGTTTAACAACCACAAAAGAAGAATTTACATTGAAAATTCCATGTAACATAAATAAATTTATATGGTTTGCGGTATATATTAATTCAAAATAAGTTTAGAAATGACATTAAGAATAAAAATGCCCACCCTAGAAAAGATCAAGCCTCATATTCATTTGACAATGACAAAATAAAAATTTCAATTTTACAAAATCTAAGCCAATTTTCACAAATTAGAGAACATTACCTATATTGTAGAAGAATTGTGCTGTAAGGTCTTCCCATCCCTCATATATGTATGTAAATGGATTATGTCCTGTACATGAGGTATCAGAGTGGCTTATGGTCAACAAGGGAGGATAAGGTTGACACCAATGTGGGCTTTGAGCATTCCATCATCAGATTTTTCAATGAAATGGATGGCTGAAGAGTTGTAGGTTGGAATGGATTGAAGCCTGTCCATTATCTTAATATAAGCAGAGTATTGATTGTATATATGTGTGAAGATGATAATCTGGACCAACTGATGAATGCTGGTTTAACACAAAATATATATATTGGTGATTGTTTATCTTTTTGACATTGTGTGATCAAGTGTGTCAGCGGTATGAGATAGCATGAATCACGGAGGGTCATGTGAAAAGTCTGAATTCAAACCCCTATATATTACATATTGGAGTGCAGGTATGAAAAAGCCTGTACTGTAGAAAAAATTCTTATATTAGGAAAATTATAAGATAACTTTACTGCAAATAAAAACTGAGAAACATTCAATAAAAATTTAAAGGAAATTTAAAGATAGATAGTAAATTATAAAAAAATAAAACACAAAAGTGGCTGACAAGTATAGTTGAAAAATATAAAAGTTAATAGAAATACATAGAGAATACTTAAATAATACTTAGAAAAAGAACGTAATGAGAAAGAAAAAAGAATGTAATGAGAAAGAAAAATTATTAAGAAAAAGATCAAGTTTGCTTTAATTTGCAATAAAACAAAATAATTTGGAAGCAGGAAAGCAATGTTTTAGTAATAAATAATAATTGACTTAATGAGAAATAAGTTAATACAAAAAGAGAGAGTATATATAGGGAAAAGATATTTCTGAAGGCTGATCATATGGTATCAACAGACGAAAATCATTTCAATCTGTGCAGAAAAGAAATCTACTGTTGCAAAGACACATCTCTAATGAATTTAGAAGGTGAACATAATCAGTAGTGGATTTGGGAAAAAATATTTGGTGAAATTGAATGTGTTTTTTTGTGAAAGAAACAAACTTCATTTGCCTTTTAAAGATTATCTCAAAAAACCCTCTGAAAAGATGTAATTTTAATTGTTTTCTTGGAAGAATACACCCTGGCTGGTTTGGTCCAGTTATAGACTAGAGACTCTGAAACTTAAGATCCATGGATTACATCCAATTCTTCCACTTCTGTTGCTTGAAATTTTATGAATCCTGGAATAATAAACTATTCAATTACATATTCTATCTAAATTCCCAGAATTCTTTGGTGCAGTGGTCAATTGGAAGATTCTGAGCTCAATGTTCATTGATTGTACTCAGCGTTGACACCTCTATTGTTCAAACTTCATATGAACTCTTTAGCAAATAAACTATTCTATATTATTACCTTGGATGAATTAGTGCAGTGGTAAAATAGAAGACTCTAGTGTTCATCACATAGCCCACCTTGGTTATTTTCAGTGTTCAAACTTCTCATGAACTAAGAAAATCTACATTTTAACAATTATGAAAGGGAAGAGAAACAAATATGTTAACTTTAAGAAAGAAATTAAATAATTCTAAAAAGTATTACCGGTTTATTAACTTAATCATCAACTGTAAACTTTAACGAAATAACAGAGTCTGGCCAAAACATACTCAAAAAAACATATTAAAAATATATAACACATTCATAAAAGAAAATTAATAACACAAATACAAAATCATATATCAATAAAATTGAGCTGTATATACGATTACCCCTTAATAATAGCTTATTCATCAAACTACTAATTGATAAAAAATAAATTACATGGCTTACTGATATGTATTTAAAAACTATGAACAGTTCAGGAAAAGATTTTACCATTAATCCTAAGTGACATGGGTTTATGACTCGGATTAGCAGTAGAATTTATATCTCAGTAAGTAAGTATTCTGTTCATATTTACATACATTCATGGAGTCTTCTTGTTTCTTGTATGTTGAGAAGTGCTTTGTTCTTACAATTTCTATGATATGACAGTTGGCTAGTTCATGAATTCAGATGTCAGGCAAATTTAAAATATGATTAGCTCCTGGAGAGGAGTTCATCTTTTAGGATACCTAAGTCACACATGGCTTCAGATACAGCAACTGAAGTGAGTCTGGTGTTCATTTTATAAATGGGCACCTATAAAATGACACAAGCAGATATCAGAATATAATGAAATCTGCAAAATAAACAGGCAGTAGAGTAGAAAAGCAGAATGATTTTTAGTTAGTCTTATATAAAACCCTACACATTGTTCTTCCATTCAGGAATTTCAAGAATCACCTCAATTACCAAACCAGTGATTATAAAAATATTTTTCAGATAAGGCAGCATTTTTACATTAATTATTAAATTCCAAATTAATTATCTTAATTAAAGGATTTTACAGACAATATTTAATGTAAATGAAACTATATATTTTTGTTAATTCTTATTTAATAAAAGAAAAAATGTAGCGATTAAGTATTGTCTTTGATAATAATCTCGGCCTCAGGGTGGCCTTTCAGCATTCCATCATCAGATTTTCAATTGGATGGATGGTTGAAGAGTTGGAGTGTGGAGTAGATTGAAGCCTGTCCATTAAAGTATGAAGATTGGTTATCTTAATATATATCTGAGCACTTATAGCATATATGTGCAGAGATGGTAATCTGGACCAACTGATGTTTGCTGGTTTAGCATGAAATACATCTATTGATGACTATTTATTTTTTCAACATATATGTGTTCAAATGTATCAGTGTTATGAGATAGTGTGGAGAGTGGTGGGTCATGTGAAAGTCTGTTCTCATATACCCTATATATTATATATATAGGCACAGGTATATAATAAGCTTGTGTGTTTCAGTTATTACAGAAAGATAATAAAGTTTTTTTTTTAAAAAAAATTGTTACATTAAACTGGACAGCTAATTTTAAAATCTTTTGCTATTAGTATGTGCACATATATTCCTAATATCGCATTCACTAAACACAATTTATATATAAAACAAACACAACTGGAATTAAAAATTTAAATTAGCTTGGCCAAGTGACATACAAATTAAATTTTGAGATCAAGCAAGCATCTCAATATATATAATAAAAATGTCCAATATGACGCCTACTGTGATGTCACTCGTTGTAGAACTATTTTTTCAATGGGACATCATCGCGTCATCACACATTGATTGTGGGTTTTAAAAGGATCTCCCCTATCCCTCCTACATTGTATGTTTAGTACTCAAGTATCGGTAAATGAAACTAAACATTAATCTTTAAAGAAAGTCTTTACCATAAAACATTTTTGGCAGTGTTTATATAACTTCTATATACACATTACTTGAAATAATTATTAATTTACATTTAATTAAACAGAACTTTTGCACACTACACTTTACTCCATCTATTGCGGCTCTTTAGTGTGAATTCTACATATATCATTAATTTGCATAAAGTATTTTAGGTTTAGTCCATGCTAATTTCTTGTAAATTTTTCTAGAATGAATAATAGAATAATTATGTAAGTGTTGTGCTGTAACTATTTTCTATAATAAATTTCTATTTACCTTAACAATCATATATATTTAGAGGGATTTGAACCCACACTTTCAAGCTCCTTTCAACTATCGACTCCATCTTATACAGTTTACACACATGTCTACATACATGTGGACAAGATAAATGATTTCCAAAGTACGTATTTCATGCTGAAACAGGACTCATCACCTGGTCCAGATCTTCATCTTCCACAATACATATAATCAGTGCTCAGTTTATATTAAGATAGCACGAGCATTCCCATCGTTAGATTTTCAATAATGTGGAAGACTGAAGAGTTGAATGTTGAAGAAGATTGAAGTCTATTAATCTATGACGATTTTCTATTTTAATATAAACTGAGCACTGATTACATGTATGTGTGAGAGATGATGATCTGGACTAAATGATGAGGGCTGGTTCAGCATGAAATATGTATATTGGAAATCATTTATCTTTTTTACATGTATGTGGTAATGTGTATTGGTTGTATAAGATGAATAAATAGGTGAATGGAGCTTAAGTCTGAGTTTAAATCTTTTCTAATTACATCTTATATCCACACACTTACATTTCAAAAACAAATATAATTAATAAATATACGCCAATACTTTACTCAAAATATTTTTGATGCTATTTTAGATTTCATCCCAGTCACAAATGAAAGAACACATAATATTTATTATAATAGTTATTTTTTTAGAAGAATAAATATCTTTTTAACAAATTATTTTAATAAAATAATAGTATTAAATGGATTACTCTCAGAAAAACATATTGTAAGTATAGTTTTAAATCATATTTGATATTTATCTGCAGTTCCATTGAATATTTATTTTTAATGATAAATGGGTGTTTTTATTACTTTGGAAGTTCATATTGGAGTGATGGAAATAGGAGATCTGGAATTGATCTGAGGATTTTTCTCTCTGGAGTCTGATACTCTAAATACTACCCTAAACTGTGCATAATTATATGGATTAATTCAATGCCAGAATATAAAGTCTTTGGATTGATTCCAGTTTTGGCACTTCCAATGATCAAACTATCTATGAATTCCCTATTCCATTATTTTTAATATCTAATGTGTTTTAGAAGATAAGGGTTTGTAACTTATTCACACTACTAAAAATAGTTAATAAAAATTGAAAAGCAGGTATATTGATCTTAAAGTTTATGTCTCAGCTAAGAATAATCTTCAGTTTAATACATGATTAATAAGAATCATTAATGGATTTACCTGAAATAAAAGGTGTCAAAGTTGTGAGTGCAAAACGTTTGACACTTATAAATCACTTTTAACAGAAAATATTGCAGATATTACAATATGTCTAAAAAAAGGTAATGCTTTTGACAGTGATAAAGGAGATGAGTAAGAAAGAAAGAATTAGAATAAGAAATGATAAGAAATCCTTTTAGGAAATAAGAATGAAAAATAACAGAGAGCAGGGTTTGTGTGAAGGTTATTATTTGGAATTGAAATAAGAAGAGAACTTAGATTTTTTTTGTATAGCATCATGCAACAAACAAAAATTGATTATTGAGTAAAAACAACTATAAAGTGTGAATTTAAATACACTTTGAATATTTTTAGCTATAAATACTAAGATATCTAAAAATGATAAACCAAGAATAGCTCTCCATTCTAGTGTCATCTAAAGTAAAATTCAGTAATCATCATTACCAGTTGACATTGCAGATGGCGCTATAGTCGAGAGCTGTTTTCATTTCCCTCACTTCTGCTTTGAATTCACTAATTTCTTCCATGATTGCCTGCTAGATCTCTTTTATTTATTGTCACATTTCTACCATATCTTGTTGACTTTGTTTTATTTCTCCCATTATCATCTTCATCATCCTTTGTGTCCCACTTTCTTCTTTTTCACATTGGGTGCCAAAATTCAAATATACTACGTAATGGTCACTATCTTTTTTTGATCACAGAGGGCACTGTTTTCATATAATAAATATGATGTAGCTAGAATTATATGTAAGGGAGTTGCAGTAGCAGGGTTAACATATGGTGATGATGCATTATGTGTTAGTAAAGGGGTATTAGATTATTTAGAAAAAGTTTAAAGAATAGCCAAAACAGTATTTAATTGAGTTATGAGTAAAGGGCAGGTAACAAGATGGGTGAGAAAGGTAATGTGGTATGCAAAAGATTTGGATAAAGAATTTATTGCAGTATATTTGTACAAAACATGGGATGGTTGTGTTAAGAGGATTGTTGAGTGTTATAGTGGTAAGGAATGGGATAAAAGAATAGATTTATTAATAAAGAATAGTGAGTTAAAGAGTTGGAGAATAAGTATGGAGAGTAAAAAGAGTTATATATATAGAAATAAACAGAATATTAGGTGCGAGTTAATATATGATAATAGTAAGGAAAGTAGTTTATTGTTTAAGGCTCGAACAGGATCTTTAGCAACAAGAGAATATACATGTAAATGGAAAGTATGGGTGATTTATTTTGTAAATTATGTAAGGAAGGAATAGAAAATATTAGGCATTTGTTAATCGAATGTTAATGTTTGAAAACAGAAAGGTTACATATAATGAAGTTATGGAAGAATAAATATGAAAAAAGTGATTATACAGAAAGTGAATTATTGGTTTTTATGCTGGGTTTGGGAAAAGATAAGGAGGGTTTAGATATAAAATCATAGAGTTGACAAAGATTATGTTGTGGAAATGGGATGGAGCAGAATATGGGAAAATAGAGTGGGAATGGAAAATTAAGTGGGTAACAGGTTTATCTGGGAATAATTGCTCAGATATTCTTGACTTCGTTTAAGGAGAAGCCACAGTACATCACATCACATCATTTTATTATACACTGTGTAATGTAAAGAATTAAATGATTTGTTACTATATACTATGTAAATAAACAGATGAAAGAAACATTAAGAAAAGAAAATTAAGAAATTAGACATCTGTTTAGAAATAGATTATAAAAAGATTTAATACAGCAAATTATAATAAAAATTAATAATAATAGATCCTTTTTAACAAAATAAATAATATTTAAGAAGACATGTGATGATAAATCAGATCTGGTCTAATGGAAAAGAATTTGTACAGTACTCAAGAATTTTTCTCAGGACTTGCTTAATCACAGACTAGGCTAACAATGCACATCACTTACAGCCAGGATTATATGTCTAATATATATGTACATTAAATATTCTACCCTAAGGCAGATCAAGCGATGCTGATTATTGCAAGTAACAACATTTTGAGTAAACTTACATTGCCTAATATTCACAATCTATCTACTACAATATAAAACTGGTCTGATAATTGTGGTTTTCAGAAAAACGTTTTACTTAAGAAATATTTCTGTAGTGTAATTTTCACTGCCCCACTGTCTGTCAAGGTAGGGACTGGTTTCTTTTCTTGTTTAACACCTGTGAAGATATGTAATCATAAACATAAGACCAAAGATGTGAAAAACATCTATGATCACCAAGATGGTTGTCATACATCTTTTTCACATCTTAGGTCTTGTTGATCATAGATCTTTTTCACATCTTAGGTCTTGTTGATCATAGATCTTTTTCACATCTTTGGTCTTATGTTTATAGATCTTTTTAACATCGGTGATCATAGATATTTTTCACATCTTTGGTTTTATGTTTATAATTACATCCCTTCACAGGTATTAAAAGTGGAAAGAAACCAGTCCCTACCTTGCATGAGAGTGGGGTAATACATCTTGGGGATCATAAATTTTTTTCATATCTTTGGTCATATGTTTATGGTTACATCCCTCCACTAGGTGTTAAAAGTGGATAGAAACCAAGTTCCTGCATTATGTGAAAATGGTGTAGTGAAAATTACACTATAGAAATATTATTCATTAGATTAAATAAAAATTATTAACTTTTTGCTCAGTCTCTCTTAAAATACTTTCATTGGCTCTCCCTTTTATTCATAACTTGGAGACTTTGTGCCAGAATATAATTCCAATTGTGTTTATGTATAATCTCATTATCCAAGTGTTTTAAACAAAACTCTTTATTTCCTAGTTATATATGTTCAATTGATAGAGCTAATTGATAAACCTTAATTACTTCTCATTAAGAACACAATGTATTTGAAAATATCAAAGGTTTAAATATTGTTTAAATATTCAAAGATTTAATTAATTAGTTTATAATTATTTAACGATGCTAATTAGCCATCATTAATTTATTGCTAAATGCAAACTTTTAATTGCATTAATCATGCAAATCTAAAGAAATATTACTTAAAATTAGCAATTTTTTGTAAAATCATCACGTGATAAACTATAGAAAATTGAAATCTTTATTTTTTTGAAAATGTGACACAATCCCAGCTTACATATTACTGGTTAGTAGCAAATTCTCTTTCTCTCACCTCTAAAACTCTTCACTGATAAAACTTCATAAGCTAGAAACTAATCTGGAAATGTTCGATGGGATAACACTAGATAGGGGCTTATTAAACACGAACATCTATTGATTAGTCAATCTTATATTAGGTAGCATGAGATAAGAGAATGTGTATTTGCTATTTTTTTATGTCATTTATTTAGCATGTGAATAAACAAATAGTCCTACAATACACAACATTCATAAATGATCACCCAATCCAAAGATTAGTAGAGCTCCACATTATATAACTTTGCTAAACCAACTTATAAAAAAATTACTACTATTTCATTGGGGATAATTATATATATATATATATATATATATATATATATATATATATATATATATATATATATATATATATATATATATATATATATATAGAGAGAGAGAGAGAGAGAGAGAGAGAGATAATTTGTTATTTTTGGGAATAAAGCATGTATTATTTTGCATTACAATCCGATATTTCAATGGACTAGCAACCGCCATTATCAAGGTTAACTTTTGAAAAAAAAATCGTTAGATCTCAAACAATAATGTGACTCAGTGCGAGATGAGAAATGAGATAAAACTTGAAGTAGTTCAGCATTCACAATATAAGGCTTATCTAAATGTTTATTTCCCTCAGTTTTTTCACTTATTAATTTTAAGTTAATATTAGATAAATGAGAGGTTTCCATATAGCTGGAATATGTTGTGTTCATCAGACCCACTGGTTTAAATAGATCTGATGAAGCACAACATATTCCAGCTATGTGGAAACCTCTCATTTTATCTAATATTAACTTAAAATTAATAAGTGAAAAAACTGAGGAAAATAAACATTTTGATAAGCCTTATATTGTGAATGCTGAACTACTTCAAGTTGAATCTCACTTCTCCTCTCGCACTGAGTCACATTATTGTTTGAGATCTAATGATTTTTCTTTCAAAAGTTAACCTTGATAATAGCAGTTGCTAGTCCATCGAAATATTGGATTGTAATGCAAAATAATACACGGTTTATTCCCAAAAATAACAATTTATCTACATTATACAACCGTTAAAACATTAAATATAGTATTATATATATATATTATGGTCAATGAAGCCTCCCAAACCTAATCTATCATACCAGGGTGCCACTAGGTTATTCAAACCTACAAAATTTATAAAAGTGGCAGATACACACGGGTGAGGTTCAACTTTTATCGAACCGAAAGGCCCAGTCACCAGCTCAGGGAGAAGCTGAGTTTAAAATATCACTCTGAATATTAAAATTTTTAATTCTTGATTTTAAAAAATATTATTAATAAAATATATATAAATTACTGCCAAAATTAACTAAACAAAACATTTTATTGTGCGCACGCACATGTTAATACAAACATCTGAAGATTAAATGTACTATTAAATATATTTGATTTAAATTATATGCATAGAAGGTTACGTTTTAAAAAATTTAATACAATTTTAATATTTTACTAAGTGTAAATACACTACATAGAATATGCATATAACTAACGTAATCCCTTTTAACCTTAAGCTAAATTTCATGTTTAAACCAATGCGAGCTTACTGATATACCAATGTGACCAATGCAAAATGAGTTTGTAAGCATAATACAATCATGCTAGCAGGAATTTACATCTGTAGCATGATATCATAAGAGAAATAAAGAATTATGGTGGGAAGGAATGAGCATCTTTCCCATAATTATTAATAAATTTCACCAACAGACAGGAGTGATCTACTGCCCAATTGGTGATACAAAAACGAAATTATATGGAATATATATATATATATATATATATATATATATGATACTTTGTAAAAGGGGGATAATGGTTTTTGCTGGCTTACTGTCCCAACCAGAGCATAAGAAAATCAATGGTGTAGGAAATACGTCATGGCAACGTGATGGATACACTTTTGGGCCATACATTCAGGTGGGTATTATGCCCTGTATGCTAACAGCCACAAGGTAATAAGTATTCCATGTGTTTATCCCGATTACATTGACATAAAACATCCATACATCTATCCATGAGCACTGATTCAACTATGAAACAATTAGCCTAAAATTAACACATCTTAAACTAACAATTTTACAAATCTTTTGCAGCCATTTATGCCTATTTTTAAATAATTTAAATGAAATTTACAACAATGGAAATGATATCAAACACATATATAAAAAATATAATAAATAATTTAAAATTTTAATCAGATAAGAGATTTCTTTTAAAAATTAAGTGTAGTTTAAAATTACTACTTAGAAAAGTTTGTATTATATAATTAAAGTTCATTTAAAGCAAAATTCCATACTTTCCAATGCTGTAGGTTCATTGAAGTCTATCTTTGTAGTCCTTAATACATCACACAACTATATTCATAGTTCCTTCCATCCCATATTGATATTGTCCTAGGTGGAGACAAATCCGTTGCAGTCCAATTTCCAGGAACCATCATACTGGAGGCCACCTCTGCTGGTGCAAATGCAGGAAACATAATTTATTGCATGACCCCTACATTTTGGAGATCTGCAATACACATATAAAATGTTTAAATAACATGCAATCAGCAAGAGCAATCCAAATCTAAATCTCCACTTAAAAGTTTTCTTTTATATCATTTTGAATTATCATCAAATTCTGTGATCGATCTTGCCTGACTTGGTGCTGTTTTTATTGGTGATGATGACTTTTCTCTGTGGACCATTTGTTTATTTCCATCATTTTTGACCAGCTTGCTTTAGAGTGTGAATTCAAAATCTTATCACTAGTATTTTTTAATTTATCTCTTAGCTGACTTTACGCCAAGGGCCTGATTGCTATTTAGAAAATCATTTCCATTCTAAGATTAAAAATAACTAATTAACAGCTTTTGTATTATTATTCTTTTATATTAATATCAATCTTGTTTTAAATATTGAACTTTAAATGATTATATAATTAGTTTGCCATCTGTGCATTATATGTATTAATCTAAATAAAAAATTTATTAAATTCTTTTCCTTTTTTATATATTATTTCTATTTGAGGCACAACATTATATAATTTTTGCTTACTTTTTTGCTAATGTTACTATATTTTTGTTACTTAGTGTAAATTGTAATAACCAAAAGTTGCGAGGTGGTGGTCCTTAATTAAGCTTGATCCAGAGCTGATCTGCCCAAATATTCCCAGATTAGTTTCTAGTTTATGGTTTTTGTCAATGAGGAGTTTGGGGGATTTTAATAAACTGTGTAATTGATCTTTAGCATCTAATACCTATTTCTTCTAGCAACCATTTTCTACTTTTTGTTATATTACCAAGCTACCAGCCCAAATTGAAAAAGCTATAACTTTTTCAATTTAAGCTAATTTGCTTGCAGTGTTATGGAGATATGAAAGCGGTTATGTTTCTATATATTATGGTGACCCTGGTTCTAAATAATCTTAAGTATGTTAATTCTTTGGTTAGAATGGGTGTTAAATCAACAAGACATCACATGTGAAAGTCATAAACTGGAAACTAGTATGTACATATTTGGATATGATAACATGGGATAATCATTATTAAGTAGTATTATCTGGCATCTAATAATTACTAAAGCTTACACTAGATGGCATAAATGTAGTGAGATTGGAAAAAATTCTCTAGCTATTTGATACTAGCTTCTTGCTCAATGTTATTCTATGGAGATGCCTTTATTCTGCCTGGAGATATTTAAAATGATGTCTTAGTTTTACTTTCAATTATAAAATGTAACCAAATTTATATTGTTAATGCTCTGTTTTAAGGAAGTTGGTCCCAATGACCCATGTTATACTACTCGGAGAACTGACCCATGGAAAGATGAGCAATCACTGGATAATCAGATCTCCTGATTAGTTTATGGGTCTTCCTCACTAGGGGTCACTTTCTGCACTATAGACACTTAACAGCAGCCATTCACTCTAATTATGTTATAAAAACCTAACAGTTTGAATTTTCAAATACCCTAAGAATTTAAACCCAAGCACAATTGCTTATGTATTTAATTATGCTAACTCTAAATTAGTAATTATATATTTTAATTACTTTAATTATAAGCTAACTATAGGTATTTTTGATATTGTCATAAAAACTATAACATTTGCCAGAATAAAGTATATGAATTATGAGCAAAGTGGATTGCTCTTCATATTCAATATATACTTTGTTTTAATGTACACTCAATCTTCAACTTTAAAAACTTTCTATAATTTCTAAAGTTCTTGTAGTAATAAAATAAGTAATCTTAACAGCTACAGGTATGATAGCTTTCACATTTCATGACTGTTAATTGGCAAATGGAATCCCTCTTATGATTCAGTGCAGTAATAGAATCATGAATTCAAGAGCTGTGCCACTTCATCATTTCTGATGTCACATTACTTCCTGTGAAACATTCAACATTAATGAATCAAATAAAATAAATCAGCAGTGCTCATTTTATTTTCATTATTTTTTTTAATTTTTGCAGTAAATATTTTCTTTCTACAACCATTTCTATATCTTATGCACTAATCTTGTATAACACCATTACGATGTAATATTTAAATTAAATTTGGTTATTTTGCTATAATAAACGATATCCTTTTCAGTGCTGAATTGAAACATGTCTGCAAAATAAAAACTATATACTTCAAAAAAATGTTTACTTTGAAAATAATAATAATAATAATAATAATAATAATAATAATAATAATAATAATAATAATAATAATAATAATAATAATAATAATAATAATAATAATAATAATAATAATAGTAAAGAGCAGATCTCTATTCTAGTGCCATCTACAGTCGATTGACCAATTACTGATTATGAGTTGAGAGTAATGGTAATGCATTTAACTCCTCATATTCAAATTGTCTTTTGGTTTTTCCTTTATTAACAAGGCTTGAAATTCAAAGCTTCCAATAATACAGTTATGCCTCTAGCAAATTCCTTTATTAAAACTCTGATATTCAAAGTATCTTAAGGTTTTGAACCTAAACCAAATTGCTTAAAAAGTTACCTATATCTGGCTCCAAATCGATATTTATACATTTGGGTATCCTCAGTTTTTTCTTAATTGCAAACATATTTCCCCCTGGGATGATAAAATTAAATTAAAGCCAATTGCTAGATGCATAACTGTATTACCTTCAGCTTTGAACCTCAAACCTCAATTATAAAAGCAGAAGTCAGATAACAGTTTGGAGGTGGGGATGTAGTTGTTAAATCTTAATATAGATGGCACTATTTTATCACATATTGTGTAAAGGAAATAATATATATAATTTTGTTTTTCAACCATAATTCGGATTATATTTAATTTGAAATAAAAATTAAATATATATATTTACCTTTTTAGTGTGTATTAAATGAAAGCATTTTAAGTAAAATTAATATATAATTTCTTAATTTTTTTATAATTATTCATATTCAAATTTAAAAGTGAAGAATATAAACAATGTCACAGTTTGTGCAACATTTGAGAGAAAATTCATGTACATTAAAAATCATTTCAAAATTATTTTGTTAGTGAAGGAAAAGTTTTAAATAAACTAACTTTTACAATCAAGCAAAATTAAGTTTTCATCCATTTGTTTTTACTTCTACTTTAATTAACTGTAATCGCTTTTTAATGAAAGTTTTCTTTAAAAAAAAGCACCATCTAGTGTGTATCACTGAAAACTTACTAAACCAATCTCTGTGCATTTGAAATATTATTAGACTGGACAAACAACCAGACAATCCTAAAATATTTCATTGTCACAGGACATTATCATCAATTCTTAACAAAATCTGAAGTAAAGTCATTTGATAAAAATATATTAAAAACCGATTACTAACTCAGAGGTTTTAGGTTAATTATCAGCATGGTACTCTGTTCTATTAGATCATGTCAGTCACTTTATGGCACTATTTATATGCAAAAGCACATAAATATGCCATTTACATGGCTGCCGCCTTCTAGGCCTATATATATCTGTGCAGAAAAGCACAGAAAGAGGGCATTTAAACAAAGGTGGCAGCCAGTGCTGATGGCATTATTTCTATGCTATAAAGCACAGAAAAGATGCCATTTTAATTGGTGGCCAGCCTGCTTTAGTGTTACACACTTTATCCCAATGTTCACAATCCAATATTCACTACAGTATTGTGTGAGGGTGTCTGAACTTCAGCCAGCCACAACTCTTCAAATATGCATGTCAAAGGAATTATCTTACAAGTCATCTGACCTATTATTACCTCCTAACAATTGTCAATCCAACTACTCAATGTGTAACTGTCAAGATTTTGACCAGCTCATGCAAAAAGTCATGTTTGTGCAAGAACACATCCATGACAAATAAAATGGCTGACAGATCAAAATCCAGTAAATGTTATTAAGAAAATAAATGAATTACCTTAACCCATATGATTATTCTTCTTTCACAAAGAACAGGGTGGGCCTGGTAATGTTATATTGATGTGTTTTTGCATAGCAACAATGCCATCAAGCAGCTGTCATGATCTATTAGAACAGTACCAAAAGCATTTAAAAATTAAATGATTTTATGTTATTTTTAGAAGGATACTTTAGAGATTCAATATTAATTTAGCCATTTGGATTCAAACATGCCTCATCATCTCGCAAATAACTTATGCAAATTACTGAAAATATTTGGAGAATTTAAAAGAGAAAAGATTGAGTGCAGAAAAATCTATCTAAATCAATGTCTAAAGACGGGTTTGAGTTAAAGTACAAATGGTTTTAATTAGTTAAGATCTTAAATAGACCAAATTTTAAAAAGGAAGATTCTTTGTGGTAAGCAAGGTCAAACTAATTACTTTACAGAAAATGAAAGAATAAAAAGAGCGTTGATCTGATTTTATCCGTATTATTCCAGATTATAACCAAAAATGAGGAATTTAGTAAGGAATTATATCAAACTCCTAAAGGAAAAATATAAAATTTGATTATACTATAACATTCTGTGGATGTTTAGTAATTTTATTTTAATAAGTTTTGAAACTGAAATAAAAGTAGTAAATATATTAAAAATTTTAAAAAAATTAAAAATATGATTGTCAATAATATAAAAAGCTATAATAGACTACATAGTGAGAATAAAAAGATTAATCCAAGAAGAGTGTACAACAGGTTGATTCCACATCTCCAAATTGTTTATAGTAGGTTTATGAAAAGCATTTTCTGGATTAAAATGGGAAGCTAAAGGAATACAATTGAATGAAGATTATTTAAATTATCTAAATTTTTCAGATGGTGTGATTATTTTTGTAAATAAAGCTTTAGGAAATGTTGTAAGAGTTACATGAAAGTAAGAAAGTAGAACTAAAAATAAATGATAAAAAATACTAAAGTAATGTTGAATCAAGTTTCTCAGAATATGAAAATAAAGATTGATAATGATGAATTAGAAATATTTTGACCAGATGATAGTGGATGAAAATTGATCATAGGATTAAATTTGGATGGAGTGTTTTTGAAGAAATAACTTAGTACTAAAAGGAATATCAACAAATAAAAAATCCTTCTCCTTTTTCTTTTCAAAAACTTTATTTTTATATCTCAATACTGAACATATATATACATTTATATAATACAAAACTCCAATGTTTCAACTGTTTTTATCTCATACAGTCATTTTCAATGATCTGCAACAACAATATTAAATACATATCAATAAATAAACTTCAATTACATAAAAACTTCCTCTTACATTAACATAAACAGTAACAAACATATTAAACATATATAAATATATTTTACTTACATACAAAAATATTTCCAATTATAATAACACCATATATCCTTCTATTTTTTTTTTTTTAGTTCAAAGTCCTTATCCACATGTATTTCTTCACAACCAATATCCTCTTCTAAAAAAAAACCATCCATATACAAGTTTACTAATATTTATATATGTTTAATATGTTTGTTACTGTTTATGTTAATGTAAGAGGAAGTTTTTATGTAATTGAAGTTTATTTATTGATATGTATTTAATATTGTTGTTGCAGATCCTTGAAAATGACTGTATGAGATAAAAACAGTTGAAACGTTGGAGTTTTGTATTATATAAATGTATATATATGTTCAGTATTGAGATATAAAATAAAGTTTTTGAAAAGAAAAAGGAGAAGGATTTTTTATTTGTTGATATTATTGTAGAACATATATATTTTAAAAGAAAAAGTGGATGTACCTTTGCTGTGCTATTATATATACTAAAAGGAAATATGCCTATGTGTTCAAAAGGAAAGCTTTTTAATAAATGGATTTTACCAATTCTTATTCATGAATCTTAGACTTGGATACTTAACAGAAAGCTTGAAACTTCTCAATGAAGTATTGAGATATGTATACTGGGGATAGCAAAAAGGAGTCAAAAGTAAAATATGAGAGAACAATTAGGGATCACTGGCATTATTGTAAGAATTTAGAGACTGATAAGGAATTGGGTTGGACATATTGTTAGAAGAGATGATAATAGATGAACACTTGATGTTTTAAACTGTATTCCAAGAGACTGTAAAAGATCTAACATGAGACTATGGATATAATATGGGAAGTTTGCTGAATCGATGTGGAAAAGAAAGGCTATGGATCAAAAAACTAGATTACACTTGGAGAGATTTTCATGATGTAGGACATCAATAATGTTTGAAAATGATGGTAATGAGGCATATGAAAAAAGTATGGTAGCATACATTACTGAAATTAAAAATTGAGCCTATAATAGAAAACAGCTAAAAAGAATTGCTGATTCAAATACTTTGTCACTGCATGGAAATCACTTTCAAACCCTAAAAAAAAAAGAGTTGACTTCCATATTAACTTTATAGAAAATAAAAATGGCATAACATTCAAAGTAATGGACAAAAATAATAAAATTTAAGAAAATAAAAAGATAGAATGGTATTTTATAATAAATGAAGATATTAAATCCTTCAACTGCCCAACTTTTTTCATAATATTGCAAATGAGTTGAAGAATTTGTAAAAGTAAAATCATAAACCTATTCCCAACAAGTCCACATGCATTGCTAAAATAATTCACACGCAAAATTCCTAAAGAATCATTTAAATGAACTTGCCAACAGCACCACCTTTTGTCATGGTAATGCCAATTTATTTTTTCAATCTGATAAAATAAGGTGGCATTAGAAATATCTGCAAATTCATTTAAATGATGCTTTAGGAAATTTGCTTATGAATTATTTTGGTAATTATTTGTTCAGACATGTTTCTTCCATTAATGAGTTTATATTCTTAGTAGTACATATCGGGTTAGCTGTAAATTATTTATGAACTCATTAAAGTCATTAAAAAATACATCATATATATATATTAATAGAATAAAACCAATAGCTGCAGTTTTAATGTGCCATCTGAGTTTAAAAACCCAAGTCTAAATCACATATCTTAGATAAAAGATTCCTAAAAATTTCTAAAATTCTTAAATGCATGAAAACCATTAATTTGCTTCATAAAATATCTTTCAATAAAAAACTTGGAAATAATATTAAATTATAGTCATGGTAAATACAATATTTTATAGGATGATCCTCCAGAACGTCTTTTATGCCATTAATTTAAAGTATCCTTTTATCTAAGATGCAAGATGTACACTTATATTTTTAAATACATGTAGCATATTAACCTGTAGCAGTATTATTATATGGGTATCATCTAGTTTTCTGGATTTTTAATATATATATACATAATGAAATGATATATTCCTTAAGAATATATTTCATTGGTGTAGACATTTGTATAGAAAAGAAATTTTACTTAATTTTAAAATGTGCTGTCATTGATATGTTTAAAATATTTTGTTATTAATAATAATAAAAACATACCGTGCACTCTTTTTATAAATAAAAGAGTATTTGTTTAAATTGTGATTTAAAAAGAAAGTAGATATTTTTATAATTTCACAAAATATTATTTTGAATAAAGTCAATTGTTGAAAATTAATGTTAACCACAGAGAACAGATAATCATTTATTTAAATATTCTTAAATAAACTGCAAAATTAATTACTGTTCTGTTGGCAATTAGCTAAGAATATTTTCTGGTAAAAACCTTTGATCAAGTGAATTATCGTCATACTTTTAATTGAAAGGAAAAACATTGAATTTTAAACTTGCAAAATGAATTTGTAAATAGTTTTATTCCCAAGAAATAGAAATTCAAGACTCAAAAGGATAATCTATTACTCCATATCTTCATCTACAATAAATAGGAGTACTTTATAACCATTAACTGCTGCAAAAAATCATGGTTTTCTACAACTTTGTTCAGGCCTGCCCTCTATCTATATTTCAAAGGGAACACCATAATGGAGAAAAAATTGTCTGCTAAGATCTTAAAGTTTGTAGAAGAAAAATAGATCTTTTTGCTGATAAATAAATTAAAATGACTAAACAATTTATAAATCTTTATTAATTTTTTTAAAAATATAAACTGTATCTCATATAAACATTTTTATGTCAGTATTAATTATTCATAACTTATCAGTTGTTAAACATTGTCCAATAATATATCACATGATCTAGCTTGCTGTGAGTGCCAATACATATAGTGAGTTTTGCCTGTTTCAAATCAATATATCTGTTTATAAAAGGCGTATTCAAATTAATATTGCAAAACATTTTATTGTAATGTTAAAAAATAATACAAATATGAAAATTGATAATTTATTCCTATTTTATTGATATCATATTTTAATACAGATTATAAAATATATAGTCTGTGTTATTTAAAGGTAACTATTTATAATTTTAAATTTATAATTGTTTAATTGCTAATAAATATTTATTTTGTATATGGTAGTTGGCCAATTTTGCATGTATTGATAGTTGAATATTGTGGCATAGAATGTGTTTGGATATTCATTCCAGTTATAAATTTCCTGTGGCTTCATTTTTTATAATGACTTAGTTGTGAAATAAATACTTTTACAAAAGTATGGATAATGCCATTATATCTTAATAAATGTGGTTATAACAATGAATTATTAATGATATCATTCAAATACATGTATAGCTTTAAGAATAGTTATTCTTTTAATGTCATTACTTAAAATATTATTATAGTAATGAGTTGACCTTATCTTTAACAGGTATTTCACCCATTCCTTAGTCTTATAATCATCAGTGTACATGTTATTGGATTACTAATTATTAACATCAAGGTTATCTCAGTTTAGTTTGGTAATATGTTGGATTGTCAATCATACGTGCATTTGTTGATTTTGGTATGTGAATACTAATATTAATAATTTTTACAACATTATTGGTATTTTTTTAAAACAAATTATTTTATTTAATAATAAATTATTTTATATATTTTTTATTGACCAGTACTACTTGAATATCCTAGCACCTCACTGAGGAAGCCAGTATAGCAGAAAACGGTCTGGGGTTGAGGATATTCTGCGAAGCTTCTTAAGAGCTTATTTGTGAACTCTATATATAACTTTACTACAGCAATGACTTAAATTATAAGATTAAAATATTAATACGCTAAATCTATTATATGTGTTGAAATATAATTCATGGTGGTAAACTTCTTTATATACTTAATGATTTGTTATTAATTGGAAGAATTTCTTTTTTATAATTGATAACTTCCCAACATTTGTGAGCAGTTGTGACTTTGTTAGTAAACTTAACTTCTTTCTTTGGTATTTTTTTTATATTAGTTAACAATATTAAATAACAATTTGATATAGGAAAGAGATCTAGATATATTATTTAGTGGTACCTTTTAGCAAAGTTACATGTAAAACTATTTACCCATTACATTATATAAACATTAAAAGCCTAATGTTAAACTAGTCAATAAAATAATCAAAATTACCCCAAATTCACAAGTGAACCAGACTAGCCAAAGAAAGTAAATTCTAAAACACAACTAACAGTTTCACTGCTACAAACAGACTTAAGTATAAAGAAGTATAAAATAACAACATATTTAAACTAAACATTATCCACAATTCCGCTTATCTCCCATACACCCTTAATATTTAAAAAAAACAGGCAAAACTCTACAAACTTTCTTGCATCCATTGATTACTCTGCCTTGCACTGAGTGGCATTACTGTACGGAGAGTTTAGCCTGTTTTAACAGCTTGAGCAAGCAAAAGAAATGGTGATCATGTGATGTTTTGTGATCTAATACCAATCCTACCTTATAGGATAGTGGTGGTTATAGCTATCAAAAAACCAAAGATACCAAAATATATGGGTACGGAACTGAGTTCAGACCTATATGAAATATAAGCTAATGAGCTTGGATTGAAAATATTGTGTTTTCAATTTTATACTTATAGTTTTGTAGTTAACTAAAGAGGTAAAAGGTGGCTGCTGGAGGGTTGCATTAGATCCTAAGATTTAGGTGAAGTGGCCTCAGATCCAAGGTTCCTCATTGATGAAAGCCACAAGCTACAAACTAGTATAGAGATACTAGATGAAATAGGTACTAGATAGGGATTTTATGCACAAATCTCCTTGCACCCATTGATTATTCTGACTTGCATTGAGTAACATTACTATATGGAGAGTTTTGCCAGTTTGAATAGCTTGAGCAAGCATAAGAAATAGTGATTATGTAATGTTTAATGATTTAATTTTAAAAAACTTTTAAATAAGTTAATTGTTTCAGAATCATAAATTTTTAATAATAAAATTTTTTTTATTCTTTTTATTTCATTTTTCTCAAAGAAAACAACCTTAGCTTCGTCAAAATTAATAGTGTGGCTTGTATCTTTTTCATGGATATATAAAGCAGAACTAAAATATTTATTTCTTGTCTTACTTTTATGTATCTTTATTCTTTCATTTAAACTCAAACTATATACTTTCTTACAAAAATAAGTGATAATTTCCTTTGTATTATTTAATAAATTACTAAGAGTAATATCCATTTTCCAAGCAATTTTCTTATTTCCAAACAAATTATTATTTTTACATACAATTTTATAAGAAGACAATTTAAATGGCAAAGAAATAAAATCATATTTTTTCTTTATCCTTACATCATTACAAATATTACTATTAAATAAAATACTTTTAATAAATTGATCAGAGTAGCCAATGCTCAAATAATCTTAATAAAATTGATCTTTCTGAAACAAAGCTACTTTACCAGAATTATTTAATCTCATTTCTTTGTTATAAGAAGGTCAATTTTATACAGATTATTTGAGTGTTGGATACTCTGATAAATTTGTTTAAAAAGTATTTTATTTAATAATAATATTTGTAATGATGTAAAGAATAAAGAAAAATATGATTTTATTTTTTTGCCATTTAAATTGTCTTCTTATAAACTTGTATGTAAAAATAGTAATTTGTTTGGAAATAAGAAAATTGCTTGGAAAAGAGGTATTACTTTGAATAATTTATTAAATAATACAAAGGAAATTTTTGATAGGAAGATTATTCCTAGAGTAGTATATATATTATCCCTTGTTTTTGTAAGAAGGTATATACAGATCAGAGTAGTTTGAGCTTAAATGAAAGAATAAAAGTATATAAAAGTAGTTTTAGAAATAAATATCTCGGTTCTGCTTTGTATGTCCATGTAAAAGATACAGGCCACACTATTATTTTGATAAAGCTAACATCTTCTTTGAGAGAAGTGAAATAAAAAGAATCTTTATTATTAAAAATTTATGATTCTGAAGCAATTAGCTTATTTAAAAGTACTTTTAATATTAAGATTGGATGGGAGGTTATGTGAAATTTTGGGTAATGTTTAGTTTAAATATATTTTTATTTTGTAGTTCTTTACATTTGAGAAGTCGCTTATAGCAGTGAAATCATTGGTAGTGTTTAAGAGATTATTTTATTGGCTAATCTGGTTGGGCTCTGAATTTGGTGTAAGTTTCATTCTTTATTGACTAGTTTAGCTTTATGCCGTATTTTAAAGTCCATTAAATAAATTGATAAAAAATCAAGTCAGATGTCACATGACCTAATTTTAATAAAGCTCGTATTTACAAATGTTATATATAGAGTTCGCAAAACAAACTCTTAACAAACTTTGAGAATATCCTCAACCCCAGACTGGTTTCTGCATCTAGCATCGTCAGTGATTTTTAGACATATAGATGTCTGAAAGTTTCAGATTTTCTTCTCAATAGTTATACATTAGATAAAGTGCTGAACTAGTCCTAGTATTTTTAATCTAATGAATATCCTAACACCTCACTGATTATGCTAGATGCAGAAACCAGTCTGGGGTTGAGGGTATTCCCAAAGCTTGTTAAGAGTTTGATTTGCGAACTCTATATATAACATTTAAAGTGCATATACAGTATACAAAAAATATGTTAAAAAGATTGTTCATCATTGCACAATGTATTAAAAAAGGATCAAAACCAGTCCCTGCATGAACTGAAACATGGGCATGGAGATTTAGGCATTTGATGAAGTTGTGTGCAGGTATATGTTTGCAATTTGGTTGAGTTGAGATGACAAATGAACTGATAAAATTTAATGAAAAAATTTGATAGTAAAGTTAGTATTTATTTAAATTTTCAATGGTATTTTTTGTTTATTATAAGGGTGTAGGAAGATTTATTGTTGAAGTCCAAAAACTTCATAATTAAAAAAAAAAATAAACCAGAGATTTCAGAATAATGGTAGACTACCCATAGTAAGATTTAAACACAAGTTGGAAAAGTTGTCAAAAAATATATTCATGTGCATTCACTTATTTAGTTCTGAAGAAGTCTGGTGACAATCAAAATTGTAAAACTGGCCAAGTAACAAATAAAATGTACCATTGTAAAAATGATTAAAGAAAGGAGGATTTATTTATTTGTTTGTTTTATAAAATATTAAGTGCATATATGTTTCAATTTATGAGTTTAATGTTCATCTGCTTTCGTTCATTTTCAAAATAACAAAATAACGGTAATATGTTTTTAACTTCTTTGTAATTTTACATTAAAAATTATATGAGATATTTATTTTATATAGCATGATGTTTATAAATTGTAATAAACTAAAGATCAACTTTTCAAGCTAATGCACATGCGCTTTATGAATTTTAATAATAAATGCTTTCACTTCCAACACAAGATAAAGTCTTTGTGAAAGAATAGAATGAATCCACCTATTCTTTCAACCCAAACGCTTAAGTATGGGCAAATCTTAAGCACTGGGAATGAGAGCTTGAAGATAAATACCCTCATTCCCAGTGCTTAAGATTTGCCCATACTTAAGCGTTTGGGTTGAAAGAATAGGTGGATTCATTCTATTCTTTCACAAAGACTTTATCTTGTATTGGAAGTGAAAGCATTTATTATTAAGATTCATAAAGCGCATGTGCATTATCTTGAAAAGCTGATCTTTAGTTTATTAAAAAGTATAATAACTACTCTTTCTTATTGCATTGCCAAATGTATACCATATAATATTAAATTGTCCAAGCACTTTATTACTGTTACACAATGCTTTATTTACCACCCTTTCTTACAGTTTACAGTTTCGATTGCCCCAGCAATCTTCTTCAGAATTTTTTGATTGTAACAGTTGAAGTTAGGAGATATAAAGTTCTGAAGAAGATTTCTGGGGCAATCGAAACTGTAAACTGTAATAAAGGGTGGTAAATAAAGCATTGGGTAACAGTAGTAAAGTGCTTGGACAATTTAGTTTTGTATAGTAATTTTACATTATGCTAAAATGTAAAGTTATAATTAAAAAATTATTTTTTAAGATAAATATTAATATTTAAAATTCTATATTTTAAAAAATATAATTCTTTGACATTTATATATAATCTATCAGGATAATTGGATTAATTAGTGTTGAATGCAGTTAGTTACCTGAGTAAGCAGTCAAAAATGGTTTTAAACGGGGTATTTTTTACATGATGCTTCATAGATATAGTTATCATATCGGGAATTGTAATATTTAAACAGCATTAAGCTGTTGCACATGCGCTTTGCAGATTTTAACTATAAATGAATGAATACTAACACTTCAAACACATGATAAAGTCTTTGGAACAGATAGAATGTCATTTATAGTTAAAATCTGCAAAGCACATGTGCAACAGCTTAATGCTGTTTAAATATTACAGTTTATAAACATTGCGTTATATAAAATAAATGATTTACATATCGGGAATTGAAAAAATGTCTTATCTGAGGATTAATTTCCCACAGTTGACACATTAATCCTGAACATACTTCACTTCTAAAACCTTAACATTTAAAACTTTATTTGATATGAACCAATGTCAAAATGTATAAATAAATCAGAAAAGATGAAAGATCTATCATTGGCATGAATAAAAAAAGATTAAGGACTGTGGATCTCTAGGAAAGAATAGTGAAATGATAAACAATGACCAATAATAAATGATAGTTTTAGAAGTGATAATCCTACAAATGATAGGCTGAAAGATATTCCATTGATCTACTGATAACACATATGAATGTGATAAATTGTGAATGTAATAATAAAAAAATGGAGATATAATGGAAAAAGTCATTGAATAGTAAAACAATAGCAGAAGACTATAAAATTGCAAAAAAATATAAATTAGTTAAAAATTGGAAAAAAATTTGGCAGGAAAATAATATGGTACAGAATTCATCAGTCATAAAGAATGAATCTACATAGCAGATGATAAATATATTCTGTTGGATCATATGTTACTTCAGAATAAGAACTGCATTAAGAGGGTGCACACACACCCTGTAGCCACAATTTAAGTAGTGATAAAAGTGAAACTAAATATTAAATATATAAAAAAAATTTAGGCTCAAAAAATGAACATAAATAATAACATAATACATGATAATATGAATGAAAATGTCACATGATCACCATTTCTTATACTAGCACATAATTGTTATTAAACAAGCCAAAACTCTCCATACAGTAGTGCCACCCTGTGCCAACCAGAGTAATCAATGGATGCCAGTAGGCTTATGCATAAAATCCCTAAAATTCCTAGCTAATGCCTACTCATCCAATATCTATTAATGCTTCTATTCTTTTATCCCATTCCTTACCACTATAACACTCAACAATCCTCCTAACACAATCATTCCACCTTTTATACAAGTATACTGATATAAATTCTTTATCCAAATCCTTTGCATACTGCATTACCTTTCTCACCCATCTTGTTACCTGCCCTTTACTCATAACCCAATTAAACACTATTTTGGCTATTCTTTTACTATCCATAAACTGCAACCTACCAAACATTTTCATTTTACTTTTTGCATCTCATATAAAAACTTGACCATCCCATTTCTCCTTGAATTGCCTCTTTTGCTGTCCACATCTCTGCATCTAATGCATGTCTTCCTATTTACCTTTGTACTTTCTCTAAAAAATCTAAAACCTTTTACTAACACATAATGCATCACTACCATATGTTAACCCTGCTACTGCAACTCCCTTCCATATAATTCTAGCTACATTATATTTATTATATGAAAATACTGTTAGTTTCTTTACCAAACCCTTTCTTTTCTTCATTTACCAATTTTTTCTCCCATTCATCCAAGCAATTTTCCTGATTACCATAAGATGATTCCCAAATACCTATATCTATCCACCACACTTAACTTTATATCCCCCAATAAAAATTCTGTATCTTCTCTTTCCCCAGTATTAACCATCATTATATTTGATTTTTCTTCACTAAAGTTTATTCTCATCTCTTTACCCACTCCCTTGCCACCTATTAATGGTATCTCTACCCCTCTTCCTAGTCTTTCTATTGCTTTCTCCATTTCACTCAAATACAACAAAAACATCTGATGTGATGTATTGTGGCTTCTCCTTAAATGAAGTCAAGAATATCTCAGCAATTATGCCCAGATAAACCTGTTAGCCATTTTATTTTCCATTTTCCACTCTAAATTTCCCCATATTCTGCTCCATCCCATTTCCACAATATAATCTTTGTCAACTCTGTGGTTTTTATATCTAAATCCCCTTTATCTTTTCCCAAACCTAGCATAAAAACCAATAACCCACTTTCTGTATAATCACTTTGTTCATATTTATTCTTCCATAACTTCATTATTTGTACCCTTTCTGCTTTCAAGCATTTACATTCAATTAACAAATGCCTAATATTTTCTATTCCTTCCTTACATAATTTACAAAATAAATCACCCATTTTTTTCCCATTTACATGTATATTCTCTTGTAGCTAAAGATCCCGTTCGAGCCTTAAATAATAAACTACTTTCCTTACTATTATCATATATTAACTCATACCTAATATTGTTTATTTCTATATATATTTAAACTTTTTATTCTCCACACTATTTCTCCATCTCTTTAACTCTCTATTCTTTATTAATAAATCTATTCTTTTATTCCATTCCTTACTACTACAACACTCAACAATCCTCTTAACACAATCATCCCATCTTTTGTACAAATATACTGACATAACTTCTTTATCCAAATCTTTTGCATACCGCATTACCTTTCTCACCCATCTTGTTACCTGCCCTTTACTCATAACCCAATTAAATACTATTTTAGTTATTCTTTTATTAGATGTTGACCATTTGTCCATTACAACAATAAAAAGTTCTACATTTTTAATAAATGGAATCCTTGTAGTAAAATTGTTGCATATTCAAATTATATGCCAAAATAGTTTTTTTTTTAAATCAAATTTTAAATATTTAAATATAAATTCTACCCTTTCCATCTTAAAGAGAAATAAAATTTTAACGCATAACAGTAAGCATAGGGGTTTCTTTTTATGTTCAAAAAAATAATTATTGCTGAAGTTATGTTTAAAGAACTTTATAAACCATACTTGAAATATTATGTATATATTTTTTTTTCATTTATATTTTTATTCTTCAAGTAAAATTTTGGTTTAGGAAAACTCTAGTAAAATACAAATTTTAGCAGGAGAGAAATTTTAGTGATTTTAATAAGTCATTTATATTTATGTGCTAATTAATTTATTTTTATAATTTTAAAAACCTTATGCAAATTTTAAAAAATCAATTAAGTCAGATTTATGATTTTCAAACGAAAATACATAAATGGCACCTGAATGGGTGGGGGGAAAACTGATTAGACAAACTAAAATTACGTATTTATATTTACTTTTGTTTATGTGTTGATTAGGCAGATTTTAATTAACTTTCTAATTACTGGTAGTAGTTGCAATATAGTAACATTTAATTCTTAATAAATTTAACACAGGAAGTGATCATCGATTAGTAAGGGGTAAGATACATGTTAATGTAAAACTAGAGAGACAAAAATTATTAAGAAAAACTATATTTACAGTTGATATTCCTAATCTTCAGAAACATTCTAATGAATTTAAATTAGAACTTACAAATCGGTTTCAAGTATTAGTAGATTTTGAACATGATTCAGATTTGAATGAAATTAATATGAAAATAACTGATACACTTTTAAAAACTGCAACAAAGATAGCTGGTAGAAAAAAGCAGCAATTGACTAATAAAATTTCTACTGAGACTAGAGAACTTATGAAGAAAAGAAGGAATATGAAGATATGCAAGAATGATGCATTAAAAAGAATTGAATGTCTCGAATTTTGTAAAATGGTGCGGAAAAGAGTTGAAAATGATATAAGAAAGTATAACTGTGAACTAGCAAGAAAAGCTGTAGAAGAAAATAAAAGTCTTAAGAATGTAAAACAACATTTTGGTATTGGTAGGAAATTTATATCTGCAATAAGGAAAAAAGATGGAATTATTACTAAAAAGAGGGATGACATTATAAAATTGGTAGAAGATTTTTATCAAGAATTATATAGTAATAAAGAACAAGTACCTCCTATATCTATTACATCTTCCGAATTGCCCAGAATTTTAAATGAAGAAGTGAGAAATGCAATTAAATGTATGAAAAAAGGAAAGGCTCCAGGTAATGATGGAATTATAATTGATATATTAAAAGAAGCAGGTGAAGAAACAGAAAAAATATTAGCAAAGTTATATACCAAATGTCTAAATGATAAAGATGTACCGGATGATTGGAAGAATGCAGTAATAATATTAATATTTAAAAAAGGTGATAAAGAAGATATTAGAAATTACAGACCTATCAGCCTTTTATCAGTTTTATATAAAATTTTTACCAAGATAATTACAACTCGTCTACAGAGAACCTTGGATTTTCACCAACCAAGAGAACAAGCTGGATTTAAAAGTGGTTTTAGTACAGTAGATCATATTCAAGTATTGAGAGAAGTTATAGAAAGGACAAATGAATATGAGTTGTCATTATGTTTTGGATTTGTAGATTATGAAAAGGCATTTGATTCTATAAACATTTCTTCAGTGATTAAAGCATTGGATCATCAAGGTATAGATCCAGGATATTGTCATATTTTGAAGAATATTTATAAAAATTCAACAGCAACAATTAGATTACATAATGATACTGGGAAAGTCAACATTGAGAAAGGTGTAAGACAAGGTGACTCCATATCTCCAAAACTTTTTACAGCAGTGCTGCAAGAAGTATTTTGTGGATTAAAATGGGAAACTAAAGGAGTGAAAGTAAACGGAGATTATTTAAGTCATTTAGATTTTGCAGATGATGTAGTTGTTTTTGCAAATAATGCTTCCGAGCTGCAGGAAATGTTGCAGGAGTTATCAGATGAAAGTAGGAAAGTAGGACTAAAGATGAATGTTAAAAAGACTAAAGTAATGTTTAATCGATTTGCTCAAAATATGAAAATAAAGATTGATTATGATGAATTAGAAGAAGTTAAGAGTTACAAATACCTTGGTCAGATTATTAATACAGATGGAAACATAATAGAGGAAATTAATCATAGAATTAAACTTGGTTGAAGTGCTTTTGGTAGAAATAACTTGATATTAAAAGGAAATATGCCTATGTGTTTGAAAAGAAAGGTTTTTAACAAATGTGTTTTACCAGTTCTTACTTATGGATCTGAGACTTGGACACTTAATAGAAGATCAATACAGAGACTTCAGACCACTCAAAGAAGTATGGAGAGATGTATGTTGGGAGTAACAAGAAGAGATCGAAAACGCAATGTATGGGTAAGAGAACAAACAGGTGTTACTGACCTCATTGAAAAAATTAAAAGATTGAAGTGGAGTTGGGCTGGACATATTGCTAGAAGAGATGATAATAGATGGACAATTGAAATTTTAAACTGGATTCCAAGAGATTGTAAAAGACCCAGAAGGAGACCACATGTAAGATGGATGGATGAAATAAGAAAATGTGTAGGGGTGATGTGGAGAAGAGAAGCTAAAGATCGGAGAAGATGGATTAAACTTGGAGAGACCTTCATCCTGCAGTGGATTGATAATGGTTGATAATGATGATGATGAATTAATGCTATTTTTAGCTTATATTTAATTATTTATTTTATTATATTTTTGTATACAAAAAGCATGCATGTACACATTTCAATTGCATGTGTGTATTTTAATAAATGCATGTACTATATATACTATTATGGGTGTATAAAATTACTCTTTACAAAATTATTATAAAAATCATGTCTGATAAATAAATTCTAACACTTAAAATAGGCAAAATTCTCCATATAGCATTGCCACTTAATGCAAGCCAGAGTAATCCCCCTCTAATGCCTACTCATCCAATATACCCAGACTAGTTTCTGGCTTGTGGCCTTCAGCAGTGAGGAGCCTTGGATCTGAAAGCACTGCACCTAGATCTTAGGATCTAATGCAATCCTTCAGCAGCCATCTTTTATCTCTACTTAACTACAAAACTACGAGTCTTAAATTGAAAACACAATATTTTCAATCCAAGCTTGCACTGAGTGGCAATGCTGTATGGAACATTTTTCCTTGTTTTAATAACAATTATAAGCAAGCATAAGATATGGTGATCATGTGATGTTTAATCTTCCATTTCAAAGATGCTTAAAACCTTCAACTATCTATAGCTTACTTGTCTCTTCTAAATTTTTATTTTATAGTTTTATTCTCCTTGCATTTCCACATTTAGTAAAGATTTCCCTTTTGTTATAAGTGCAAATAAAAACAGACACTTAATCTTACCTTCTTGCAGTGCTTTTAGTCAGCTCAATATAATATATGTAGATGTAACATAAGCAGTATTTAAAGTTTTTTAAAATATTTTTTAAGTAGTGGAAAAAAGTCTGAAGAAGACTGTTCGTCAGTTGAAACTGTCTACTTTGTAAGTTTGAAGTATATGGAAGAAGTATTGGTGTTGTTTATTTATAACAAAAAATATTATTGCAGTTTCAAATAATCAACTTTATTGGAGAATAGCCATAATGATATTTAAATAACAAGAATAGTTTAATTTGTCATAAATATACTATTATTATTAGATATCATCATGGTGTCATTGTCTCCAAACAATTATATGAATCCTATCAACTAAACATCATAACCCTTGCTTATTCTTTTCTATTAAGTAGCAAATTTATTTCTCATATTCTACTTCTCTTTTAAGCATGAATGATCAATAGATGGCAGATCATAGTGCTTAATAAATCCTTATCCAGTGTTGTTTTATCCATTTCTCCAATCTTCAATAAGAAGATCTGAACCAGAGCCTCTATAATTCTTGATTAATGTGATTTTCCTCCAACTGCCATTATTTGTTCCTTTTTTGCTATCAAACTATCAGTGCGAAATTCAAAAACATCTTAATGTTGTGAATATAAGCCAACTTAATTCTGTAATTATATGAATCTGACATCAGGTAACTATTTATATATTAAAGTGTTCTAAGTTTTTTAATAACTATAGACATCTTTATCCTAAAGCTAGAATTGTTTATAATACCAACAAAACATCTCATGACCTATGTACACATTGTAGAGATGTCTGCCCATCCCTTGCATATGTATTAAATGGATTTATGTCCTGTACATGTGGGGTTCAGATTGATCTTAGGTCAACATGGGTGTGACAAGAATCTTGGCCTCAGGGTGGCTTCGAGCATTTCATCATCAGATTTTCAATTGGATGGACGGTTGAAGAGTTGGAGTGTGTAGTAGATAAGAGCCTGTCCATTAAAGTATGAAGCATGTCTATCTTAATATATATCTGAGCACTTATAGTATATATGTGTGGGAGATGATAATCTGGACCAACTGATGATTGCTGGTTTAGCATGAAATATGTATATTGGTGATTATTTATCTTTTCGGCATATATGTGTTTAAGTGTATCAGTGTTATTAGATAGAGTGGAGAGTGGTGGGTTGTGTGAAAGTCTGTGATCATATACTCTATATGTTACATTCCTTTTAAGTAGCAAAACTACTTTTGCGATTCCAATTCTGTCACTTTATGAAAGCTTTAGTGATCAATAGATGCCAAAGGTAATGCCCAATAAATCCCTACCTAATTGATGTCTATTGAATTAGTTAAAATTATTAATTTTATGCTTCTCCTCATTCTTTTTTAGTGACTAAAGTTCACATCTATACAGACAATCACAGAAAATATCATAGCTTGAATAAGTGATTTTTTTAAAAAAAAGAAAAATGCTTGTATCTAAAAATTGGTTCTAAGTTTTTTATTACAACCCAATGTTACTCTGCAATGAAACTCATAAATACTAAGATTACTTGCCCAATCTAAATGAGTAAATAAGGTTAATATATCCCTAAAGGCCACCATCTTGATTTGCATATAATTATTCAAAACATGAACAAAATATATTCTTTTTTATTTGATTGCCATGGAGTTCCATCCATGAATTTAAATGAATTATGACTTTGTTTTTCAGGTTATCCTTAATGCACAAAAAAAAAAAAAATCTAAAATAGCCCCCAAATGAATATATTATTATATATTCTTTGCAGTTTTGATGCATTAATCTTATTGAAGATATTTTATCAGTTATTTAACTTCTGACTTTAAATTACTTATGAAATTCAATATTCCGTTTATTATTCTACTATGAAAAAAGTCTCATACATAATTTTAATCAAGTCACTAATAATTAAACTATCATTAAAAAAAAAAGTCAAGATTCTTCATTTTGGTGAACATAAGAGTAGATGTAATTGAAAGAGTAATATTTTAAAAGATTTACAAATATGATTAATAACTCCTTTCTTTAACATTTTATTCAATGCAAACATAATGTTTCTACAAATAATTTTATTTTTTTTAGTTTCGACTTCCCAGCAGCCTTCCTCAGAGCTGCAAAATTTAAAAACATCTAACTACATAGAACTAATATATTATGCTATAATTATATAAAACATTCATAATTCATACATAATTAAAATATAAATTAAGTATTGAAACAGACATGCTGTTTCATGTATATGTTTAGAAGATCCCCCCCCCAATTAAAATGACATAGATTACAACCAAGGCAGCCTAATAATATTTTTAAGTCAGACTAATATTTTAAGGAAGACTAATAATATTCTAAAGAGAGATGAAAAGTAATGAAGTTTGACCACAATTAAAATGATAATTTGTTAATTCATAATGATTTGGTCAAACAAAAAGAAAATCAAACATGTTTATAGTGCAATTAAAAAGAAAAAAAAGTATAATTTTTTTTTTTTTATTAAACTACTAAGTTAAAAGGCACTTAAATAAAATCAGATTGAAGAAAACTTTTAAGGCAGAATAACTGTAGTATAATAATGAAAGGTGTCAAGTCACTGTGATGCAGGCAAGAAAAATTAGGATTCGAAAACAGTCACTAATTAAGTCTGTTCCCGCTAAAGAGAAAATGTCCAATGATCTAAGGGATTAAAAACGTGAACAAGGATGAAAAAGCATTAACACCAATGGGAACAAAAGGGCATGTAAGGTGAATCTGTTTGTCAGAGAGAGAAAAATATAGTCTGGAAAATCATTAGAAATTGATTAATTGATTCAGAGATACAAGAATCATGAATTGACACAAGATTTAGCTACCAGACTACTAGAAAAGTGATTTAATGGAATCATCAAACAACCTAATGAAAAATCATCCTAATATGATCTCCGGCTAGACTACTTGTTCTCTCTCTGTCTGTAAACATGTAAATCTCCAAGCCAAGTCAGATCCCCAGTTAGTTATAAATGCAGTAATAAATGAAGACATGAATTTAGAAGTAAGCAATTAGAAATGATTCAATTACAATAAAATATGAATTAAAATTAATGCTATTAATTTTTATAAAACAAAAGAGAGAAAATTTTACATTATTAGTCATAAGAAAAGTTTTCACAATCAATTATTAACTTCAGCCAAAAGTTGAGATAGTTTTTTTATTTTATTTTTATTTAAAAATGAAAACAAGAAATGAAAATTGTTATTACTTAATTACAAACACTCACACACATATATGTGTTACATATTTCATTAGTTAAACGCCAATTATTTCATAAAATTTAAGATATGTTCAAATAATAGAAATACTTCTAATAATAATTGTAATAGTTATTTCAAACGAACCAGCTAAATGGAAATGTCAATTACAAAAATCAAAGATATGATAAAAATAAAATACTATATGAATCACAAATGCTTATGTGCATGTTATCTATATCTTAATAAACTAATAAAACATATGTGTATAAATATACCTCTATACTTAATTGGATTATAAATGCTCCACAAACCTGGAATTGCTGATATTACCTGTTTACCTACCTATAATGGTTCTTAAAATAATAAAATGCTATGTGAAATATAAATGCTATATGCATGCTATCTATATCTTAATAAAATAATAAAATGTATGTGTATAAATATACCTCTATACTTAATTGGATTATAAATGCTCCACAACCTGGAATTGCTGATATTACCTACCCGTTCACTATCTAAAAGGAACATACAGACCTGGAACAAATAATTAAAAACATCCATGCATTAATTGTATATGTATACTTATTTGAAAAGCTTCTAGACTTCTTGTCATAATATAAACTAAAAATGAGTTTTCACATAATGAACTATATTAGAAGGACTTGTTAATGAATTGTTGTTACTTAAAATTAATTTAATTGTTCAATTCTATTTTGCATTACTAGTCATTCATTGTTCCTTGCTCACAAGAATCTCATACCTCCTGAGCTCTGTTTGGCATAACCAGACGATGGTAAGGTTGTAGTGAGATGGAACTCTAGTGGCACCATTTGGGAAATCAAATATAAATTTCTAGATGCTTCCATATGGCACTACATTTTCTGATGAGTAGGAAATATTGTTGTAAGTGGGGTGCCGTCTGCATTGCAAAATGCCAATCAATAGTTCCTTCCTGCAATATGCTCATAAGGAAATAAAACCAACGAAGAGTGGGATTGGTTGGTGCATCCGGTTACAGTATGTTTTGAATATAAATATATCAGTTCCATGTAGACATATGTATTTAAATATTTTATGCTCTGATGAAGACTACTGGGCAATTGAAACTGTAAGAAAAACAATTATTTATAGAAACACTATGTTTGCATGGAATAAGCTGTAAAAGAAAGGAGTTATTAACAAAAAAAAAAATCCATGCTTCAGTTATATAGTAATCATAAAAATTCAAGTTGACAATTTTAAGATTGAATAGCTATTAAAATTTAGGAAAGAAAATTAAATATAGAAACCATATGTTGGACTGAATGAAGTATAAATGTATTTGTTAATAAAATCAACGCATAGAAATAAAAAAAAAATATTAATATTATTTCCAAAATGAGCACAAATTATGCATCACAAATTTTAACACCATTCGCATTTCATCGATGCATCCGGGTATTTTAAGAAAAGAATATACCCAATTAGATATCACAGCAAATCTAAACCATGCAATTTCTTTTCAAGTGACAATCTTTACCCTCCAAAAAATTTGTTCAACCTCCTTTCTCTAAAAGATGAATTTTATTAAAAGCAATTATATTGATCTTAAAATTTTGACAATTTCTGAAACACAGATGCATTCATGTCTTGAAAAATTCACATTCTATGCATCTATAATTAAAATCTATATATCTTTATTATTATCACTATGCCTATTTTTTTATTATATGACTCTATCATGACTCCAGCTTACATATTGATGTTTCAGCAGCATACTTTTTTCTTTCACTGCCACCTACTGTAAATTTTAATTACTATGAGATATCAGATTATAGTGCTTAATAAATCCATACCAAAAACAGTCTACAAGCTTCTGGGAATATTGGATGGGATAGCACTTGATAAGAAATTATTAAACACTATCTGCCATCTAGTGATTAAAGCTTACAATAGGTGACTATTTTTATTACCATTATTTCCTGCTTTACCACATTTTACAATTATTTGTATTGCTTTGAAAAATAATTTAACAGACAAAGCAATCTAACTAAATTGTGCAAGAAATTAATTCAACTTTTTTTTTTTTTCCCACTTCCATGGTAGATAGGGGGAATCCTAAATAAAGCTGACTACCCATACATTTTTACCATTTTGAAACTCCTATCCCAAATCCAAAATGACAATTTATTGATTGTACTGTCTCATGCAAACATGGCAACAAAGATCTACCAGTCGGCCAAAGCTATACCGATCATTGCTTTTTCATGCAGTGGAAAAAAAAAAACGATTGGAGTCAAAATTGGTTATATAATTTATTTTAAAAATGGGAATGTGGTTGGACTGATACAATCTCATTGCCACAATTAGTGCAGGAAAATGCCTGTGTGAAGTTTAAAGGAATCAGACCCCATACTGAAGACAAAATAGAAAACATAATAGACAGAAAAGACTCCTTATATCAAAACACTGTTTAATATTTAATAAACCAACATCTTATCCTATAAAATAGCAGGAGACACAATTCGGTTATTTTTCATATTTAAAGCTGTCCTTTATACACCATTAGTATAATCCATCGGTAGGATAAATGCACACAAATGTAAAAGGGTCAAAATAGATTTAAAAATAAACCCTACATTTGTATGGTAGATGGTATGTCTGTGTCTATAAAACATGTTTAAATAAAGATCGTCTACTTTGTAAGTACTAAATAAAACATTGCCTTTGTTTTAAAAAAACTCCTCTAGCAAATCTACCAAGAAATCGTCCCAATAGCAAATTTAATTGTTCTAAAATGTGTATGCAAATAAAGGTATTTACACACAAATTAGCAGAGTATAAATAAACCTCAAGCAGTCAAGTGATCTTGAATGGTTGTTGTTGATTAAAATGGTTACCGAAAAAAAGATTAATTAACAGAAATTAAACAGACCACACACAAGTGAGAATAGTAGAATTATGATTAAGTAAATGTATAAATTGCATGTGCCAATAAAGCAAATTTTAAATAGTTTATTTGTATACGGAAATAGTACATTGTCCGTTAAAGACATTTTAATTGCGGGACTTTAGTTATTATTATAAGAACTATGTATTTGTTAATACACGTATGTGCAAGAAACATTAATTGGAAAAGACAAATGTGAATTTGATTGTTTTTGATTGAATAATATATATTTTCACACAAGTATAAATTATAACATTTAAGTGTTTTATACTTTATTATTATTGTTGAATAAATGTTATATATAAATTTCTGTGTACAGTATATTGTTCTTAATTATCACTGCCTGACTGGTTTCTTAGAGATCTTCAGTACATAGTAGTGGCTAAAGTGTGGATCAGTTTTTACAATAAAAGGATCAATAAACATCACATGATCATAATTTTTTATGCTTGCTTATAACTGTTATTAAAACAGACAAAACTCTCTACACATATTGCCACTCAATGCAAGCCAGAGTATCAATGGATGTCAGAAGGCATGTGCATAAAAATCCCATCTAGTGTCTACTCATCCAATATCCCTAGACTAGTTTCTGGCTTGTGACCTTCGCCAGTGAGGAGCCTTGGATCTGAGAGCACTGCACCGAGGATGAGGATTTTATGCACAAGTCTTCTGGCATCCATTGATTACTCTGGCTTGCATTGAGTGGCAATACGTATAGAGAGTTTTGCCTGTTTTAATTAAAAGGATCACTTAGAATTTTGGCTCCGAACTTGAAAATAATAGTCGACAGTATTATAGTCATATAAAACCGAAAATTTTAAATCACGATAATCAAAACAAACATCTTTCATTATTTGAAATTCTCGACCAAGATGTCCAAATATTAATCAGAGTAAAAGAAACGGTAAAAGAAATCTTTCGAACAATTTATCTTAAAAAAAAAAAAAAAAACTTAATGATACATTCTTACCAAATGCAGTACTAAAGTAAATATAATACAAATCTTTTCTTAACAATAAAACAATTTATTCTTAGTACATTTTTTTCAGGATCAAACCAGAATTTCCATTATGTCTAAATAGAATATTTTAATTTTAAAAAAAGCTGCCATTTCACAAATTTCCAATACAATCGCTTGAAATTTGTATATCGTATGCACTATCTTAAAAAATAAATAATAACCTGAAATTAAACATTACTGTTTTTCCTTTAAATACGATTTTATCATTTTTTTTCTAAATAGGAAACCTTTCAACTTCAATAACTTCAACCAATGAATCCGGCGACGTCTCACATGATCTGTTTGAAACTGAGGATTTATTTTGGTCACATGATAGAAGTTATGGCCGCTTAGCCTATTTCTCCTGTACTTGTCCTTGAAAGTTACCAGGTATTTAGAAAACATGGTTCATTTGACTTGAATATTTAATTAACAATGAATTTTTATGTATTTATTAAAAATTCCAAGATAGCTTAGAAATAATCCTTTTTCTGTGTGTGACCAAAGCATTATCGATCAATTTCTAACATCTTATTATACCGAATGATATAATCTATAGTCTTTTTTTGTTATATTTATAATAAAGAGTAACTTAAAATACTGTGAATATATTTTATTTTGGATGAAGCGTTGTAAGCATAATATTTTGATCTTGCTGTTTATTTTTAAAGAACTTAATGTGCCATTCTTTTGGCTCATAATATGTCATTCAAAATATTAAATTAGTCTGAGAGTAATAACTGAAATGCATATAAAAAGGTCCGCTTATTTGGCGCAGTGTACAATATATAATATTTGAATGTGGCAATTTTTTCTTTTTTAAAATAAACTAGGAAAATTGGCTGTGATAAAAAATGAAAATTATAAAACCATCCAGTTAAGTTTATGACTTTCATTTCTTAAGTTCGAGAAATAATTTTGTTAAGCATATATATACAACGAATAAGATAGTAGAGTAATAGATTTTAGACAATAAAAATATTGATGAATGTCGGCATTGTTATTATTATGAAATAATTAACCACAACCTATAGAAAAAAAAAGTGAGGGCGAGGGGTGGCATTGTCTCCTAATAGTCTGCATCTTAGTAAATTGAACAGTGTTTAAGTCTGGAATAGTGGGATTTTTTTGTCAGATATATATGATTTATATACATGCAAATCAATTTTCATATTTGTTTTTCTGTATAAAAATTAGTTAATTGTAAAGAATACATCCTATTAGTTTTAAATACATGCATATTCCCATAAATAATAAAGATGTCAAAGGATAAAATTATTAAACATTTTGTTATATGTATTTATACAGATTATGCACATCATATACAGTTAGATTATCATAATCTGACATAATGCATGACATATAATATCACATCCCTAGCTTACATATGGTATTCATTAGCAAATTCTTTTATTCTATTTATGTAAGCTTTAGTAATCAATAGATGATAGTCCTTATTAAATCCAAAAAACTCCTTACTGGTAAAAGCCATAAGCTAGAAACTCACCTGGAGATATTAGAATATGACAGCGTTAAATAAGAATGGAATAATATTTATAGATTACTAAACCTTACCCAAGATAGTAAATGAGTAAGAATAATAAAAAACATATACAGGTTGATTACTCATCTGAAATAGCTTCACAGCTTTTTTAGATGTGATTTTTTTAAATTTCAGCAATATATCTTTTCTGTCCTCATTATAAACCCAAACTCTGCTGAAATATACTGAAAATTCTTTTTGTTAATTGTATAAATTTATTTTATTAATAACAATGTAACACTTTAAAATTAAAAATATTCGTATACTTTGCAATAAAATTTATGTAGCAGAAATTAAAACAATAAATCAGAACATTAGTTTGCACTTTTGTTCAGATTATGGAAATTATTGTACTAGTGGTGTTTGGATTAATGATAGTCTCTCTATATATATTGAAACATATGAATAAAGACGTCATAAAAAGGGAAGTCACTCTAATATGCATCATCATCAAATGACTCCTATCATTCTACTGTAATTTATTGCTAAATAATAAAAGTTTATTGCAGAAGTGTATTATTTATTTTTATAATAAATGTCAATAAAAGGGAAATGCATAAATATAATTAAATTAATACTCATTCTGAATTTTAAACAGATGGTTTTTAATATTAATTATTATAAATCGTATATAATCTTAAAAAGCAGTTTGTTTCATTAAAATGAAAGAAAGAAAAAAAAATCAAGAATATATCATTTCTTAATGCTTTGGTGATAATGTTATCATAGCTTTTTCTTCAACGGTATGGCTTAGAAATGGGTTTGAGAAATAGAAAAGTTCCAGATACAATTTCACCTGTGTTAAAACACTTTGGTTTAGATCATCACTTTGTTGCTTAAACATCACATGATCCAAGCAATTGATGGAACAATGTATTATTGTGTGCACATATAAATAAAACAGAAATAAGTTGAAGATAGTAGAAGATAGAAACTATACTTTATTATTCACCACCAAGACTATTAAATATAAATGTTATCTACACAAATATATTTACAATATTATAAAAGTAAAAATATGAATAACTTTTTGAAATGTTATATCTAAATTATAAAAAAAAAAAAATTAAATTTTATATAGAAATCTATTCATGGAACAAACATATCTGAATATATTATTAAGACAATAGTCCCGAAGAATCATTTAAATAAATCTTTAAATAACATCATCTTTTGTTATATCGATGTTAATCTATTTTTCCAGATGAAAAATGATGTTACCTGACCTTTGGTTTGTTATATAGTAATAAATCAAATATTGATACTTAAAAAGGCTTATTAATGGTGATTTTTATTTTTTTCATAATATAGCTTACAGTTTCAAATATTAATTTAGATGAATATTTGAAATTGTGAGTTTCATTAATATAAAATCAAAATCATCACTAATAAAAAGTTTTAGTCTTTTTGAGAATTAATGCTTGATTTATATTGATGTTATTTACAAGTTCATTTAAATGATCTTTTGGGAATCTTGTTTGTAAATGGTCTTAGTATCGTATTTAGATATGTTTGTTCTGTGCATAGGTTTATATTTTTAGCATTATATTTGACAAAATGAAAAATTATTTACATGTTTATTAAAATCATTAATATATTTCTGTAAATTTTTATCCATTTTAAGCAAATTAAAATATTAAAAAGATTAAACAAAAGTCTTGGATTATTCGGCAAGTGTTTTCATTCAGATGAAATGTATCTAATCATTTCCGTACTAGAATTGTAAGCATTATTTAGTTTAAAATACTGATAATTATTAAAATTGAATTTAAGAAGAATATTGCATTAAATGGATTTTTTTTTTTATGGGTTTTGATATTTTTGTCCGAGAATTGAAGATTCTTCTACATGTGTTGATTTAAAATACACCACATTTGCTTCGTATATTTCAAAAGCTCTAAAAATGAAATATAAATAATTTTATTTTTATAATCTTTCATAATATTAGCCTTTTATAATGTAAAATAAAATTTAAAAAACTCACTTTTTCAAAATGTAAATTATGAATTAGTTTTATATCCAGAAATAATCTGTTTTAGATTGTAATCAGTCAGTCAGCTCATGGTTCCTTTTTCTCACATTCCTAATTGTATTAAACCACTAACATCACATGATCACCATTTCTTATGCTTGCTCAAGCTGTTAAAACAGGCAAAACTCTCCATATAGTAGTTTGGCTTGCACTGAGTGGCACTTCAGTATAGAGAGTTTTGCCTGTTTATTTCTAATTGTATTTGGAAATTATTTGTTTCCTTTTTTTCTCTAAAAAGTTTAATGCTATTGGTACAAAATCATGAGTTGAACACACCTGATGTGATAAGAAAACTATGGATGAAATCATCAAATAAAGAATTTGAAAATGAAGGTATACCATACAGGATCTATTTTTTCCCAAAACACCACTTATTTCATTAAGGGATGATATTTCTAGAAATCGTGGGTTCATTGCTTATATCAGGAACATTCTCAAGGTGTCTATTTCTTGCAAGAATGCAAATCTATTCCTCACAGCAAAAGATTCTACTGACTATGGGTCTTCCATTTTGTTTGTTTCTTGTTCAAACCTTAAAAATGTTTGTTTCAGTCATAATTCATTTGGCATCTATGGCCAAACATTTATAACTTTCTATAATGTATTTCAATAAATTTTTTTACTTCACTTTTTCTATATAATTCTTTATTGAAAATGTTTTATATTAATCCAATTTTCTGTAACTTTTTATAATAAATGCTAAGATTCTTTTCAGTGAACGTTTTGCTATCACTTGGGTTTCACAATCTTATAGTACTTTCAGCATATTTTATGTAATTTGTACTCTGATATCTTTGTCATTTCAAATCGTGTGCATAGTTTGAAGACATGTTCTAACTCTAGGTATTTTTAATTTTATTATTATTGATAATAAGATACTATTAATGATATTGCTTTTATGATGTACAATTTTTTTTGCATTGTTTTATCATTTAAATCGCATAGACATTAAATAAACTAAGAAATACGGAAAAAAAAACTTTATAAGTGCTTTATTTTCTGTTTGCCAAATGTCATTGTGTTTTATTTTCTGACCATATTTATGCATAATTCATATATTTTTGTTCTTTATTTAGTATCCTAATTTTGATTTCAGTATTTCTTTTTTTTTAACAGTTAATCTATCTTTGCATCATAAATGATTTATTCTCTTCCACTTATATTCCTCATATATTCACTGAATTGTATTTATTTTTAAAAGGAGTTTATTGGCATATTAGTTACAATGAGATTCCATTACATGAAACAATGTGAGATACATTTTTGTTCATAGGTCATTCATCAGTGTAAAAAGTCTTAAAATCCATTCAAACATCATCACAAAATTGGCATATAAAAACATAGCTATTGCAAAAGGAATGTGTTGGTTATGTAGTACCTTCAGTGGTGCAGGCAGTATGGTCAAGCGCCAGGTCGCTACAAATATGTCTAAAGGTGTTATATGGGGTTAACTACAAGGTCTCCAATCATTCTATGAGGGCATGTCTTTTATGATTCTAAGAGATACTTTTATTATTATAAACAAAAGAAAAAATCTTCAGTTTTTTTTAATACATTCTATAACAATCTGTGCCGAACCTTAGCCCAGAATTAATATTTTTGCCAAAACTGGAGTTTTTATGACTCAAAAAAATGTATTCGACAAGGATTATCTAGGCATTACCACATATGCACATTGTTAAAAATGTGCATTGGGAGTTTAACTCAATTTTTTCCTATATTAAATGTAATCAATTTAACACTATTGAATTAAGACATATAATTTTAATAGATTTAGTATTAATTTATCAAGCAGAAATGGCTTCTTTCATATAGTAACTATACATTGTATTGTTATAATAGGCAAATGACACTTTCTTATAGCCTGCTTATTTCAAATTATGAGTTTTAAATTAAAAAGAAAATGTAAAATAAAACAGGGATATGATAATCATTTTTTCATAACTACATCCTGAGATATTAAATACAGCCCTTAAGATGGTGCCTATTTATATACAGTCAGACAAAGTATTTGCTTAGAGCCAAATAATAGATATTCAGGAAATAGAAGTGATATTATTGTTATATATACAGCTTGTAAATAAGCTCTTAAGAAGCTTCGCAGATATCCCCAACCCCAGACCCGTTTCTGCTACTGGCTTCCTCAGTGAGGTGTTATGATATTCAAGCATTAGATTAAAAATACCAGGACAAGCCCAGTACTTTATCTAATGGATAACTATTAAGTAAGAAATCTGAAATTTTCAGACATTCACGTGTCTTCCAATCCAGTTATCTAACTTAAATAGCCTTATGGGATTGAACCCAGTTCAGATCTAATGCATGAATATCCTAGCACCACACTGAGGAAGCCAGTAGTGGAAACCAGTCTGGGATTGGGGATATTCTGCAAAGCTTGTTAAGAACTTAATAACATTTGTAATACAAGCTTGTTAAATTAGGTCATGCGATTTATGATTTGATTTCTTTGTAATAGAAGTGATATTTTTAATATTGTATTTTATAATATTAGAACCCAAAAAATATTTTCACCTAGGATTCACACATTTTTTTCTAATATAGGTTTTAAATATTTGATTGTCGTTGATAATTCTATTTCCAGTCTTATATGTGCACAGTAAATAAAGTAGTAAAGAAGTTTACTATGTTTTCTTTCATAGAAATGTTTTGTTTTTTCAGATATTTTAATTGTGATGACTGAGTTTTGGCTGATATCTGCCCCTGGTGAGCAGACTTGTCAACAAACATGGGAGAAGCTAAATCATGCAACCACTCGAGAAAACAATTTGTCAGATAATTTTAAATTCCATTTACCTGATCTGAAGGTAATAAGCTGTACCATATTTTTTACAAATAATTATGATTATTTTGTTTCTTGTGAAGAATATTATTACTTTAATTTCATACAAAAAATATATTTTCTTTTAGGTCGGTACTTTGGATCAATTAGTTGGTTTATCTGATGATTTAGGCAAATTAGATACATTTGTGGAAAGGTAGGATAACAAGCAAAAAATTGATTTTATATATATATTTTCTGTTAAAGTCTTTATGAAATATACATAATTGTGTTCTTGATTTTTAAGCGTCACCCGGAAGATTGCAAGTTACCTGGGGGATGTTTTGGAAGAGCAGCGAGACAAATTGGCTGAAAATCTTCAAGCTAATAATAGTAGGTGATTTTTTAAAATAAATTTAAGAGATAATAATAAGATTTAATTAAACAACAAAATATCAATTAAAAAACACAATCATTTGTTAGAATATATATAAATTGCTTATAGTACAAAGTATAGTCTTATTATAAATTATTTGTAAAAGATGTAGATTGAATATAATTTGCTTACCTTTTTTTTTTTTACATTTATAATGAAAAACCTTTTCTTATCAGAGTTTATTAATTTAGATACAAAGTGTAGGTTTTTTTACTATTATTTTTTGATTTTTTTTAGTCATCATTGACTAAATAATTTTTTTTAAAAATTATATTGTTGTAATTACGGCAGAAATTGCTGTCAATAAAGATTACAATAAATCAAGAAATAGTTAATGATGTTTAAGTTTTCAGAAATTTTTATAGCAATCTTTGGATTTTTATAAAATAAAATTAATGAGAGATGATTTTATGCCATAGAAGTTATACATTTGAGTGTCGATGATTATTATGGAAAAGAATGTCTCCTTGAGCAGCCTGAAAGTAGATGGTAGTTACTCGTGTGATTGCCAGAAATAGATGGAGATTTATTGCATTTAATAATAACCAGACAGATCCAAGAAGATATGTGGTGACATTACTGAAGTGGTACGCAATTTTATTTAAGTAAAAGAGCCAACGAAAAAAAATTTTTGGAAGTACATGGATTGTCAGAAGATTTAAAACACAATTCAATTACATCAACCATTTTATTTCATTATGTGAAAGAGGAGTTAAACAACCAATTTTTTTTTTTAAATAAATTTGTATTCACAATTTGTTTTATTTGAAAATACTCCATCTATATATTTCAAAAAGAGTTTAACTCTCACAAAAATTTCTTAAATCATTTAAAACTTTTCCAATATTTAGAATAATATTTCTAAAGAAGATAGTGTTTAAGAGAAGAAACACTCTTACACTTGGATGTTTGACTCAATCAAGAGTATATTTTAAAAATAATTACCGAGAATTTCACATTAAAAGAAGTAGATATTAAGACAAAATAATCTATATAAAGACTAAAAAGTTACCCAAGAGTCAGATTAACAAAATCTTTCTTAAAGTTTAGTGCTAAAACCATTTTAATATCCTGGATGTTAAATACTATAATTTTAAAATTGGGATTGCAGCAGACTAAAAACAAAAAATTTCAGGATAAAGCTTTTGCCCTAAAATTTCATTCTAAAGAATTAGTATTTTTAGAACATTAATCTTAATTAATTTATAATGTAATGATAAGGTATTTTACGGTAATATCTCCACACTAAACTCTAATATATTTATTTCTATACTTAGCGCTTTCGAAGGAACGATGCCTTCATTTTCAAAGCTGTAGATAGCTCTAATACTGATGTTCATTTATTTATTTATTTAATTCAACAGATGCAAAATTATTCAAATCAGGTCTGCCATTTCTTCGAGATTGCGTAAAACGTGTCTCTTTTATTTAACGAGTCCGTGTTTAAATTAATAAAGTAGGCCTCCTTAATTTTTCTTCTCATCTCATGTCGCTCGCTGTACATCACATGTGGATCGTCCAGTATACATGGGTGGCCCGTAGTGGCTGTGTTGTGCAAAGATGGAATAGTTAATTAATTTATATATTTTAAATTTTTTTTTACTGTAGTTTTTAATATGTATAAAAATTTTATTTTGTAAATTTAATTTGTTATGGTCAGGTACTTTTATATAGTGCATATGTTAAAGCTCTGAAGAAGACTGATGGATAGTTGAAACAGTCAGTTATTTTTGAAAATGTGGGATAATTAAAATAATAGTATTTGTCTTGTGTAAAGTACATAGAAAAGTGTGTTAATGTTGTTTATTTATATTAATCTTAAGTCATCTGAATTATTATTCTATTTTTAAGAATTACTAAAATTATAATTGGTTTTGTTTTACTCTTCCCTGCAAAGGCATTTGCAAAATTTGATGTAGGCTGGGAGTTGATAGCTACATAAGAGTCAAATATTGGAAAAATTATATATAAGGACAGTTTTCAGACAGCCAGCAGTTCAAAATTTACTAAAAATAAATTAGATATTTGCAAAAATATAATGAGACAATCTCCATTGAAAGGTAAATTTTGATTATTTTTGAATTGCAAGTTAAAAATTGATTTCTATATCTCTGAAAAACTAGTTGTAATTGATTTTTTTATATAATAATAAGAAAGATGTATCCATTCTATGAGTCATGGAAGGCTAAAGAATACAAAAATGTTATAAACAACAAAACTTCACATATTCTTAGCTTATGTATTTTGTTATTCATTAGCAAATTCTTTTATTCTACAGCAAAATGATTATTCACGTGACTTGAACAGGGGATACTAAAATGCAAAATTTACTTTTTTAAAAAAAATTCAAGTAATCTTCTTAAATGTACAAAATAGAATTAATGGGTTAAATCTATGAGTTGATAATTATTATCATTAAAGTTGTTAGAATTATTACAGTCAGTGAACTCATTACTGTACTATTAATTTGTACATATTGTTATGTTTCTTTCTGTTTAGTCGGTTCTTATTTCTCAAGAATCTTCATTGTCTTTGATATTTTATTTCTAATTTCTCACCTCTCCTAAAAATAAATCTTTTGACTATTTTTTTATCATAACCCATCTCATATATATTCCACAATTTGCATGTTTCTTCTATATCTCTACTAGAACAACTAATTCTAATCATAAGAGTTCAATATCTTACATAAATCAAATGACAAATTTGGATCTTTTACATAATGACAGGATCCTCTAATAGCAAAAAGTAAATATGGAGTTACATCAGTGATGTTATTAATTGAGATTGCGCTTTACGCAAAAAAGTGAAGCTTGTCTAACGCTTAGCGCTTTCGGAGACCTTGAGTTTCCATAATCATAGCCTACTTTTAACTGAAGTTTAGTTGTGGTTTATGTAAAATTTATGCAAATTTTATAATGACCATTTTCTGGAGATTGTAAAGCACGATTCTTTCCGGTTTATTGCATAATTATCATTTGCAATAAAACATGCCTCTTTGATTTTTCGTTTCACATCATTGCGTTCAGTGCACAGTGCCCTTGCTATAGTGGTTCAAACATATGGCCATTTGTATTTTGGTGCTTGAAGAATATGGATCTGTTTTCATCGTTATTTATAGCTTTTCTGTACAAATAATGATGTTGAGCTGTTCTTGTTGTGATGTTGGCACGGGTCTCTCCATAGTATGCCGCTCTACATCCATTGGTTGGGCATGAAATTTTATAAACTGCTTGGGGTATTTGATCAGAAGGTATTTTGTCTTTGGTATTGTTTATCATTCCGAAAGCGCTAAGCCATATAACTTTGTAAGAATTAGACAAGCTTCACTTTTTTGCGTAAAGCGCAATCTCAATTAATTACTAATCAAAGGTGAAGTAAAAACTATTATTTTATATCATTGTTGTTAGAAATTCAAAATATAGATAAATCATCCTGTAGTTTCGCTACAAATCTTTCTATATTTCAGATATGAGAAAATAACAGGCAACATTCATCCAGTTTGGTATCTAGTTTAGTAAAGATGAAATAAAATCACCGACTAATTATTCTGATTTTGGTGTATAAATTAAAATTCTTCTATTTAAATTTTCTTTTTTAGAATAGTATTTACCGAGGATCTAAAACAAATGGGGTATTTTTTTTTTAATGATAAATACTGTAAAGCTTTTATTGTTGAAAAAGTGAGAAACAGTGACTAATTTCTCTGCCTTACTGAAAAGTCGAACGTCGCACTTAAAAAGAAATGTCATGATTTTCAGGAAGTTCTTTACATTCACTTTAGAACCAATTATTACCTTTTTTTTTTGCCAGTTATTACTAATAGGTGAAACAATGAATGTTTTGTGCTGTCAAGTGTGAAATTGGTCACATTTTCTATTTTTCATAATCCTGTGTGGTTTAGTGCTTTGATAGGGTGGTGAGTTCTGGTGCTCAGTATTCATGGATCATGGCTCCTCTCCAATGCTCAAACTTCTTATGAATTCCTAAACAATAAACTATTCGTTTATTTTTTTTAATACTGAATATTAATGCTGTGTTAAAAATGGTGAAAACAGGGTTCTTGTCAGAAATTTTGAATAGAACTTATTCATTTGGTGAAATAAATGTTTTGTGCATGAACCTAATATTTTGCTCTAATGTTGATTCTGAGAATATGATTTACTCTAAAATGATGAGAGCTTATCGTGTCTTGATTTTTCAGCCACATATACTATTTTACAAAAGATGATTCAAGCACATGGGATTTACAAGATATGTTCTGTAATTAAGTAGAGATAAAAGGTTGCTGCTGGAGGGTTGCATTAGATCCTAAGATCTAGGTGCAGTGCTCTCAGATCCAAAGCTCCTCACTGACGAAGGCCACAAGCCAGAAACTAACTGGGAATATTGGATGAGTAGGCACTAGATGGGAATTTTATGCATAAGCCTTCTGGCATCCATTGATTACTCTGGCTTGCATTGAGTGGCAAGACGTATAGAGAGTTTTGCCTGTTTTAATAAGACATGTTTTATTGTATCCTAAGAAATTAGTGAGTTTCCTGTGGAAAAGTGTTATTAACGATGCCAGCATTTTGTCTTGCCTCAGTATATGGGTTAATATTGTTAGGTAGAGCATGTGCGGTTCAGATTTTTGATAAATAAACTCTACTTTTTGGCAGTACTTATAGCACATAACCAGTTTTATAACATATATAAGCATCATTATATAAGAAACAATGTGCTTTTGCACTATATTATACGAAGAATTTTGAAAGAAGTTACTTGAAATGTCTCTAAATGTTTAAAATTTGGTAAAAGCATATAAAAATTTTTCAGGAAGCAAATTTACTGCAGGTCTTGTAATTATAAATATTTCTGTCTCTTTACTATTAGTGTTGTTAATAATTTTGTTCATATGGTTTATGGTTTGGTATAGTTTATATTTATTCATTATAATGATTTATTCACCAGTAAAGAAGGCAAGGATCTCTTCGTTTATGGATATTCTAACATGTTCTTTAATAAATCTGATATATTAAAATCAAAAGGGATCAGCATATGTAAAGAATTTAATTGCTTTTCAGAAAATCTGATTCGGTTTATTGAATCTATTGCTTGATATGAAGTTATGGTATTCACCATGATATTTAATTTGGGATTACTTAATTATAAAACTATACCAGAGCTAACATGCATGCCTTCTGGATAGAATTATTTCAGAAGAAGGTTTTATATAGTTGTCAGAAATTAGAAATTTAAAAAATATATTAAAGAATAAAATCCATAAAATAATTTTTATTGATGGGTTCATCTTTCTGAGATTTGATACACACCAAGATTTCTCCAAATAGAATGGATTAATATTATACTTATAATTGTTTATATTGCTAAGTAGAGTAATCAATATTTCAGCAAATGTTATCACTATTCAATAAGAAGACATTTTTACTTAAAAACATTAATCGGAGGCTAATATACCCAGATGCTATCCGCAAACCTACTTGTTTATTTTTGTATAATATAATTGAGAAAAAATCATAAGTTGATTGCTAGTACATCGGCTTCATTGACCAGATAATTTTTGTTTTTACCTTTTTATATGTACTTTTTGCAATTGAAACTGTCCTCATTCTGGTAGTAAGATTAATCTTTGACGAGACTTTTCCAGTATATTATACTTAATTCATTATTTATAATTATTTATGCAACCGCATCTTCCATTTTCAAACACTGGAATGGCAGTTTGTCCTAAGAGCCAGTTTTGATATACACAATCATTAAACACGTTTTAAATATATGCACTATTATGGACATATGGGCTAAACTATAGCTTTTGTTTGTATGATTATTGATACATATATGTTTTAACTGTGAAGTATTTTCAAATTCAACATTCTCTGATATCCATTAAGTACTTTACTTTTTGGCCAACATTAATGTTGAATAAAATAAAGCGCCTGGCAATAGAACTTTACTATCGCAGTTTGCAGAGTCTTTTTAACAGCCTTTGGAGAAGCCATTAATCACATGGCTTTATTGCTCAGGAGTTTATGAGAAGTTTGAGCACTGGAAATGCCAGAGCTACAATCGATTCAAAGATTTTACGTTCCAGAGTCTGATGTTTTTCTTCTGAACTGAGACATGCGCATGAATAACTGGTATTACATCGTCTGATCATCCACACCACCCGATGGCATTGTGATCTATGAACGGCCTTGTAAACAGCATATTTCTGTGCTTTTGCATAGAAACAACGCCATCAGTTAATGTGAATGATCAGACGTATTACTGAATAACTTAATAGAGTTGGTTCTTTGCAGCGCGATGTGCGCTAACAGCAGCTGATTCGTTGAAATTTTGTCTTTTTTTTAAATTGCACGAAATCTATAAGCATGATGTCAACAGAAATCCCAATATTTGTTGCTGCTTAATTCCATCTTTAAATTGACATATTGCAATTTGATATCGGATAAAATTTGAATTTTTTATTAATAGATGCATTTAATTTTTTTATTTTCTGGTCAGTTTTTTTAGTTTACATGAGGACGATGAAGGCAGAAAATCTTTATCGGCCTTATAAGCCAATAAACTGCATTAAAAATAAGCTGACGATTCGCATGTCAAGGCCTTCAATGCAATATAAACGTAATCATAAAATATTGGTCTTATGTATTAATTTATTATTCGAATAATATTTTAAATTTTTTTATTATTATTTGGCATAATTTAATAATTTATTTGTATTGGTATAACTGTGCACTATATAAATTTATATAATATTAAATAATTTAGGCTTATGGTATATAAATTTGTATTCAAATATAACAAAAGTAGTTTTTGTATAGTGTAATTTTGGGTCTCTGATCCAAGTTTGAGGCAACCTTATTTTATAGACTTAATGATTCTCAAAAGATTTAATAATTTATTAGAATGTTTTTTCTGTCTGCTCTTGTGTGTTTTGTGTAACAAGTAATGATTTACATATATGAGCAGTGCAATGTAAATTTTAAAAAACTGATAATCAAATGTACAGAAACGTTTGCAGTTGGTAAAGCATTCACAAAATTTACTGGGCATAGTACCATGTGAAAATATAAACACTTAAAACCAATGAATAGAGATTTCAAATGGTGTGTGTGTGTAGTGGTAGCCACAGTGGTTATGCATATACCACATGGAATTGTATGCAGCAAAGAATCAAAATTTTGATTCTTGCCTATGTCTTGATATGATACTCATGCTGAGGAGTCAGTAGTTTTGTTTACATCTTGCATCACATTATTTTCAAATCTATAGCTAGCAAATGAGCTATATGCAAATAAATTATATCTATGTGGGACAATAAATATAACAAGATAGCATCACTGGTGTGCATAAAAAATATAAACATCACTGATGTACACAAAAAATGTAAAATGAAGAGATGAAACTCATTTTATCAGTGATACAGACAGTAGCCTACAATGTCTAGTTTTAGATAGACAAGAAGCCAATTGCTATGATGACAAATGCATATCCATCTGGAAATGATTTGTTTTGTATCTTTTATTAGGATGAATCTTTTTTTTATAAACACCTTGAGATTTGTTAACTTTTGGGGTACAACATAAAAATGAAGAATTCTTATGCGACTAGTTTTGGAGATTATGAAGCTATGGATTATCTCAGGTAAGAATATTATATATGGTTTGAAAGATAATTTTGTGAGGAAGGCAAAGAAATTATCAATGAAGATTTAATTTAAACTTAACTGATAAATTAGAAATTATGAACAAACAATAAAGTAATAATTATGTCGGATATTGAAATTTCTTTTTTTCCTTATTTTTTAAATGGATAGCTCTATTTGTCTTAGACTTATTGTTTTCCTTAGTTTTTCTAGTTTCTATCAATGTAAAGTTTTTTGCTCTAATATTATTAAAACTGAAGTTATTGTGAAAATTGTCTCAAGTCAGTTTTTAAAAAATTCAATATGGCGCCTTGCAGAAGCAACCAGTTAATATAAAGGCTGTAATGCTTGATTAAAAATTAAAATTTCAGTGAAATCTCTTCAAAGTTTGTTCAAATTTTTTTATTAAATTCGAAGTATTTTAAAATTATATATATTTTGAATGTGTTTTCTATTTCTATGAAAACATTATCGAATTAGTTGAATATTCAAATTTTTGTAATAAATAGATGATAGCATTCCATTTGAATTGTTATAATTCGCTACTTTTATTTATGTTACATGATTAATTCTTTGTAACTATCTTTTATAGTCTTAGTTTCTTTTATTTTCTAGCTGATTTGTCTCAATACTTAACTCATTTCCAATGGGATATGGCTAAGTTTCCTATCAAACAGAGTTTAAGAAACATTACAGATATAATTGGAAAGGTAAAAATTCCTTCCCATTTAATAAAAGCTATTAAAATCGTCCCTGTCATTACTAAATTATTTGATTTTTTTTTTTTTTTGCAGCAAATTACACAGATTGATACTGACCTGAAAAACAAGTCTCAAGCATATAATAATCTTAACACAAATCTTCAGTCATTGGAGAAAAAAGCAACGTAAGATGTTTTAAATTTTTCAAAAGTAAATCTTAAAAGATATATTAAATAATATTAAGAAGAATTTGTAATAAAAGTTTTTCTTTTAAATTATAATCTTATTTAAGTATATTAAAAAAAAGGAATTATTTATAATCACCACTAAACATCACATGATCACTATCTCATACTAGCACATAATTGTTATTAAACAATTCAAAACAAAGCAAAACTCTCCATACAGTAGTGCCATCTTGTGCCAACAAGAGCAATCAATGGATGCCAGAAGGCTTGTGCATAAAATTTCTATCTAGTGCCTACTCATCCAATATCCCCAGACTAATTTCTGGCTTGTGGCCTTCGTCAGTGAGGAACCTTGAATCTGAGAGCACTGCACCCAGATCTTGTTGGCACAAGATGGCACTACTGTATGGAGAGTTTTGCTTTGTTTTGAATTGTTTAATAACAATTATGTGCTAGTATGAGATAGTGATCATGTGATGTTTAGTGGTTTAACACCAATCCTGCCTAATAGGATAGTGGTGGCTATGGTTGTTAAAGAGCCAAATTCATCAAAATGTATGGGTGCTGAATTGAGTTCAGACCCATATGACTATATAAGCTATTGAGCTTGGATTGAAAATATTGTGTTTTCAATTTCATTCTCATAGTTTTGTAGTTAAGTAGAGTTAAAAGGTGGCTGCTAGAGGGTTGCATTAGATCCTAAGATCTAGGTGCAGTGCTCTCAGATCCAAGACTCCTCACTGACGAAGGCCACAAGCCAGAAACTAGTCTGGGGATATTGGATGAGTAGGCATTAGATAGGGATTTTATGCACAAGCCTTCTGGCATCCATTGATTGCTCTTGTTGGCACAAGATGGCACTACTGTATGGAGAGTTTTGCTTTGTTTTGAATTATTTATAATATTGAAGCTATATACATGCACACATATATATACTTCATGTTCGCATATAAAAAAAAAATTACGAACAAAATTTAAGTTAAAAATTCTAATAAATTTTTATAAATAAAAATTAAATGTCTATTGTAAATGCACAGATGATAATGTATATAATATAATTAATTATAAAGTTATTTTGTGTTGCATACAAAATATTTTTTTTAAAATTTATGAAAGATATTAGATTCTAAATTTAACTTAAAAGTAGTTTGAAAGAAAAAGGTGTTATTTTTTTAACAAAAAAAAGTGGAAATGACACTCTAGGAAAAGTAATTAAAATGCTTGTAAATAGATTGCCTAGATGAAAATTTGGTAGATAAATGATTAAAATAATTAAAAAGGCTGTTATTCCTGCTCAAAAATAAGACCGTGCAAATAAGATATTGTCAAATAAACTCAGAAATCAGTGAAAGTAATGGAGTTATCTATACCCAATACGCTGGAGGATCCAAACTGCAAGAGATTGATCCAAAGTTTACTAATAACTCCAAATCATATAAATAGTGCTGGAGATTACGTTCAAGATTATTTTTCTATTATTCTAGCTTGATCCTGCCAGTGGTTATTATTCTGCATTCATTATTAAGATTATTTTATCTTTGGTCTTTTACTTTTTTGTCATTATTCTGCAGTAATATTTGCTAGTTCCAATAAGTCTGCCATGCAAGGATAGAGAAGCTGTTTGTTATCTGTCTTGCTCTGTCAAGCTCGTAGACGGCAGGCCAGAAAACCACTTCTGAATTCCAAAAGAGAAGCTGTCTGCATATGAAGAACCATCCAAATGTGTGTCCACGATGTATCTGCCTTAGAAAAGGAAAAGTCTGATCTCCAGTGCTACAGAAAGAACCGGCCTTCAAACCAAGATGAAATTAATATCTATGCATCCAAAACAAATATGAAAGTGATTTAAACCATCATCTTACCATAGCTGTGGCAAAGAATCAATGCTGCAAATCTCTAAAGGCAACATGCACTCTTAAGCTGAAAAAATAAGTATAACTTTAACTATTATCTCCAATTTAATGAAAGAATGTTAATGAATAGTTATGTAATTAATCTGTTTTCAAGCAGGTATGGCAAGAGATTGTAGTTCTATTTAAGTATTATGCCACAATTTAATTGTAATAAATTAGTTTATAAAAGGCAATTAACTTGTAATTGCAGTCTCTTACTATGCTATTAAAAGACATATATTAGTTATATCAGTATTTCTATTTTATATAATATGTTAAATCAGTAAATCTATAAATTATGAGTGGAGGGCAATCGTGCTGCATAGATTGGGGTTCTATTAAGTTGATTTAAGTTTTTGCTAACTAATGTTGTATTTGAATTATTATTGATAAGAATGTATGGCTGGTATCCATCATTTTGGATTATGAGTTACATCTGATTCTCATTCTTATGTAACACGTTAGTATTAGATGATTGTAGCATCATTTGCATCTGCTGATCCCTTACAATCATTATCTCATTTAAACAGTGATGTGCAGTAGATGATCAATCCTTTCTACATGCCATCCAATTTTCTTTTATATATGTCGGGTAGTGATACATATGCGATTGCTGGTCACTATATGCTATATACATTGTAGAAGTTTAATTCCTACTGTAGGCATGTAGCATCTTCATGTATTAAAACAGGAGAAATGGTGATCATGTGATTTTCATATATGCGTTTTATATAACTATTGTAGTACAGATGCGGTTTCCTGTATTTTACAATTATTTTATTACTATGTACTAATAACATAACCTGTAATTGATCACAACAGTCAATCAATAAGATTGTCTTAATTTATAAGCTTGTGTCATTTAGCATTAGAACAGCATATATGAAAGCAGAAAGCAATTAAGTGTTTATACAATAGATTGGAATCAGTTCAAACAAGTAAGATTAATAGTATTCTAAAATAATATTGTTTTAGGACTTTTTACCACCATATACTATATCTGTGCACAACTAAAAGTAAATCTAATAATATTTGGAAAAGGTTATTTACCTTAAATTAAGTTATAAATCAAGTAATTAAATCACGCCGCAGTATGCTTTGTGTTATATATACATGAATAAATAATAGTGTTGACTTATTATTTTTGGCATTTTTAATCTTTATTGGCAATCAACAATTTAGGTAATTGATTAAAAGTCTCTTGTTTTATCCCTGATCTTAGTGGGCTTTAAAAGAAAAAAATGTACTTTGTGACGTCAGAATATGGAAAGCGCATGTGGATTGCCTTTGGGTGAATTGCTTGTGAATTGTGCAATTCTGGCAGTTACAACATAAAAAAAAAAGAATTCTATGCTGCTGAATATAATTTTCCATATAAATGTGGAAGCTAAAACTCATAGTGTTTATTTATTAATTAATGTTACTGTAATGAGACATATTTTGGAAAATTTATTTTTGTTTTTTTCCAGAGGTAGTCTTTTAATAAGAAGTTTGGTAGATTTAGTGAAAAAAGACGATTTTGTGCTGGATTCAGAATACTTAGTAACAAACCTAGTGGTCGTTCCCAAGTAAGTATCATTTTACGCCATATTTTAGAAAACATTAATATTCCAATATAATTTGTTAAATTAATGAGTGTAATTTTGTAATACAAAATAATGAATTCCGTTTTGAAGACTGAGACATATTTATTTAGTTTTATCATTGCAGAAGTTTACCACAATTTATTAAAAGATTTTTAAATTATAATCTCATGTAGAATTTAAAAACTATCTTAAATATACAGATTAAAAACAGGTATAATTTAAAAAAGGAACTTATCTACAATTTTATTGTTTAATATTTATACTTTGTTTATTAATTTTGAAGAATTCTTAATCGGCAGCCTTCATTGTTAGTGTAAGTTTATTTTCTATATGGAAGCTTTACTTCTTTTTGTGATTTCAGTTAAAAGATAAATGCAGTCATTTTAGAGATTTTGAAAAAAAATTTATTATGTTATTTGTTTTGATATAAAATTTTTGTTTTATTGCTTATTAATGCTGTTATTTTCAAATTTTTTTGCCACTTAACAGTCATATATTTGATCTCTCTATCATTGCCAGCAATTTCATAAATCAATTAAAAGAAAACTGGCCTTTTTTTAAATCAATCTCAACGAATGATGTTATGGTATTGTTTTCAGATAAACTTGTAAAATAATAAACTTCTGCTGAAGCATTTGCAAAACTTCAATGCCATAGTTTCTAAGACTTTAATGTACTTAGAGACAATCTTTTGGTCACTCACTTATACTTGAGGATGATGAAATATTCCTTTCAGTCTTTATTTAAATAAATTTAATGAATTTAAATATTTTGATTTTATAAATATAATTTTTTTTTTTTTTTTGGACTGTTATATGTGATAATAAATATTGGATATTTAATTTGCTTTATACTGAAAAAAATGTATATGGAAATTTTATTTCATTGTATTGAGAAGGTGCTACAATTATGACCCCATTTTCCCATCGTTTTTTAGGCTAAAAATTATTATATTTCTAATCCAGATATATATCGAAGATGAAGCTATTATTATTAAACACAATCTTGTTGAAAAATTAATTCATTTTTATTCTACCTTTTTTTGTGTCCAACATTTTAATTACATGAATAAAGATATTTTGTATTTAACAGTAATTGATATATATATTCACCTTTAATTAATATTTAAAGTATTTATTTTTACTAGGAATGATAGAATAATTTCTAACTTAAAAAAATGATTAATAATCGTGATTGAGATATTTATTTGGGGCATGATGATGTCATGTTTGTGAGTGCAATAAGTTTAGCATCTTTCTTCATGTGATTAAAATATATGTGATAAAATGAAAAATAATTTTGTTATTTACTAATATATGCCATAGGAATATAAAAGTCTTGTTAGAAATTTCAGTTTTAACCATTTTTTTTTTTTAGGTCTATGTTCAACGATTGGCTTTTAAAGTATGAAAAACTGACCGACATGATCGTACCACGATCGTCAAAGTTAGTCATTTTATTATACATGTATATACATTTGAGAGTGTGTGTGCATTTATTCGGAAAGTTGATTGTTTTCAGGGTTTTTATTTAATAACTAATGTTTTATAAAGCAAGAATTTTAAAAAAAAATTTGATCATGTGACTTCAGAATTTACAATCCAATTAATTATCGGATTAAAACAAAACAAAGATGGCGCTTTTCTCACATGATCAACCTTCGAGAATGCTGTTTCTCTACTGAGACCAGTTAGTAAAAAATAAACATCAATTATACTTTTTGGACCAAGGAATAACAATTTGGACGACAGAAATATTTAATATATTTCGTTTAATAAATTGTGATATTTGTCAATTATTGCTGGGCTTAGTCAAATTTATATCATAGATATTTTTTTTTTGCCATCAGTTTTAACTTCTAAAGGTTTTTTTAAGATTATTTACACTTTGATAATACTCTTGCTTAAATAAAATAAAATAGGAATGCTTTTATTACAAGTAAAAGGTTCTTCTGAAGTCATGACAAAATGGCTGTTGTCATATTGCTTATATTCTTGGCAAGTAATGATGTCATGAATGTTATATATTATTTGTAAACTTATTCATGGAACAGAATTTGAAAATGTTGCTATAATAATTCAGAAGTCTGAATTCCAAAGAATTGTTTAAATTTGTAAATAAAAACCCCTGTCTTATACCAATGCAAGTCTATTTATCATATAAAAACTGACCACTTTTATCTTCACATTTTTCAGTAGTAATAAGTCAAAAAGCTGAACTTTTTATTAACAGTGATTTTGTTTTTATATTAATAAAGCCAACTTCCGGTTTCAAATAATAATTCATACGAAATTCTAACAATCCTATAAATAAATTATGATTTATCATAGCAATTCAAAAGCATTATTATGATAATTTGCAAGTCAGTTTCCCAAAGAATCGCTTAGATAAACTTGCAAATAATATCCACTTTCTTGTATCAGTGCTAATCTATTCATAAGATAAAAAATTACCATTTTTATCTGACCTTCACATTAATGTAAAAAATTATTAGAATATGTAAAGTTATTCACAAAGAATACAAGATTCATAATTAAGTCTGAAATCGTCGTTTATATGAATTTTTAGAATATCTGTCATTTTGCTTTCACCTGCATTAGGAGGTGTTTTATTCCTGTTTATCACTAAAGAAAAGGTCAGAATGTAATTCCATACCAAAAAGCCTTCTTCATCTCTTGAAAGTCTTTTTCAAATTGATCTTTTACTAAGCTGTAGCATTGGCATTAACTTTATAGATTGAAAAAGGCACTTCTACCCATAAGCCCTAGTCATCTGGAATATTGAATGGAAATGTAGTCAAATTCAACAGATTTTTGGATTAGTTCACAAGTACTGAGATATTGACTTATTATGTAATTGCAGTACACAATTTTTTTTCCCAGCAGTTCCTTTCCTCATGCCTTAGTTATTATATTTTGTATGATGCAATATATTTATATGATAAATTTGTTTATTAAACAATCCTTAATAGATTGTATTTGGTCTTGACTTAAATGCCTCAAACATGAAGGAAGTTGATCTTAATTCTTACAAATATAGGGGATTTGAACTCAGACTTTCAAGCCACTTCACTATCCACACTATCTCATACTACTGATATACACGACCACACACATGCAGAAAAGATAAATGATCACCAATATACGTATTTCATGCTAAACCAGCATTCATCAGTTGGTCCAGACTACCATCTCCCATACATATATATAATCAGTGTTCAGTTTATATTAAGATAGCAAATCTTTATACTTTAATGAACAGGCTTCAATTTACTCCAACTCTTCAGCCATCCATACCATTGAAAATCTGATGATAGAATTCCCAAATCCCATGCTGATGGCAATGTTGTTGTCATGCCCATGTTGACCTCAAGTCACTCTGACCCCTCATGTATAAGTATAAGGATTTGCTATCTTAATATAAACTGAGCACTGATTATATATATGTATGATAGATGGTAGTCTGGACTAACTGATGAGTGCTGGTTTAGCATGAAATACGTTTATTGGTGATTACCTTTTTTGTATGTGTGTGGTCATGTGTATCAATAGTATGAGATAGTATGGATAGTGAAGGGGCTTGAAAGTCTGAGTTCAAATCCCCTATATTTACAAATAGGTTCCAGGTATAAGAGTGCCTGGTATTTCAAATCTTAATTCTTATGTAAAAGATAGTAATAAACTCTAATGACAAAATATAAAATCAGCATTGTAAAATACAAAAATTAAATTTTGAAGAAATCGCTGTTCTCAGAAATATTATTTTTATAATTGTTTTTTTTTTTCCTGCTTCAGGTCAAATTTTGGGATTTCAGGGCATGACCATCTGTCTTATAAAGGTTGATAAGACATTAAAAACAATAATTTTAGTTTTTAGAGGCACAAAAATAAAAATAAATGGAATGAAGAAGGCAGACATGAAAACTTTGAGAACAATAAAGAAACACAGAACTCTCGTTTCTGATATTTTGAACTGCTTATTGACTGCAGATTCCACAGAAAGTGATTTAGTTATCACTGTTAAAATTAATGTTGAAGTTACATTAATCCATAGTTTAAACTGGCATTTAATAATAATCTAATTAAAGGAGACTTTTGTGAATTCAGTAAAACAATTTCTTGTATACCGGGAGTTTTAAAAGTTGATTTTTTAATAAATATATTGGGTAGTTTAATTGCAGAGTAAATTTAGAGAAATGAAAAGAAGAATATGGAATGGAATTCTGGAGATTTCTTTTGCAATGTATATATATATGATTAATTGGGGAGAATCATTTGTTAAAATGATTAGTTCATTTTACAAAGTCTTGAAAAAAAAAGAGTAGAATATTCATTGGGAAGAAGAATGTCATTATGAAATATGTTTGTAAAAGTTAATGATTTAGTTTCAGAAGCAATAAAAATAGTAGATCTATTAAAAGAAATGATAAATGGATGTGTGGAAAAAGATTGGAGTCAAGTTGATCATATGACAATTTACAAAAATTGAGTCTGATAGATCGATCGACAGTTCAATATTTCCTTATTGTGCCAGGCATTATCAAATGGCCTTGCACAAAATCTGCTGTAAAGAATATTACAGCAGATACATATATAGATTTGTACATATTAGGCACAACAAATATATAAATGCGCTATATTAATAATGGAAGTTGGATCTCAGCATTAAAATACCCACACACACCAATTTAAATAATAAGAAATTGACATAGAAAATATTGTGAAGTAAACTCATCCTTTTTGTATATGTTTTATGATATGTTATTTTATGTATTTGGCTTTTCTCTGAAAAATTCAAATAGAGAAAAGCAATTGTTCCAATGTAATTGTACATATTTTTTTTTTTTAATTACTTTTCTAAAAACTAATTTTATTCTGTAAACTAAGAATGTTAATTGCTTTTGCAAAAATCTGATCAAAAGCAAAATGTTTGATAATGCTATAATTAAACTGTTATCTTTTTAAAAATTCTTTTGAATTGATTTTGTAAGCAAGTGGTCTGAGTTATTTAAGATGGAAACCATTATATCAAACTTAAAATGTAGAATTTAATCAGAAAAATTGTAAGGAATGTTATAATTTAAATGATAAGATAAATTGAAAGGATGGCTGATTCATACTTCTCAGAGGGCTAGTGGGATTGATATAGTTTAGTCAGTGCTGTGAGATTCATTCTTTCTTTGGCAGCCATTCTGGGCAAGTCATTCTTTTTTGGGGCTCCAGAATTCTCCAAGCAACCAGCTACTTAGAGATTCATTTACGAATAGGACTATTAGTGACATTCTTAAGAACAAATCCATTATACAGTTTTTTTAAGAACTCTTGTCTTTGTGGATTCGAGTAACTATTGGAGACAGCTTATGAAAATTTATTAATAATCCTAATTATTATTAGATATATAAAAAAAGAAGATATGAAGCAATATACTAGAGATTCCAGCAAAATGACCGTGGGGTAGACAACTAGCCGGTGCACTGCCCTTTCTCTGTCCCAAGCCGCCAAGATGTGACCATGCCAATTCTAGCCGCCCACGATGATGACAAACGCCGCCTTGCTAAATGGATGAAATCCTCACCACACAGCCAGTTAACTTGAAGCCCACTCAAGAGCCCAGAGGAGAAGAAAGAAGACGCAGATATAAGTTTATTTTAAGATATTTATTAATATTGAGATAATTAACTTTGATATTTCCGATTAAATATATTATTTTTTTGTTATTATTATCAATCATTTAAAAAAGAGAGAGAATCTCTCACATATGTATATGAATTTGCGGTTATTACGGGCATAAATGATAAAGCTTTTACTTAAATCCTTTGAGTCAATTTTTCTATTTCAAATTCTAGTATTTTCAACAAAGATTGCAATGAGATTCTTTTTTGTTGTTGTTGTTGCTATTCATTTTCCTCTTGTTGTTACTCCTGGAATTCGTCATATATGGATATACATGTATGTATATGCGTACATACGCTTATAATATTCGGTAAATACGATATCTCATGCTAAATATCTAAAAATGTATTTAACCGTATATCCTTTTTAAGTTATTGTTTTTGTTACTGCTGCACCTTGTGATGCGTGCAAGAAGGGATTGATCTATTATAGATTCCCTGTAAGCAAGTACTCTAATAACTTTATATTTAAAGTAATAGTAAGTGTATAATTGTGATGCGCGTATATACATGTACAGGAATTTATCTATAGCGAGAGGGAAATAGATACAGTACCTTATGGTGAGTACGATATAGTATTTGAGCCAATCCAACCTTGTTGACTTGTTGAAAAGTATGAAATTAGTGAAATATCTCATATTGCAAATATACTTATGCATAGTTGTCTTTTTTTTTTATTTGCTATCAATAAAAAGGTTTTAAAGTTATCAGTAAAAGCGTATGCCTGTATGACCGAAAATCTCATATCTGTATATCAAATCACACAAAGTAAAATTTATTTCTATTGGGTAAAAAGAGCTCAGACCACTTCCATTACTTATAAATATTGTAAATAGCTTTAGGGATTTATTATTATTCTTATTTAAAATTGTATTTTATCTATTTCAACGCCTCGAATATATATGGTTTGGGATAATTAATTATTTAGTATTTTGTTATTATATCATCATTAGTATGAAACGGTGGCGGGTATTTGGGATTAAATAAATATTTAATCATAATATTAAACTTGTTTCGTTTTCATATTATTATTTATATTGATCAAAATGTATTCTTTCCTTATCAACCACGTACCGGTAATAATCATTTAACTTAACCATTTGAAGACCCTAGATTGTAGAGTGACTGAGCTAGCCACAAAGGGATATCACTCTACCGGGGTGTTAAATCTTATTCTTATGCTTCGCTGAACATATGGTATTGCACATCCTTCTAGGAGGGTGAAAAATTCATTTTTTTGATTCTTTTCTAGAAGTGGCGCACAAAGGTCTATTTTGTAAATAGATTTTTCAAAGGTGTGTACTTGCCATTGTTCTAAATATTCGGGCATTCAAATAAGATATCAACTAAAGGGTGTTTTTAACTGGAAGAGTCCTGTCAATCCACTCTTTCTATCAATTTAGCTGGAAGTACCAATATACATGAGTACAGACAATCGGCTAGATTGATATCCGTTTCTTTACCTGTTGAATCTTGGTCACTTCATGCTCAGTGCAAGATTAAGAAAAGAATTCCGCAGGGAGTATGGACTGGTACATTATATTAATTAGTCGAACAGATCCCCCCCTCACTAAGTTGAAATTCAATTCAAAAACCTTTAGCTCTTCAATCTACCACTTATTTCTGATATGGTAGGGAATGCGAATGCAGATTATTAGAAAAGATCAAGATATTTTCAAAATAAGTTTGTACAAACTTGTGGACTTTGTTCTATTAGGATTAGTAATCTGCTATTTAAAGCTTCTATAGGATTTGTCAGAAAGTCTTGAATATTTCTTTGGCACAGCATATGTATAGAAACAAATTTTGTAAATATTTTAAATATCCTTCCTATTAGCATCACTGACAACTTTTTATGACTACTTCAAAAGTTTTATTTTTATCCGTTATTGATTAAAATATGAAAAGAACTGGACTGTTTTTGGTGACTCATAACTGTTATATTGAAAATATAAACAAGTAATACTGGCATACTCTTATGTGCATTTAAAACTGGCATTTAGCACAATATTAACAGTTTTGACTGTTAAACAATCTTTTTCAGATTATTTTTCTGTATTGTTTTTATGATTTTATATACTATAGCATTTAAAATATTCATAAGAAATTATCTAAATCCTTTTTAGTAATCTTGTCAGTATAATTTACAAAGTAAAGTTTATTGATACAGAGACAATTTAAACGATATAAAAAATCTTCTGCTTTGTCCAAAATGGAGATTTTTGAATAAAAGACTAGGGCAATTAAAGGGAAAAGCAATCAGAAGATAAGAATGAGAAGATGACCAAAATGAAAAATATTGTAATTGAGGAAAGAATATTTGAAGAGATTACCATGTAACAGGAATGATAAACTTGGAATTGGAAAGGAAGGAAATGTTAAACAACAAATATACGGAAGCTAAATAACTGCTAAGTTTTAATGAATTAATGTTTTTCAGCTGTCTATATGGATATCATTCAATGGAAGTAACAGGAATCTAATAGATTATGTTGTTGGTCATGTGACCCGATGGCTTATATATTTGAAATCTTATGAGTTTTTTTAACATTTCAGTTTGAATAGTACAAAGTAATAAAAAAAATGGCTACCAAATGTATGAGGCATTACTTATTAATCTTCACTGATGAAGGCAAAAGCTACAAACTGGTTATTCTCAAAATAGGGGTTTTATAGCACTTGCAATTTCAGTCCCATTGATTACTCAGCCTTAAAATGGCTTTAAACTAGAGTAAACATAATCGCTTTTGGAAGCATATAGAGGTCACATGATATTGGTATTATGCTTCCTAGACAAAGGGTTAAAAGGGGCCTACAGTTATAACTGAAGTCTCAAAAATATACAGAAATAGTGTCAGATCTATTAACTATGAAAATGAATTGGCCTGGATTGAACCTTAGAACTTTTTTTATTACATTGGATTGTTAGGTTCTGGCATATAAACATAATAAACGCAGTTTGAATCCTATTCTTCAATGATAAAGGCAAAACTCAGAAACCATTTTAGTAGCAACATAGGGATTTGTTAATACTATATTATCTGATGTCTACTTGATTATTCAAACTTAGAATGTATCTGAGAGATCATGGAATGTTTATGTTAGTATTAAAATATAAACAAAGAAAAAAAGAAATGTTAAAGTTAAAAGCATAAAGGTATTTAAAAGGAACTGATTAGTAAATTTCAAAGATGATCCAAGAAGGATAAGGAATAACAGTATTTGCAAAAATATTAAAAACTGAAAGAAGCTTGGAATACAAGATCTCAGAAGATTCTTGATATGAAAAGGAAGGCCAACTTGAAATAGATCTTTCAAAAATGTCTACAGCCAGATTATAACTGTTGTTACAAAGATTAAATAATGATGTAAGAAGTAAACTGAAGATCTGCACCAGAAAAATATTAATCCAAGGATTTTCAATGGGGTTACGTACATGGAGATGAGCTTTAAGATTATTGTCAAAAAAAAGTTGACCTTGTCTTCAGAAATTATGCAGGAAGTTGAATCAGTCTAAGATGGGACCTTATATGAAAGACAACTATCTGATTACAAAACATTTTGAAAAAGGTTAGTAACAGAAAATATCAGTGGAGGGTATTTGCTGATTGATCAACTTAAATATGGAGTACCAAAAAAGAGTCTATATATATTAGCTGGTAACTATAATATCTTTGATTTAGTTGTTGATGATAAATTACTGAATGTTCTAAGGAAATAAAGTGTACAAGAATATTTCATTATTATAAATATGAGAAATTTGTATGGTGTACAAAGGTCAATAATAATAAACAGTTTACTGCTCATAATGTGATATATGACATAGTGGGTTTCCATCCAGGAACATTTACCTGTCAAGTCCATTATTCTGCCACATCATAGAATGAAAGTGTAGGAAGAATAGACTGGTTTCATATTGGTAAAGGAATTAGATAAGTCTGTAAATTATTTTCACTTTATCTCTTCAACTCATATATTAGTATGTAATGTGAGAAGGCATATGGTTATGGAATTGGTGGAATTTCTTAGATATATTTATAACACCTCATTTGGTAGCTGAAAATGGAGAAAATCTGAACGCGATTACTAGAAAAGTAAGTAAAAGGTTGGATTACTAGAAAACTAAGTAAAAGGTTGGATTATAGTTAAGTATAAAAAGCCAAAGATTATAATGACAGAAACTATGTGTGACTTTGAAAGACATAGAAATTATTAACCATTACTTTCTTGGTTGATCTATCAATAACAAAGAATCCAGATATCAAGAAATTCATCACAGATGATCAATGTTAGCAGTTAAAAACTTAAAAGGTCTTTAGATGTAGGATCTGAATTGTTAAAGCTGTAGCATTTCTAGTGACTGTGTGGATTGGGAAAGTTGGAGACTAACAAAGAAGTATAGAAAAGATAATGATGCTTTTAAATTACGATTCTGACTAAAACTTTTGAGAATACTATGACCAAAAGGAAAAAAGACATGGATTCTTGATCATTAGCTTGAAAGTCAAATGCCAATTGGAAATTATATTGTTTGGGGAAATTATGAGACAATCTGATTTATCAGGAAAATGCAAGATTGTTGATGAAACAAGAAGAGGATGATCAACAATGAAATGGACGAACTCCATCATCATAATAATGAGCAAAGTAATTGAATGAATGAATATGTCTTCAAGCAGCCTGTGTTGATATGATTAGCAAGAAATGCTTCTCTTATGATCGTCAAGAGTTGGTATTAATATTACAGCACTGAATCATAATTGGAGTGATTTATGCTGGTTAAATGAAGAAGATGGGGGATTGTATTATCAAGAATTTATCTACACAAAATCTTGTCATTTTTAATCAACATTTCAAAATTTAAAAAAAGCCAATTCCATTCAAACCTCATCAAAGGCTATCAGATTTGAAATATTTATCTACAAAAGTATAAAAAGAATTTTGTATTTATTAAAAAAAAAAATGTGAATATTTAACTTCATATAGATAATATCTTACGTGTGATTGAACTCCTACTAATGATATAAATAGTTAATGAAAAATATGAATTATTTTTCAAAAACAACTTGTAAATATTTATTTTATTTTAAGGCAGCTCGCTGATTGAATCGATTCCAGAAACATTTCCAGGTCTAATCATTTTGTTAGGCATTTTAATTAATATGGTGTTTAGCCTGATAAAAGAAGAATCTATTCCTCTTTGGAATATTTGTTTCTTGATACAGTGAATAACTATTTTTCGTTTAGGCACTCTTTATTTTGACTACTTTTTTTTTTTTTGTTGTTATAAATTATGTGGAAAGCATCTAAAGTTGATAGTAGTGGATAGTTCATTAAGCTTTGCCATGACAGTAAATGAACTGGTTTATTTTTTCTTTAATAGGTTGAATTATATTGTTAGATTAACTTAATTTCATTTCATTTATAACTATAATGATATTTTAATATTATGGATATACCTTTTCGTATATGTCACTAATCTGATTTAAGCATATTTTATTATATGTATGATATATTTATTTTATATAGCGTTATGTTTTTATAAACTGTAATAGTAATAATCAGCCATTAAGCTAATGCACATGTGCCTTGTGGATTTTTTAACTATAAATGAATACTCTCACTTCCAAACACAAGATAAAGTCTTTGTGAAAAGATAGAATGAATTCATCTATCCTTTCTACCCAAACATTTATGTATGGGCAGATCTTAAGAATTTGGGAAAGAAAGCATGAAGATGTTAAGCAATCACTTTAAATTACCTTTACTATGTATGATAGTAAAAGAAATTGTATGAAGGGAGATGGCAATGTACCAGCCATGATTATAAATGTTATCAAATAACTTTATTACACAAAAATTCAAATGCCAGAAGTGACAGCTGGGCATGCTCTGTGAACCTTAAGCTCCGGAATCTACCACTGCACCAATCACATAAGGCTCCATATCTTATACAAATAATTATTAGTATAATTGTATTAATTAATATTAAAGTACATTTTTTTAAAATTAAATTTGATTATGTCTACAGAGATATAATTTAACATAATTTCACTGAGAAGTGTTTTTTTTAAAAATTCTACTAATAAAATTATTTTTATTTTAACTTTTCTAGATTAATTTTTGAAGATGGGGAACACGGCCTGTTTACTATTACTCTTTTTCAGAAAGTTCTTGATGAATTCAAAACTAAAGCCCGAGAGAATAAGTAGTGTTTTTTTTTTTCTAATATTATATTGTGTTAGTAACTATTCTTAATATTATGATTTACAAATTAACTTTTCCTGCTTTAGGTTTGTTGTTCGGGATTTTGTTTACAACGAAACAGAATTAGCTGCAGGGAAAAATGAATTAACAAAATTGGCCAGTGATAAGAAAAAGCAGTTTGTAAGATTATCATTTCACAAATTTATTTATTTTTAATTTTAATTCTTTATAGATATGTAAAGCAGAACTTTAAAGCCATAGAAAATATGTAACAGAGAAATAAGTAATAAGGTACGGCCAAAGTAAGGTTAAAATAAATTCGTTTATTAATCTGCTGAGTTAATTTTCGACACAAAGTGTCTGGTTCAAAGCATAAGAAGGAGATAATTAGCGGACTTGATAGTAATTCCATCCCTATGCTAGTCAACCAAATTAGGGCATTCTACAATAGACACGGATATATCTGATTGATTGACCTAAAACCCTGGATCAATATACCATTTATTACCAATGTCCACTCGAAATTAAAGCCCATTCTTTTCAAAGACTTCAATATTGGCTTCTGATGCCCTCCATCCCTCAACACCCTTATTAATAATTCAAAGGATTAAAAGTTAGCAGTAATGACAAGGTACAATTAATATATGCCATAGACTGCCCATCTGCAATAGCAAATACCACAGGGAGACCCTTGCCAACTTGAAATCAAGAGTTTCCCAACTTGCCTATTTGTATAATAGAGCAAAAACGAGTTTGTCAAATAGCTCTGTGTTTTTGGAGCATGAGAGAGCTTCTGGCCATCTTTTAAATTCACATCTGCCAGATCCTGCCTTGAGAGTAACCACAAAAATTTAAAATAAAAGAGGCTTGGCAATTAATTCCACCCACGCAATAAATATACAAGACAATAGTGTTCCCCTCAATAGATATTAGTTATTCAATGTGGCAATGCAGGCATCACAGTTACCTATTATATATGTAATTATGCAAATCTCTCGAACATCACCAAGTTTAATCTTTTACAATTGGAGTTATTATCACACCGCTAATTATCTATCAATTTGCTTTGAAACAGACACTGTGTTGAAAGTTAACTCAGTAGATTAATAAACGAATTTATTTTAACCTTACTTTGGCCGTACCTTATTACTTATTTCTCTGTTGTTTATAGATAGCATTTATGATAAAAAAAGATTCTTTCCTGAAATAGAAAAATCTTTCAATAAGGATGTGAAACAATTGAAAATTTTTTTAAAGATTGGAGTCTTAGCAAAAAAAAAAACTAGAGTCTTATTTCTAATTCAATGAAATCAGTTTGCTTAAATTTTCATCTAAACAGAAATCATTTTGTAATCTGAATATAGTCTTTTGCAATAAGACGGAAACAATCCTACCCTATGTTATTTAGGCGTAACCTTGGATCGTAGCCTAACTTATTTTCCTCATTTAGTTGAGATCCCAATAATCTTCATGGAAAGCTAGTTGACACTTGGGATTGTGATGCAGATATTTTAGTATATTCTGCTGGTGAATATCTTGCTTCATTTCTGGATATTCAATTAAATATTATCATGAGAAATATTACTGTTACACTCTTATCTAATTTTTTTTTTTGGCAATGACTTTCTGTTCTTTCATATATTTCTCCACCAGATATCAAAATTGTTTCACAGAATGTGTACAAAAAGCTGTTAAGCAGATTGGACTTGCCAGCAAATCAAAATATAATTTCACGATCTAAAACTCAAGTCAAGATATTTTTGAATCTAAAAAATCTACCATCAAAGAATTGTGGTGTAAAAAAATGTAATTCTTATGCTAATCCAAACAAATTTATTCTTCCAGATTCAACTTTTATAAAGGCAGCTAAATTTGTTCTTATAGGTACAACTGGAGTCTTAGTAGCAGATTCAAGAGAATCCATGGCCATTGTGCTCATCTGTTTCACAAGTGATATTTATCATCCATTGATCTGAACTATATATAATAATTGCCAAATCTATAGCTTTAATGAAGAATTGAAGGATGTAAATAAAGTCGTAAATGATTTTATTTCCTGCTTGGAATCTCTGAAAGTCTGAGATTTTGATAGTAATAAACTTCACAAAAAAAAAGAAGTCTATACGCTAAATACTACACCAAAGCCACCTGGCATCCGTGGAATATTTATACTAAATATGAAAAAAATATTCTACTTTATTTACAATTTATTATTTGCATTAAAGTGGCTCCTAAATTAACTTTAATGTTAACAATAATTTATTTATAAATTGTTTTATAAATAGACTATAACCAGATTTTGAAAATCTTCATGTATTTTCAGCTTTAGCTTCTAATTTTTTTTTTTTTTTTGTCAATAGTTTATTATTGATTTAAGAAATAAATGATAAGTTTTTAGTGTTCTATTTTAATAATAAACAGATATTTTTCCTATATTTTGCAAAATTGTCTCTTTCAAATGAACTCAATCCTAAATTAAGTCCAAGTAATATGAATTTATAATTTCATCATTTTCGTTGAATGCCTCTCTGGATACAATATTTTGTATTGATTTGCTTTCAGTGCTAATGTGGTCAACAATTTTTTTTTTAGAACCACTCGTAACTTTTGCTCAATATAAATTATCAAGTGTCAGCAGAATAAAAGATTATTGGGAACTTAATTTATCTACTTTTTTCTTTGGTAATTGCTAAAATATTTGCAAAATTCTTAATGCCGTTATAGACTGCAAGAATTCATTCGTTTCATTTATAGTTTCAATTAAGTAAGAAAATAAAATTATTTCATTCACAATTGTAGAATGACTGTTGAAGCTCATTCTGTTTGGTTAACTGAAAATTCTAAACCAACATCGATTATGTTGTTTCAAATGCATAACTTGGCACAGAATTAATCATAAAGGACCATTGGATCTTTACTTCTTGAAAATAAATATGCAGTGTGGTAATTGTTATTGGTAAGAAATAAACCATGATCAATAATTTTTGTAAGGCTTTCAGTAATAGATACTCTTTATAAGTGGAATCAGAGATGGAACTACCATTCAATCTGTGGAAGAGCTCCTGGGGTAAATTTTTGATCACAAATAATTGATCATTATTACTTTTGAAGTTGCTGAATTACTTCTAACCTTAAAAGAATATATACATCAATAAATCTCAGATAATCAAATGGCTCAAATCAGTTTCCCTACAGAAATATCTTGGCAAATGGAAACATTGTCTCTTGTTTATGAAAAGTGTAGAAAAAAGTCACCTTTGCAAAGAATATCCATTATTTTCCATAATTAGCTGACAAATTTCTCGATCATTTGTAAACCTTATAAGAAATTCAGTAAAAATACATACCAATTAAAATGATTAGTGATCTTCAAATCATCACGAGTTTGATCCATTCTTTAGAGTATTTTATAGTTCTGAGATCTCGCTTAAACCTTATTTTATTGCTTTTATGGAAAGTAAGCCTTCCTTTAAATAGAATCATTGCTGATAATTTTTTTTCTTCGTAATTATTATGAGGACCCTCTATTTTTGTTTTTAATATAACAAACCCAAAATTATGGCCATTTATATAAATCTCTAGTTTATGCCTTGACTTAGTTTTTTACAAAGAACCCTTGTTTGGTAAACATTATATTAATGTGAAATAACTATTCTTCATTTATAAGATACTAGCTACAGTCATTTGGACCAACTATTCCTTTGATTCGAAAGCAATTTGTTGTCATTAATCCAGATTAAGATATTAGAAGGTAGACATTGAGGAAAAAAATAGATGATGATCATATTAAGTTTTTGGCAGTATGTTACTTGTTGGATTTATTTAGTTCAGTGTGTCTTTGAACCAGGGATTTTAATCGTATTTGTCAAGGAAGCATAATTAATTTTCCGAAAGGTGGCAACACTTGAAAAAAAAAAAATCAAATACTTGTAATTTACTTACTCTGGTTTTCTTCTTTGAATGTTAACATTAGATTATTTTCTAAATCTCTATGACTTTTAGTTTGTGGCCTAGCCAATCAGGATAGATGAATGGTTATATCTTCTACATGGTCAACTCTTCACCAATTAAGATTAGATTCTTTGGCAGTGACGCAAGAGGAGAACAAAAGTTGAACCTATTGAAGCAATACCATTCATAGTTGATATGAAAATGTATGATTTAATCAAAGAAAGCCAACAGGAAATGAAAAAAAAATACAGAAAGCGAAAAAGATCATGAACATTTTATTTAAACATGTGAATGAATGAAGTTTAGCGTTAAATCTCAGATTTATTTAATGTCCAGCAAATGTTTTATTGAGAAAATTGTAAGCACAAATTTTTGTGTTTATCTGAAAATTTGTTATGACGGCATTTTATTTATAATTCTATGTTGGACTTTTTTCATCATCTAAAATTACTTGTTAAATGTCTTTAGAAAAATTCAAAGTTTATTTAAACTTTTCAAATACATTCATTGGCTGTTAGAAATAGAACAGATTGATATACAATACAATATTTGGAGGGTATTATTTATTTTTTCCAGATGTTGTTGACTTGGCCAATGACAGTAGTAACAAGGGAATCGAACCCGAGACTTTTAGATTTGTGAATACTGAATTTATTTAGTTGTTTAAATAATGAAGCACAACCTTTTTGCATTTGCGATTCCCTTCATCAGACAAAAAATTGATGTAAGACACTTGTTTTGGCCATGCCTAAATTATAAGTACAAATGTGTCAGGACATTTATAATAAAATGTTAGTGGTTTTAATTAAAATACAAATGTATATTTTCTAATAGTTTAATATAAAGCACATGTGATTTTAAATGAAGTTTTTGAAACAAATCATAATATTTACATAAAAAATTTATGATTCATACAAAAACAATCTATTTTCATGTGATTTTTGTCTATTTTTAAAAATTAAATTCTTTTAAAAAAATTATTATTATCCAAAATTTGAAAGAGCTTCTTAAAAATTTTGCAGCCCCAAACAATTTTTATACTACCCTTTGAGGGATAGCAACCCCTGGGTTGCATACTACTGGGTTATCACTTTGAATTCATTATTCATGAAACTAAAGGTTCCATATCCAATTCCTATGCTGTCTCACTAATCCTTGAAGAAGAGAGGAGAATAACCCCATTTGAAAATGTTGTATTATATAATAATCTGTGTGCTGATGCTGAGACTAATAGTTAAATATACTTGCAAAATTAGATTTGTTATTTGTCGATTTGATGATAGTAATTAATTCTTATTTCTGATTGGTATCTTGATGTCTATCACTTTTTGCTAGACACAAACATATTTGGGCAATTTGGAATTGTAATTTTATTTAAATATGTGCAAGTAATCCACCTTAATCCAAACACTTATCCAAATAAATACTGATATTCTATGATTCAAAGTATAGATAATGAAATTGTTTATTTAAATTTTTAATTAACGTTTGGATTTATAATGCGGCAGGAAATGATTTGTTGTTAAGTCCAAAAAAAGTCACAAATCCAAAAAAAAAAACCCTGATACTAGGGATTTTAGATTATTAATAATCTACCTGTAATGTATTTACAATAGAGACTTGTTAGATGATATAAATAGTCAAAATAAGAGTCATAGATCACATGACTCAATTCTCTTAAGCTTGTAAGATGTTAGATTATTTTTTTTATTCTCATAATTATGCTATGTATTTAATTTGAATGTAACATAATAATTAAAAAGAGACATGCTAGTTTTTTAAGTCATTTAATATCAATCGAGTCATTCAAGGAGTACAATTATATAATACAGACTACTTGACACATAATTTAAAAATTATTAGGAACGCTAACAATTATATACAAAACTACTATACAAGTCATAAGGTATACAAAATAATAATGTAGACCAGGGTGGTTTTTTAGCTATATCTCCCTTCTATACCTTCAGCGGAGAATCTTTTGGATTCTCCAGTGAAGACCTGCTCTTAAGATTCAGACTCAAGTGGATATCCATTAGAACCAAAGTCTATAGTCTCTGCACAATCCTGATAAGAAACACTTGGATTTACTAGACAAGATCGCCTGATGGTTCCTTCCCATTATTGGATATTGTTTTTTATATCTGTTGGTCATCTACTGTGCACATCTTATTGTTCACTTTTCATAGTTGTAGTCTCAATCCAATTCTAGTTTTTACTGTTTCTGTTTTGTCTTACACACTGCACTACTCCACCCACTCCCGAGAAACTCTGTACTGTACACACAGGTATATATCATTACACGAACAAATTTTTAAGTTTCTCTGGAGTATCAAACATAATCCTTTAGGTAGACCTGGGGTTGGTGATGATGTCAAAGTCTTTTGGTATTCAGATGTTTAGTAGTGTTCATTTAATGTTTCTGCACTCTGGAGTCTTCTATTGTTTCCATATTGGGTTTTGACTGAGTCTTCATGTAGTTTTCCTGGGATATTATTTTAGGTTTAATTTTCAAAATACCCTTCATCCAAGTTAATGGTTTTTCTGTCCAATTTTTTTTGACATGATTTACATGTCATCTATAAATTACTTCAGCTGAAGTTTGAACTTCTATTATATGGTTCAATTTCATCTTTTTTACTTGACCTTTAATCCATACTTTCTGCAGACTACCATGAATCCAGACTTTTTCTCCAATTGTATAATTATATTCCTGTTTTACCACTGGGTTTTCCTTATTTGGAAAAAGAATGGACAGCTATTTGTTTTCTTCCCATCAGAATCTCTGTGGGTGATTTACCCATGGTTATTATCATCACAATATATTGGTGTAGCATGGTTATATTCAGTGCTTCATTTATATTTAAGATATTTAAGCTACTCAGTGTCAACTTCAACTGTTGCACTATTTTCTCTACTAATCCACTGGATTCTGGGTCAGTCCTATTATCAGAGACCAGCATTTCTGGTGACCCTTGATATGTAAACACTTCACTTACAATGCATATAGTTTCATTTGCACTGGTGTTTTTAGTTAGTTTGAACTCTTCCAACTTGGAGACAACATCTATCAGTACAAACTAACAGGTTTTCTCCGAGAATAGTGGCTGAGAGATTGCAACTCTGAATAAGGAGAAGTCAGTCACATTGCATTACGTGTAATACCATTTATTGGGCCACAATAGTCAATGTGTACACGATTCCAGGGCTGATCTTTCTTAGCCATTGCAATAAATTTCTTTTGGGGTTGTTATATGGTAGATTGGCAGAATCTACACCTTTTATGTGTATCTCTATGTCCAAACTTGCACCTGACCAATATATATAACTATGGGCAAGAGCCTTTGACCTGACCACACCTGGATGTCCTTGATGAATTAAATGTAATTTTTTTTTATGACCCACTGGATGACTCAATACTCTGTTGCCTTTTCTTAGACACCCATTTAATACTGACAACTATTGGTAGATCCCTATAAGTTTTGTTCAGATAATGATGTCATCTACCAGGACATTCATTGCTAATCCAGCTTGCCAGCATTTGGTATTTGGCCGTCTCTTGGGTCTATAACATTGAGGTCAGTCTCACTGTATGGTTTCTCTGTGACATCAAGTACCCAAAGATAAGATATCAGCATGCTGCATACAGTTTACCTTTTTGATAACAAATTTCAACATCGCATGCTGACAGCAAGTTATACTAACGGATCATATGCAGGTTTAAATGATCAGGAACAGGTATTTTTTGACAAATGTACCTAGAAGGAGCCGATGATCAGTACAATCTTAGTTGGTCAGCCATAAATGTACTGGTGAAACTTACTTATAGCTGCTGTGTTTGCTAATGCAACAAACTATAATTTATTTCAGTTATTATAAACATTCTTGACATGAATGCTATAAAGTGTTCTCCCTCTGTTCTTAGACTGTTTTTTACGAGGCTCCTCGTCGACATCTGAAATCACTCTAACTCAGCCAGTTTTTATACGAAAATATTCGTTAAACACGTATTGAATTCGTTTTTAAAAGTTCTGTACGATGGTGACATCTTCCGATTTATTTTAGAAGTAAAAAATAGAAAAAAAACGCATTTAAACCTAAACAAAGAAGGAACATTATTTGTGATTGGTTCTTAGCATGCTCTCAGCCGAAAAAGACATTCTGATTGGCTGGAAAGAACAAAGAAACTGCCTGATCAAAGAAAATAAAGAAAAACGCTGAGATTTTCATTTCGAATACGATTTAATTATTATAAAAGAATATTTTGAGAAATTAAAATTATTTTCAGAGAGAATAATAAAAAAACAAAATTATTTTCGAAAAATATTGAAGATTTAAGTAAATATATTGAAGATATAGTAAAAAGAAATATTTACTTTTCTATAACGTAAAAGTCGTTCTTTTTGTTTACATTATAACTTTATGTTGCCGATATTGAATATCTTAGAATAAATAAATAGCAATTTATTTTTGAAAGAACTTTCGTTCTCTTCATAACCTGAAAAATTAATTATATACTTTTTATAAACGTATCTGAGTTGAATTTAATATTATAAGCGAATATGTTTTAACAATAGGCTTTGTCTTCAGTTTGTGAGTTGGCCAATTAAAAGATTTGATTTTTATCTGATACAACCAATGATAAAATTAGCGGTTAAAAGGTTAATAGATGATTAAGGACGGCCCTTATTCCTTAACTCAGATGCATCAGTCATCAATGTTAACTCCTGGTCAGTATTATAATGGATCATTAAACAAGCATGAAACAAATAGTGCTAAACCTTTTGGCAAGCAATCTCTTGCGGCTCTCTCCCTATCCAGCATTCGTTTATCTCGAGTAGATCGTAGAGCAGGCTAGCTATATGTGCTTTACCTTTAATAAAAATCTCAAAAGTTTAGCAACCTCAAAAATGCTTATAGTTGTCCAACACTTTTTGATGTTTTGGCTTTCAGGCTTAATTTCTGTGTTGAATATAATATGATCCAAGAACTTGATTTCAAAAGTTTTCCAAATAGATTTTCTCCTATTGATCCTTTGCATAAGCCACTTAGTTTCTCCTTCAAAGCTCCTCTGTGCCATTACTAATATATCGTTGAAATATGGTACGACACCCTCCAGAACTTCCATTAAGGAGTCCATTTCAATTTAGATGTTTGGGACTATAATTACCTTACCCAAAAGGCAGAAAGTTGTAATCACGAGATCTGGTGGAAAGCTAAATTATGATCCAGCTTTGTGAAATACTTAGCTCCATTGGGGCCTACTAGAATTTCCCTGACATTTGGTATGGGTTTCAGGTTTTTGTCTATACACCTATTTATTGGTTAATCTATAAGCTCCACATATGTTAACTTGTTTTGTTACTATGACAATGGTATAGACCATTTGTTACTTTAACAATTAGTATAGACCATTCTGCCCCCTTTGTTGCTGTTAAAACTCCCTTACTAATTTGTTTAGTTCTTCTTCAATCTTGGGTCTCTGGGCAAATGGTATTTTTTGGGTTTGAAGTGGATAGATTTTGCTCTTCACAAATCCTTATCTTGACTGATTTAATATTTATTGTTTCCTGTACCTCCATGAATAATTTTGGAAATTTTTCCATTATTTCTTTGTTTATGTGAACACTATTCAGCAGACATATTTTTATTCCAATGGAGCGAACTACTCTGCCTACTAAAGATGCTGTTTCCTTTTATTAGGTATAGACTTAATGTTCACGGAGGATGTTTATAGTTATCGTATTATGTTGATTTCCATTAGCATCCCTAGCCTTTACTTGCTTTGATCTACCTTGGGTTTTTTCCCTGGATTTTCTTGCTCATCTTGAACCCCTCTGCCCAGCTGTCAATTTCCATTTCCACTGGTTTTCCATATATTTTTACTACCAGCTTTATGGATTTCTGTAGGTTGCTCTGCTTTTTTTGTTTATTCTTTTTGGGGGAAATTATTTTTTATATTCAACTTGACCTTGATGCTGCAAATCTTCACCAGGCAATTGTTGCACCTGCTTTCATGTGTAATATGTCTCGTCTTCCTGCAATGAAAACATTCCTATTTACCTTTTTCCAATTCCTCTGGCCTGTTCGTTCAACTTGACCTTGGTGCTGCAAATCTTCACTAGGCAATTGTTGCACCTGCTTTCATGTGTAATGTGTCTCGTCTTCCTGCAATGAAAACATTCCTATTTACCTTTTTCCAATTCCTCTGGCCTGTTCGTTCAACTTGACCTTGGTGCTGCAAATCTTCACTAGGCAATTGTTGCACCTGCTTTCATGTGTAATATGTCTCGTCTTCCTGCAATGAAAACATTCCTATTTACCTTTTTCCAATTCCTCTGGCCTGTTCGTTTTTACATTCGAGGTTTGGTTTGAACTATCTGAATTAGTTTGTTTGAATTCTTTCACATTGTTTAGTACCAATTTATATGCAATGCCTTTTTTTTTGCCTCAGAGTAAGTTAAATCTAAGATGACTAACAGCTTCTGGTGCAGTCTCTCATCACTCATCCACCATAAAAACTGTTCTAATAAAGGCTTCCTTTAAAAATCGCCAAATGCTCAATTTCTTGCCATATCCTGCAGGGCTATATCAAATGTTCTGCACCTTTTACTCCTCACTTGACATCTGTTCCTTGAGTGAAAGCGGGCTATGTGTTTTGAGGGTTTGGAATTAAAGTAACTATTTCAACATTTAATATTTTGGTGTAGGGTAGACTTTCGGGGTCATCTGGTTTGCATAAATGATTCATAACTTCTATTAGTCTTGGCCTCTGAAAAATAATAATGTGGTTACCTTTGTTACATTGTCTTTCACTTTATTAACTGTAAAATATTTCTTGATACAAGTTCTATACATAGGCTGCCTGAAGAAATTATTATCATTGAGTTCTTCTATTCCTAATTGGGCAGTTGACATATTACTACTGCTTTTTTTTTAAAAAAAACTAAAATCCTAATATTTATAACTCAGGCATACTACTGACTTGCTGATTTGATTTGTACCTTTACTATGATCCTGTCATAACTATGTCAAATGTGCTATGAATGTAACTTGAATATCAGACATACTAGTTTTTAATTCATTTAACATCAATCGAGTCATTCAAGGAGTACAATTATAATACAGACTAGTTACAGATAATTTAAGTTATGAGACCACCAACAATTATATATATAGAACTAGTAGAGATATGTCATAAGGTGTACAAAATTAATAGTGTAGATTAGGGTGGCCTTCTACACCTTCAGCGGGGAATTTACTAGGTTCTCCAGCGAAGACCTACTATAATCCAGGCTCAAGTTGACATCCATCAGAACCAAAGTCTATTGCATAATCCATTTGTTGGTATTTATAGTCTGCATGATCCTGACTGAAAACACTTGGATTTACTAGACAACTTCGCCTGATAGTTTTTCCCATTATGGATATTGCTTTCTACATTTCTGCCCATTGGTCAGTCACTGTGCACATCTTATTGGTCTCTTTCCAGAATTGTATATGCTTAATCCAATTCTAATTTTTACTGCTTCATTTTGCACACAAACACACATTATGAAATGTTTTTACATAGTGATAAATGTTCTTTTATATTTTTTTATTTAAAATAAAAAATCTTTCAGGGTTCATTAGTGCGATGGCTGAAAGTGAATTTCAGTGAATCTTTCACAGCGTGGATTCATGTCAAAGCTTTAAGGGTTTTTGTAGAGTCTGTATTGCGGTAAGCTAAAAATAATTTTTATAAATGATCTTAAAATAATTACATGATCAATTGCTCAGGAAGTTGTGTGACTTTAGGTACGAAATTGGAATCTTTAGTTCTTAAACTCTCTATTAACTGTGCTAATATTAAATCAGAAAAGTAAACAATAGAACCATATTGGTAATTAAGCTTTTTCAAAAAAATGACTCTTTATTTTAAAAAAAAAAAGCCTAAGACAATAATCTTCATCAGAATAGTAAAAGAAATATCATTGGTTAGATTTTTCAAATGCAATTCTAAATCAATGTAAAAATTTGTATCCAAATATATCGGCGCTCAAACTCTGGTAGCCAAGATCCGAACTATTTTTTAAATTGTACTAAGATATATAAAAATTATTGCCATTCTTATGAGAATTTTTTTTGGAGGGAAATATAATTTTTTGTAAAAAATATTTATTCTCTGATTATTTTTTAAATGTTTATAAATATTATAAAATTCATTATTTTAATTTGTAATGCAATAAATTACAATAATCGATATAAACTTGGTGATGGTAATAGTAGGACATCCTCAGTAATTTTTAAAGGTGCACCAAGGAATCCAAAAATTAAAAAGGTTGAAATCTATTGATCTATCCCCCCCCCCCCCCAAAGAATAATAACTATCCTAGAGTATTTATATAATATCTGCATTAAACCGCTTGATATTAGTTTAAGTCATCTTTATAGGCATAAGAAATTAATAACTAGATGGTAGTTGTCTCGATCAGGCATCAGTGAGGAGTACTGGGTTTATATATCCTTTCAGCAGGTAGCATTAGTTTGATATATTATTCAGGCTAATGGCTTTGACCCACCCCATCCCAAAATTCAACCTGTTTGATTAACTAGTTTTGTACAATCCAGTTCTCATTAAGGCAATTATCCAGAAACTAGTTTGGGAATCTGATTTTATACTTTGTGTTTATTGATTACTTGTGATCTTGCCATACCTTAAGAAGGAATTATTGCTGCCACTCTAATCTACTGTATTAGAAACCTTGGAAGTTGTATTCCATTATATAAATGTATTATTCCTGAGTAATACATCATCACTTTCTAAAAGTCATGGAAAGAGTTTTGGTTCTTTATATAGATTTACATTTAATGACCCTCTGAGTTACTTTGCTTAAACTCAACGGTCATGTTACTCACAAACATTAGAAGAAAAAAGTAATAATAAAGCTATTAATAGCAATATAATATTTAGTTTTAGCCATTGATTGGCTAAGTTAGTAAACAATGTCTACTTCTGTAGAGGGATGCTAGATGGGTCTTTATGCGAGCAGAGCTTATTTAAGATTTTTTTATAATTTGAAGAGAAAAGATGAAGTAATGCTAATTTTATATTTTTCATGAAAAAAGAATTAGGTTTTCTGCTTTAAATGATAATGAAATCTTTACAAAGATCCAAGAAATTTATAATATAGTTTACAAAGATATCACAAACTATACATTGCTGTTTTAGCAGCATATTCTTTTCTTTTTCTCCAAACTAAGCCACCTAGCATAAGCATTAGTAACTAACGGATATTAGATGGTAATGCACTGCTTGAAGATCCTCATTGATGAAAGTCACAAGCTAGAAACTGGTTTGGGGATATTGAATAAACAGCACTGGATATGGATTTGTGGCACTATTATGTAGTATCCATTAATTATTAAAGCTTACACTAGGAGGCATAGTTTTGAAAACAAAATATTTAGAAATGAATCAAATAAAAGTAAACAATGGGCTCAGCGTTTATATGAATTGGAGATCCCACTTCTCTCCCTTTCCACCAATAGTGAAAATACAGTTTCTTAATCATACTTTGGTTTCATCCAGTCTATTTGACCAAACCAATTACTCCACGTAATAACAGTTGGATGCTCATTTACTGACTTCTATCAGATAGCTAGCTGGGTTACTTGTGGGCCGACCAAATTATAAATTGAACCCTAATAGTTCTGAAATTAGATTAACCTATTTAATAATAAGGCTGAAGAAAGTAAACTTTAATTGGAAATATAAGAACAAAACAATTCCGTTATTAGATAAAAATAAAAATCATGGTTTTGAAGCAAAAAAATAATTATAAATTTTTTTAAAGCACAGACAGATGTGTGATAATCTTTTCATTATAAAGAGCCAAACATATCCCCCACTCCACCCCGTTTTAAATTGAACGTGAATTCAGAAACCTTTACTGTTAAGGGATTATCTCTTTAGCTTCTAATGGTTAGAAAATAAATGATTAAGTAATTAAACTATGGTAGCAAATACAAACGAGATTAGAAAATTGGTTGGAATGTTTGCTGGAATTAACCATCCAATAAAATAAAACAATTCTACAACTTTTGGCAATTTATTATTTGCAAGGTATTGATTGATAATTCTCCATTATTCTCACATCTTCCAAATTTGGTGTGTCTTTGTAAGCAAGACCAGAATTTGTTTTATTGTCTCAAGATTTTTACAAATAAAAATAAAACCAACAAAATGATCACATCTAAAAGAAAATATTTGATTGCCTCACAAATGGTAACCTTTTATGTATTAGAAGAGGAAGTTCCAAGCTACAATCGCAAAACAAATTGATTGTAAGACGAAAATGTCAAGAATGGAAAATTCTAAGACATTAGTATCTAACTATTGGATTCCACAACTGCCATTTTCAAAAAGATTTATAGGACCGTATCAATTTTTTTTCATTTTGGAGATTTATTGATTTTCAGATGCATGTCTTAAATATATAATAGATCTGTTCTAGAAATGGTTAATGGTATAGTTAAAATTTGCACTAGCTGATTATTTGGAACTGAACCACATACAATATTAGCAGCTAGTAATCATTTTATTTAAAAATATTATGGCATTCTGAATTGAAATATGCTCTCTGGTTTAGTGTCTTGCAGCTTGAAGAACTTGAGAGCTAAATTCCATGGATCACAATGCGGCTCTGTCATTTTCAGAGCATAAACATCATATGACTTCCTGAAAGATTAATCATTCGATTATTTGTAAAACTTTTGTATTTGTCTGAATTTAAAAGAAAATCATATGTTCAAAAGAACTTTTTTTCTTTCTTTCCCATTTAACTTTCTTGTGTATTCATAATAATAAAGATATTTCTTTCAATTTTGATAATATGTTGTATTTGTTTTAGTTATGGCTTACCTGTTAATTTTCAAGCTATGTTATTACGACCTCACAAACGGAACGTTAAAAAACTTCGTGAAATATTGAATTCTCTGTATAAACATCTTGATAATAGTGATTTGACGGTGTCTTCTTCTGAGGTGAGAGCATTAGAATATGCTAATGTGAGACTGTTTTACAAATTGATTTATTGAATTTGTTATTATTAGCAAATGTAAATCAATTTTATAAAATATTCTCTCTTACTTCTAAGACATCTTTAAATTAAGTAGTCTCATTTCCTATTCACTATTTTCTAACTAACCCTATTCTTAAATTCATTTTCTTTCAGGCTGCTATGGATATACCAGGTCTAAATGTTGGTCATCAAGAATATTATCCATACGTTTTCTACAAAATTAATATCGATATGTTGGAGTCTTTGTCCCGCAATTAACGAACTTGAGAGTATCGTCTAATATCTCAATTTTTACTAAAATACTGTTAATATGTTAATTCATTTATTACTAATTTGCATATTTCTTTGTAAAAGAATATGCTAATTCACTAATATGATCTTCAAATTACCGGAACTATTTGTGACTGTCCATCTTGCTGGAAAAGATAGGTCAGCTGATAAAATGCTTGCTGTTTTTTTTTTTTCGGTATAATTTGTAGTTTTTGTACTGTGGGTTAGGTGGCACTATTTGATCAGCTGTGATTATTAAATGTATATATGTCCAGTGCACTTCAAGAAAAACTAAAAATAGCTGTAATGTTAAAATAATAGAACTGTTTTTATTTTCCGATAAATGATTTTAATTTTCTCTCTAGAAGTATGTATATTGAAAAGTATTTTATTCGGAAATGATTCTACATTCCAGAGCAAAATTTATTCATAATGATGAATTCTTTTTAAATTACCAGCATATCTAATGTGATGTATTTTCTTATAGAAAAATATTTAAAAATATATATTTAAGATTTATTTTGTTTTCAGATTTTTTTAAAAGTCTAACTTAAATGAAATAGTGCATATGTAATTCTGTATATATGATTAATTTTATTGTATGAGTAGCAGTTATTAATATCAGTATTTTAGAATATTAGTTCTAAAATTGTTGCCACAATTTATAATATGTGACACAATCTATATGTTTAGTCATTAACTACCAAAAGCCAGATTCTGTATTCCAAACTTGATATTTTCTTCTACTGTTCCAGATATATCTTTTATAATGCAACTTCTTTTTACCATTTTTAAACAATTTTCTTCTACTGTTTCGACTGAACTTGCAGCCATCATCAGAAATCTGTAAATATTTTATATTACGTTGCATTATAGAGTAATTGTTTATGATGTCAAATATTAACTTCAAATACATTTTTATATTCCAATTGACATAATATACAACAATTTCCAAATTTATATAAATATTTCTTCATATATATATATACACATATCAATTTAACTATTCAACATACACATTAATATTATGATAATGAATATGTGTATAGCCTGTATATATAAAGGAAAAGATTTATATATATATGTAAGATTTTTAAAATTGTTATATATTGTTTACCTACAATTATAATTATTTATAATTCAAAAGTAAAAATGTATTTGAAATTGATATTTAGCATCATAAATATATATTTAGCTCTCTGATGAAGTCTGTGTGTTCATCTAAAACAGAAAAATAAAATTGCATAAAAAATGAATAAAAAGAAAAATGATGTAATTGAAGTATAAAATGATAGTATATGCTTTTTAAGTTTGTGCCCCATTCAATTCCTTTTCGTAATTTTCTGTTTATTGCAAATAAAGTGGCAGACATTTTTAAAAAGTTAAAAATCAAGGTATAACTTGTTTAAAACTTCCAATGCTTGATGTCATTTGACCTTCCAAATGATGAATCATTTGATTATTTTTATATTCTATTAATGAACTTTTTTTTTCACTTATTCTCATTATTTTTTTATAGCTTATCCACTTTTGTAAAACCTTTCAGCTTTTTATCTTTCGATTCTTTAATTATCCACAATTCTGCTTTTTCAGTATCAGATTTCTTTAGTCCTATGCTGGAGCCATCTGTTATAAGACTGATTAATCAATGGGCAATAAGTGGTACTGCTATTATACATCTAGAGTCATGGCCTTTAAAGCTCGAACTTACACAATTAGCATTCACCTCTAAGTCCTATATATGCTTCAGTTTTACATCATGTCTTCCCTATTAAAGGTCATAATCCAGAAATTAGTTTAGAAGTGTAGATACAATAACACTACCATCTAAAGTCCATTTAATTTCTCAAACTTACACTAGATGGCTCTAGAGTAGAATGATGAGAATTGATCATAATATTACTATCTAGAATACATGGATTACTGAAGCTTATAATAGATAGCTGTGGAGTATAGTGAAGAGAATTATTTATAACATTTGTAGATATTATAAGCATATAATAGATGACTCTTAAGTAGAATAAATTAATTTTTCTCAATGCAAAAAGTATATTTTCTTCGTGTTCTCATATGCATAAACTACAAACATCCTGCATACTGAATCTTTATATAGTAAAGTTATATGCTATGCATATGAACAGCAGTTATAAGAGAGTCACTTTCAAATCGATTATAATTTCCTATCATACATCAATAATATCTATGTTCCGCCACCCCATTTTAAAATTAATCTTTTTTTAAAAAGATGAAATGTCAAGAGCTCACATTGTTATCACAGCCTGGAAAATTTTTGTAAAGATTGTGAAAATCTTTTGGATTATGATAGAAATATGAATCTGTGTTATGGTAAACCATTAGGAAGCCTAATGATTTATATCCAATATTTGTCAAAATTATTAAATCCTAACAGATTTATGAATCTTTTTTGAAAAATAGTTGATAATTTGTTATTCTATTGCTTTCATAATGCATAAGTTTTTAAAACAGAATATACATTCCATTCTAAATATGCATTCCAAGAAACATCAGTTATGAAATGTTTAGACTAAATAAAAAAGATAATTTCGTTTGTCTAATATTAGTCCAATGAAATTTTACAGCCAAGAATTGTAATGGTTCATACATTAAAATCCTACCAATATTTTTATATTGAATGTATTCTTTTATTTTAAAAAAATAATTTATAAAAAGAATTAGTGAAAATGAAAAAATAAAGATAATGCTAGAATAATCCAATTATGAAATATGGTAGACAGCCGGTGCATTCAAAAATAAACATTTCCAATTAACTTAGTCAATATCATATAAGTTTTCCTCACATTCAATGTTAATAACATCTATTAAGTTCTCTTTTTTGGGTTCATTGCCGTTTGAAGATGAAATGTCTTCATCCTGCAATATAGATAGCAAATATTTATTTTTTAAAAAAATATTTAATTAATTAAAACTAACAAAAAACTTATTTTAGAGAAGCAAACTCTTTATTTTTTATTACCACTGCTGCCATCTATTGCCAGGGAATCATCAGATACCAGATATTAGGGATATTAATATACTTAGTATCGACTGATTACTCAAACTTAAAAAAGATGGCAGTACTGGAATTCAAGGCATTGTGTAAACTGAAGGTCATGTGATATTTTTTGTTTTGAAAAATATTGTAATATAAGAATAAGCTGTAAACACACAAAAAGTATGAATTATTTTCTGTTGATTGATCAAATAACTCTGAAAGCAAAACATTCCAATAAAAAAATTTAATCTAATTATAGAATATTTTATTATTATATACAATTTCAATTGTTCTAGACAGTTATTCTCAGACTTCTACTAAATTTTCAGTTCTTTTAAATAAATATTTTATTAACAGACTGAATAATTGTTAAAACATTCTAAACATATTGCGTATAATAATACCAAAAGCAATAATTCAAAAGATTGCCAGTGTTAATTTATTAAAGCAGAAAGAGAAAAAAAAGCTATATTGTATTTGCTTGAGCAAGTACTAATATAATTTTTTAATATATATATATATTATAACAGCCATGGGATTTCATAGCCTTGAAGTTAATGAAAAAAATCATTAGGTTGGAAAAGTTAATTTACCAATATTTTGTTACAAGTATTATTTGTTATCTAATAGCTGCTAGTTTTGGGGTTGATTTCTGTAAATGCAATTACTTAAGCTTACAGTAGATGGCACTGGAGTAGAACTTGTTTGTGCTCTAATATAGATCATATATGAGTACTTATTTGATGATTGGTGATTGCTATTGGAAGAAAAAGATCAACAGCTATGTTATTTCTGGAAACAGCAGTCCAGATGTTATTAGGAGATTTTAACAGAAGCATTAAACAATTTCATCAGGACGCTTTTTATTCTTATAGAAGTCTGCTGTTCTTTTCAGACAGTAATTTTTTTTTGCATTAAGATTAAGCAAATTTTAAGCCATTAAGAGTATCATGAGAAGTTTTATCTTTTCATTTGTTTCAGCAATATGAAATCTATTGCTGAAGTCTTTATATACTTGAAAAAATACTGCCCATGGATGATAGGCAGAAGAATGGGTGCAAATTGAAATTTACATTTGATAAGACAGCGAGTCTGTAAAATCTGCATTCATTAATTTGAACTATCGTACTCTGGCCAACTGATGAGTGCTGGTTCAGCACAAAATGTATCTTGGGGGTCATTTGTCTTTTATTGTATCTTTCTTTATATGAATTTAAAAAGAATGGGAAAATATGGAGGTTTTTAAATACATCTATAAAGATATTACACATGGAAAAGAGAAAGGTGAATAACTCCATGTGGGTGTGTATTTAAAATTAAAAAATCAGATATATTAATCTTTAACAGGTTTAAAGTTTATATCTGTGTTAGAGATTATCTCTAGTTTAGTAAATGATTAGTAATAATCATTATTGTATTCATCTGAGGTGGATGGTGTCAAAGTTGTGAGTGCAGTGAGTTTGACAGTTGTAAATAAAAATGTAACAATTATCCAAAAATAAATAAAAATTTGAAAACAAAATTTTAATATTTTAGTTCTCATTTAAAACGCTTGGTGGCATGATTCTTGTGTTTAATCAATTTAATGTCATACATATTTCATTTTAATATTTGTAATTGAATTGCTTAAAGATAGTACTTTTTTTTTCTAACTTACAGTATTAAACAATTGTCACTGACTTTTATATTGCTTTATATTACGTTTCTAACTAAAATGTAAATACATTCAGGAGGAAAGCAAAAGATGATTTCTAAATGAAACTAAAACAAACAACAAAAACTGTTTCCAGAACTTTTTTCTAATTCTAAATAGTAGTCTGTTTATAATAAATTTAGTTTGTTTGTTTTTTAATAGATAAAATTCAGTCGTCTGATAAATGCAAGATAAACGTTAGCAAACACTTTCATATGGAAAAACTGCTTCTAAAAGCATTTTTGTGTTGATTTTAAATATGAAAACATTTTTTGTTTTTAATAATTAGTAAGTCTGTATATATTTAACGAATTTTTAATATAAGTATATCTCAATTATAACCAAATTAATAAAGAAAGATATAGCAGGGAATTAAAGTTTCTAAAGTATAAAACAAAATCATGGTATTGAAAGAAAATTTATTTCGGCAATAAATAGAAAACACGATATTCTTATTAAATCAATAACTACTACAGTTTGTATTTTCTAGATTATCAAGAAATGAGACAAGTAATGAAATTTATGAAGGAAGAAGCTCCGGGAAATAATAGAATTATTATTGATATCTTAAAAGGAAGAGGTGAAGAAATAAAAAAACTTACTAAATCTCTAAATGATAAAGATGTAACAGATAATTTCAAGAATACAATAGCAATAATGATCTTTAAGAAAGATAAAATAAAGAAGATATTAGAAATTACAGCAGATATCAATCTATACAAAATCTTTACCAAAATAATTACAACTTATATCTACCAAACTTTTGATTCAAACTCATCAAAAGAACAAGCTGGATTTAAAAGTGACTTGGGATCGCATCAAATATTGAGAGAATATGCTTTAAATTTTTAGATTACGAAAAGCCATTTGATTCATTTAGATCATCAGAATATTACCATATGTTGAAGAATATTTATCAAAATGCAACAGCAACAATTAGATGCCATGATAACGCTAAGAAGATTAACATGGATAATGGAGGTGTGACGATGATTCTATATTTCCAAAACTTTTTACAGCAGTTTTAGAAATATTTTGTGAATTAAAATGGTAAGCTAAGGAAATACAAATATATAGAGATTATTTAAGTCATCTAAATTTTATAGTTGATGTGGTCGTTTAGCAAATAATACTTCAGGAAATGGTGCAAGAATTATTAAATGAAAGTAAAAAAAAAAAATCTAACGATAAATCTCAAAAAGATTAAAGTCATGTTCAATGGATTTTCTTAGAAAAAGAAAACAGAAACTTAATGCATGAAATTAATAATAGAAGTGAACTTGGAAAGATTGCTTTTTGGTAGAAATAATTTAATAAAAGAAAGATGCCTATGTTTTGGGAAAAAAGAAAAGTTTTTAATAGATAAGTGTTTTGTCAATTCTTAGTTATGGATCAGAGATCTACATACTTAATAGAAGAGCAGTTCAAAAACTATAGGCTACTCAACAAAATATGAAGAGATGTAGGTCTGAGTTACAAGAAGGGATGAGAGAATAAGCAATATCACTGATATCATTTAATGAAATGGAATTAGACTGGACATATTGTAGATGGAGAGTTGAATTATTTAATGGGATTCCAAGAGATTGTAAAAGCTCTATAAAGAGACCACATGTGAGATGGATAGATGAAAAAGGGAAGTTTATTTGTGTAATGTGAAGACAGATGTTTAAGAATTCGAGAAACTGGATTAAATTTGGAGAGAACTTGTACTAGATTCATATTGGTTGAAAATGATCATGTTAAGATATATGTATTTATATACAAGCATTTATTTTAAATAATTATTTATGTAGATAAAAAAATGAGATATCCATTAGGGAATCTTGAAGCAGAATATGGGTGAAAAATGTTCTGTATAGGATTTTCAAAGATTTTATGTACATGATCTTATTAATAATATTGGAATTTCTGAAAAACAATATGGATGTGCTGTTAAGTTTATATTATAAATCACAAATCTGCATGCACATACACAGATTGGATGATCCAAAAAATGAAATGAAGTAAATAATATAATTTAGGATATTTAGATGATTTGGATATAGTTGCATAAAAATTCAAAGGTTATATTTCATTCATAAATTTCCTGAAAACAAAAGTCAAGTTTAATTACAAACAAACTGTCTGTACTTTGGCTTTCTTTTCATATAATAATAATGAAAATAACACTGAAGAAGAATGGCCATTAGAATCACAATTCAGCCATCCATTTAAGCTCATCAAATAGTAGTCTGTGCATAAATAATTTCAAGAGGTATAATCAAAAAATTAATAAATATTTATTATCCTTATTCATGAAGTAACTGAGTATGCCCACGTGTGATCCTCAAATATTTTTTAACAAACTCGTAAATAATACTTTCTTATATTAATTCCAGTTTACTGAGCAAGCAAGAGATAGCCACTTTTATCTAACTTCCACATGAATTGAACAAAGGCTACAATATAAATATAGGATTTACATTTCTAATTTATCCATAACTAATAAAATGATTTCTTCAACTTGGAAATCAAATATAAAGTAAGTAATTTTTATAAGACGCTTTTCAGCATATTAGCAGTTAACAACAATACAAAGATAGGAATTTGGTATAACCTAATGGAATTTTTTGTTTTGTTTTATTCAAGCGATCGCATATACACTCAATCTTTTCATTTAATTTCTTTTTGGTATAAAAAATTATATTCCATTTCCAGAATTTTATTATTTAAACTTTGACTCTAGTTAAAGTTTATTTTTATGTATTTATTTTATTTTTTTCCTTTTCATAATATCCTAATTTTGTACTGTTGAATGAAAAGTCTCTATAAAACATCATGTAACTTTTTCTGCTTGCATTTAATATGCATTTTTAAGAACAGTAACCCACTCTACACCAGAGCCATCTATTGAAAGCTTGGGTAATCAATAGACATATATAATAAATATGTTCGCATTCCTAATGAGACTTGGATTTAATTCATCCTTGCATCTAGTAGATACTTTTAACTTTTTTATTTAGTTATTGGCTTAAGAGACAATTTAATATAATTATACAAACACGATAACCTGGGTTTAGAGCTTTAAGATTTCTTTGAATTTTAGGCTGCTAGATATGAATGCGTGTTAGTTTCAGTTTTAATGTAACAGCACTGACATAAAGTCATGATTGATTATTCAAATATACAATAATAGCTTTGAAGTATTACTAATAGAATGAATTATTGTTCCTAAAACCATATTGATGTTTAAAATGCTGGAATCCATTGCAGAAAAAATTTCATGTTAAATATTTTTTAAAAAATGACTTCTTAATGCACTTTCCATAATAATTTATTTAATTTCTTAAGATAGTTTTGATTACTAGTTTTCTTCAGGTCTCAAATTATTTTTTTAATATCTAACATATAGGCTATATATATACCTGTACAAACAATGTAATATATAGGGTATTTTAAGCTCAGACTTTCACACGACCCTCAACTCTCCACACTATCTCATACCACTGATACACTTGTCAACATATATGTCTAAAAGATAAATAATCACCAATATACGTATTTCGTGCTAAACCAGCACTCAGCAGCTGGTTCAGATTATCATCTTTACATATATATATATATACAGTAAGTGCTCAGGTTTATATTAAGATCGCCATTCTTCATACTTTAATGGACAGGTTTCAATCCACTCCATCCTTCAATTCTTCAGCCATCCATCCTATTGAAAATCTGATGATGGAACGTTCAAAGCCCTCACTGATGCTGGCATTCTCATTTCAATTTGAAAGGATATTTGTTATGAGATCTGAAGAACACTGCTAAGCAATTGAAACTGTCAAAAGAAATTAAATAATGCATTGTGGAAAGTGCATTAGACAGATTTTACACATCTAATATATAAGCTATGCAATAATAATAAAAGAAGTTTTGAATATCTTGTCAAGAAACACTGTAATTAGCATATAACATGGTATTTACAAACTGGTTTTTCATTTTCTTTCACTTCCTGTAAATGGACAGGCTTTTTAAATAAATATTTAAAAAACTTTTAACATCAATGTAAAACATTTTTAAGACAAATACTTAACACTGTCATTCAGCACAAAATTTACATTATAACAATAATTACTACTTCCTGTCTTATCCTTTCATATATTTCTACTCATCAAAATAAGTTGCACCAAAGAAAAAGGATAAAAGGCTATTATGTAAATAAAAGAAAGATCATGCATGGGTAGTGAAAATATAAATCAATGTTTAAGCCATTGATTTTGAATAAGGTTTGGTTTCTCTGACAAGGGTAGGAATAAGGGATGAATTTCAAATTAATGGCAGAAATAATAGTAAAGTTTTACTTAAATAAACTAAGGTAAGAGACATCATCCTATTTTTATAAACCTTTGCAAATACTAAATAAAAATCAACTAGTCTAATAAACAATGCTAAAGTAAATGTAAAAAAAGAGAAAGCAGACCAACTTCTCGACCTGTGTAAGTTGATGTGTTTTTTTCATTTACTATATTTTAGCACTGCATTTATTAGAAAAAAACGTATTTAAAAAGCTATTATGTAAATCAGACTTAACTACTAATCCAAGAGGGAAGAGAATTTATCAATCAAAAAAAAAACTTTAGAACCAAACAATTATGGTGCAAGTACTAGATTTTTTAGAACCCTAAACAAATTTTTACTTCCAAATCCAATAATAGTCAGCAAGATATTAACTTTCCAAAATATTACTGGAGACTCATTGGCAGGTTCAGGACTACCTTAATTCTGGGGCTTGTTTCAGAAATGAAATCTTGATTTTTATGAAAGTAGCTAAATACAAAAGTGAATCTGACCGTAGGTGTGTAAATATAAGGCAATTATAGTATATAAAAATGTACAGGCTAAGTTCAAATATATATTGAGCATGCTTAATTATTATTTATACATATATGCAGAGATAACTGCGTGTTTACACATATATATTGAAATCATTAAGTAAAAATAAGTTTGATTAAATAATGCAATCTAAATTATTTAACTATTGTGAAATAATGGATTAAAAATACATTAATCCAATTAATTAGATTAAAAACGTTAAGTAATGACAAAACAATAATTGTACAAAAGACAATAGAATAATAGAGGATAAATAATACTCTACTCAACCTCATGGGAATTAACTGAGAGGTGGAAAGAAATCAGAATTTCAAGAAGCTGAATGAAATTCTTTAGTAGAAAAAAGCTGGGTCCCAGGGAAGCCCTATCTCTAGATAGAAAATGGGCATAGAGTTTTGTAACATTTTCCCATTTATATATATGTTTATGTTTCACCATTATTTATTGTATTGGCATTGTCTTATTAATTTGTATCATATATACATATCATTATCGATCCACTGCAGGATGAAAGTCTCTAAGGTCAATCCATCTCTGATCTCTAACCTCTCCATGTTAACTTGGCACACTTCCTTATTTTATCCATCCATCTCATATGCAGTCTCTTTCTAGGTCTTTTACAATCTCTTGAAATTTTGTTTAACATTTCAACTGACATAGTTCAGATCCATTTCAATTTCTTAATTCTTTCAATGGCGTCTATAATACCTGTTTGTTCTCTCACCCATATATTTTGATATCTTTACTACTCCTAACATGCATTTCTTCATACTTCATTGGGTGGTCTGTAGTCTACAGATGGAAACATAATGGATGAAAATAATCATAGAATTAAACTTGGAGTGCTTTTGGTAGAAATAACTTTATACTAAAAGGAAATATGCCTATGTGTTTGAAAAGGAATTTTTTTAATAAATGTGTTTGACCAGTTCTTACTTATGGATCTGAGAGCAATACAGAGATTTCAGACCACTCAAAGAAATATGGAGAGATGCATGTTGGGAGTAACAAGAAGAAATTGAAAACGCAATATATGGGTAAGAGAACAAACAGGTATTACTAACCTCATTGAAAAAATTAAAAGACTGAAGGGGAGTTGGGCTGGACATATTGCTAGAAGAGATGATGATAGATGGACAATTGAAATCTTAAACTGGATTCCAAGAGATTGTAAAAGACCCAGAAAGAGACCACATGTGTGCAAGGGTGATGTGGAGAAAAGAAGCTAAAAATCAGAGAAACTAGATTGAACTTGGAGAGACTTTCATCCTGCAGTGGATTGATAATGGTTGATGATGATGTCATACACTGATTGTCAATAAATAGTGATCATTACTAAACTCCAGTTGGGGCTTTTGGATTATCGATATTAATTATTTACATGTTCTATCTATGTTCATTAGTCTAATTTATGCAAAAGTGAAAGATTTAATAAAGACATGAATGAATCTGTCTCTTGGCTGGAATCTGAAAAAAAAAAAATTTGTTTATGAATAATTAGTTGCAATATTTTTGTTACATAATTTTAAATATGATTAGTTTACTCCAATTCATTCCATTAAACTTTTGTTTCTACTGAAATCATAATATGAATCTAATGACTATTTAGGCTAAATATAAATTACAAATATTCCTTAGATTCATTCTATGACCTTTAGCTATTTAACTTGTTCATTATATTCCACATTTATCTTATCCAAGTAATATATTTCTTTACTTGCGGAATTTATAAATAATCTTACTATGAATATAATTCCCATTCCAATGTTTAATTTTGGTTTTAAGATTTGAATGAAATTTATTTGAAGTATATGTTCTGCTAACTTACTATGTCATTTTATTCCGTTTTGTATTTTAGTATTTAATTTTGAATATTACCAGTCATGTATTTCTAATAAATCATGGTTTGCCTTTATATTGAACCATCATCATCCATTCTGATCACAATAAATAAATTTTCCATGTGATGTGATGTATTGTGGCTTCTCCTTAAACGAAGTCAAGAATATCTCAGCAATTATGCCCAGAGAAACCTGTTAGCCACTTTATTTTCCATTCCCCACTCTAAATTTTCCCATATTCTGCAATCAGAATAGATTAAGTGACCAGTACAATATCTTATGTCTTTTATGTGTAAATAAACAGTTTTTTAAAAGACATAAGTTATTGTTAACTGGCTTTACATTTTATAATGCTTTAATCTGAAATACAAATAATAAATCGACATGTAATTAGTTCTAACATCACTAATATGGTAATAAATCTTTTAAAATATTCTTGGAAATACAAATTGCTCCGCCATAACCTTTCACAAATCCTTATTGAATAAAAGTTATAACGGCATTTTTACAATGAAAAGTTCAACTTACTGACGAAGTACTGTCACCAGGGTCTCCGGGTGCCAACCACTCGTCTGGATGTCTAATAGTAACTATAAAATAAAATTAAATATATAACTGGTTATTTATTTGATAAAAAAATAGATTAATAAAATATAAGTTTAAAAATAAAAAGATAATCTGATTTTATTTTTTTTTAACAATAGTTAATTTACAGAATTCGATTTTTCTCTTGTATTAATTTTTTTTAATGCTTTTATTCAACTTAGAAACTCTGTTTAGTTGAATTTTCATAATCAATTTTTAATATACTTTTATTAAATGAATTTCTTCAAATTTTATATATGTTACAAATCAATAACAATGAAATACAGCATTTCAGAACTGTTCATTTGATATTGGTTCAATATGATATGCGAAATGGTGGTATTTTTTTTTTAAAAAAAGCTTTCACTGAAAAATGTTAATGGTCAATTAAAATAGAAGTATTGATTTATGTTTTGTTTAATCAAAATTATAACGTTTTTGTTGTGTATTCGGCTATGAAGCTGACTGCCAGCAATTACTACAAAATTATAAATTACCAAAACATTATTAATAACAATTAAATATATTTATTTACATATTATACATACACATAAATTAAGGGTTAACTGAGTAGCAATCATTTTTTTTATTTACACATAATAAAATAGTCCTCGATTTAAAGTTCTACCTTCACTGCCCGTATCGCCACTGAGTAACTAATCCTGTCACTATACTAGTGCTAGCATTAAATGAATACTAAAGCTTATACTCACAGTTATTTTACAAAAACACAATCCTATCTGAGTCTTCTCAGGCATATGTAAATAATAAAAGGCTGGTGCAGTCTATTAACATTTTCCCTAGCCAGCTATCTTTAACCTTCTGAGGCACATCTATCATAGAAAAGTCAGGGCACTTTTCCCTCAGTTTTTCTCAAGGTCCTTATAACAACCACGACATAAACAATAGCAGCTGAGAAAAGCTGTGACAAAACTCTTTAGTGCACACTATTTATACTCCTTTTTTCCTTACTTGATATCATTAATAAATTCCTAACATTCCAATTGGCTAATGCATCTTTACAATGATGATTAGGATCCAGCTTTTAATTACATTCATATTCCTTAGTAATTAGCTTTGAATATTTTATCTGTTTGCTTCTAAAAGTAGTTTAATGTTTGATTTTAAACAATACAATAGTTTTCTCTGTCTCTTAAAACCATTAGTTATATCTGGCCTTGAAATTAACAACTTAGTTTATCTTTCGGCAATCCTTTTGTAGAATGCTTTTAACTACGATCTTCATCTGTTTAATTTAACTGCCAACAATTTTTCTTTGTTGCTATTAATCCTAAACTAAAATTATCTAAAATAAAGTTTCTTTATTTTTTTTACCGGATCTATTTTCCATTTCTTTTTAAACCTTTTAGCAATCTTTTTTATTGCTTTTAAAACTTAGATATGTATTTACATTTCGTTATTATTTTTCTCTGGAATAAACTTAGCTTTATGACTTATAACTATCAAGTTACTAAAACCTATATGTATATTCTGCAAAATATAGCAGTTTTTTTTTTTTTAATTTATATATTTCCATGAGCATTTCTGCTTTGGAAGTCTTTTAGTATTTTTTTTCTGCAATTGCACAGGTTTATGCTCTCTTTCATTTCTGTTTCCCAATTCATCTTTGCATTTTCATTTTTTGTTTTAAATTCCAGCATTGTCTGTTCTGGCCAAAAGCATTTTGTGTAAATAACTAAAGCTTTCTTTATCAAAATGAAAACTTATTAGGGTATAGACTTTGAATTATCTGCATTTGGTATCTTCTATTAATAATTTTACCTTTCTATCTGATACATCCTTATTCTTCACAATTTCTTTTTTCATTTTTTATTTATAATAAATTCCAATTCACTTGTGTTCCCAATATTTATATCTTTGTAGTAAAATATATGTCTACTTTTAAATCAAATGTCTATTCATTAACTTTACAAAGTCTATCAATCTCGCATTTATTATTAAATAGTTCTTTAATTCATGCAATGTTCCTTCACTTGAAACTGATCCACAGTTGTATCTAAATAAAAGTTCATCATTAAATGGTAGAATAACTTTTAATACCTTCAGTTGCTTAACAAATGTCTTGGCTGATGACTTTAAATTATGTCTTGGCTGATGACTTTAATAATTTATTTTTCATGATTAACAGAGGCAAAACTCTCCATACAGCAGTGCCAGCCAGAATAATCAATGGATGCAGGAAGGTTTGTGCATAAAATCTATCTAATGTCTATTCATCCAATATCCCCAGACTAGTTTCTAGCTTGTGGCTTTCATCAAAGCCTTGGATCAGAGCACTGCATCTAAATCTTAGGATCTAATGCAACTCTTTAGCAGCCACCTTTTATCTTTTTAGTTAACTATAAAACATGATAATGTTTTCATTGAACTCAGTTCAGAATTTATATATTTTGGTTTTTTTAATAACCATAGTCATAATTGCAAATACTAAAGACATTCAGCAATTATATACACATCTTACTTACAAAACAATGCAACTAATGTCTCATTTCTCAGGCATCTGAGATGACCGTGATATTGGTCTTAAAATCTAAGTCAAAACTCCTTATTATGAATGTTGGTGAAAAGTATATCTGGGTCATTTACCATAGGAACAATCCCAGAATTATAATAGCTGCAATTACATCATGTATGGAAGGAACCTTAGGACTTTGTCCTCAGATCTTTTAAGGGCCCAGAGAAGAATCAAAATAAATCCCTTTCAATTAACACAAACATCTTTTTACAATATTATGTGTATCACCTTCATAAAATAATGACATTTACACATTTTCTATCTTGCTAATATTAAATTATTGTAAGATCATTTCCTACCTTCTGGCATCAATTCTTTCTTTTTACTAAAAATCCCTTCTTTTGTATTTTGAAGATAGGTGATTTGATCATTTTCAGGTTCATAATATGTACCTACATCCATGCTTGCATTAGGTCCACGTCGCTCACCGTATTGCCTGATCATATCATTTAATTCTTCATCAGTAATATCTTGGGTTAATGAAAAGGAACTACTGGAACTTGGCTGATCATCGGAAGCAGATTTTTCTGCATGCTGACGTATTTGAGTCAAAACTAAGATTTCAAATAAGATATATTAAAATAAAGTTGAAGCTATGGTTTATAAATGTAAAATACATATAAACAGCCCATGATTATCAATATCAAGAATCTTCAATTTGCTATCAAATGATCACCTTTTTCTTATAAATAAAAGCTTGCATTGACAGCAGATTGAAAATTCTTGGCACTGATAAGGACTAATTACTTTCATGCAACATATATAAATATATGAATTAGTGTGTGCATGTTTTAACTGACATATAAGTAAATATTTTTAAGCATATAAAAAGAAAAATGAACAGATTATGAAATTAAAGACCATTGGTTGACTTTTCGATTAAAATGTAAGAAAAATATAGTCTATACCTAAACTTCATGCCTATGGTGGACTCTATGGCTCAAAGTGCATGGATTGTAGCCCAGTTCTGTCATTATTGGTGCTTGAACTTTTTATGAAATCCTGAGAAATTATTTGATCATTTTGCCCTGCATGTCTTTGTCCAATGGTAGACTCTAAAAGTCAAGATCCGTGGATCATGGCCCGTCTCTAACCATTTCCATTCATTGTGAACTTCATGAAATGTTATCAGTAACAATGGATAAATATAACTACACCTAGATTAAAAACACAAAACGAAGATTGTAATAATATGGTAGAAATAACTTTTGTGATAATTATTCAAACCAATTTATAAATCATAATACATCCACATATAGATCATAATGGGTTATTCTCTTTATTTGACTTTTTCTGCAGAATGTTATCTTCTGAAATATTTCCTCATCATATCTAATTATAAATATTTAATGCATTCTATTCTCTGCCCTATCTTCCCAATAAAAATAATCAACATTGCACTTAAATGGGATCCAAAGCTTTCTCAAATTCATTGCAAAACAAACAGTTCTATTTCTTGTTTTGCAAATCCAGTTCAATGAAGATGTGATTTTATAATAATGGATTCTATAGTATGACATCCACTAAAATTAAGAACCTATTTATTGGTCTTAAATCTTGTCGTTGCATTTTGAACATTTTATAGAACATTCTTAAATTAAATTTTGTAATATCTTTATATTGTATTGACAGGAAATGAAAGTCTCCCATTCAATTAATAAAATAATGATTTTATTTGCAGCTAATTTAGTTGTGACAATTACTTCACTGTAATGAAATATTCTATATTTTAACCTTGGGATTTGCATTGGATCTCAAGTCCACCTTTCTACTTGTAAAGTTTCCAAGGTATTTAAACTGGTTTATATTCTCCAGTCAATGACCATCCAAGCTGAAAGTTGCTGAAGATTTTTCTTCCTTCACTGACTGATTAACAGTTTGACTGTTTTGAACATTAATTACTAAATTAGTCTCTTTACGTTGCATTTTGCAGGTCATCCTTTGAAATGGTAAAAATAGCACTATGATGCTCAAACTTTTATGAACTCCCAAGCAATCCATAAACTTCATTATTTATTAATTCTTACAGATTAGTCTTGTCAGGCAAACAGTAGAAGAAGCTAATATTTAAATCTATCTACAAATCATCTAGAAATCACGTGATATTTTCATAAATGAAGAAAATTTCTCATTACAATGTTATCATCAATGTTTTTTTAAATCAAGCAGATCTAATTTTAAAAAGTTACTTAAAATTTGGAATTAATTCAATTAAAATTCCTAATTCTGATTAAATTATTAATATCTCAATCATTAGGCAGAGAGATACTTCAGAAATAAAGAATCAGGTAATATATAAAAAAAACAGAGGTTAAAACAGAAGAAAACTTAAAGTAATACAAAATCCGCTTCAAGAAACATCCATAACATAAAGATTTTAACTCAAGATTGGTGAGAATATTGGGAGCTGAAATGAGTCATCCCAATCCTTATTATGGTTTAATATACTTAATCTGTTAAAGACATGATGCAAGTATTATTTATACTATGTAAGTGTTTGTATGTATAAAATTGGGTTCTCATCTTATAGCTAAAGACGCCACTCGATGGCACCATTTTCGCGCTAAAACACATAAAAATGCCGTTTCCGCAGCCGACACGTTCGAACCCGCGTTTTCTATAATACAACTTTTCTGTTGTGCTACAGATTGCAGGCCGCTATGTCACATCGCAAGTCAAAGTATAACTTTAAAATATATTTATATAATACCAGTTTTCCATGAGAAGGTCATTTGCATATTCATTAAGATTAATTAAATTATAAGTTTTTAGTTTAATATTATTTTTGATTCCAGTTTATTTATCCAGTTTTTATAATGTATCACATATTAATGAAGTTTAGTCTAATTAATGGATATGGATGATAAATAATTGTTACTACTGGGGGTTCTAAACATAACAATTGATAATAAGCAACATATAAAGATATCCATCACCACAAACCATGATGTATTATAAGGTTATAATGTTATTTATGCAGGCTGTTTTTATAAAGAGACAGATGAAATAAGATTATAATTAGCATTTATGGCTTGAATTACTTCATAATAGTAAATGAAACAAAATAACTGCTGTAACTTTTATTCAAAATAAACGCTGGAATGTAATGAATTTTCAAATTTGTAAAATAAATATAAAAATTTTTTTTATGAATAAATCAATAGTAATAACAGATCTTTTTCAACATAATTTTAGCAATTAAAAGAGTTTCATTTACAAGATGATTATAATGAAGTGAAACATGGCTTTTCTTTAATCAAAGTCAGAAATCATCTGTGGTGACTGTCACCAAAGAAAATTAAAGCCATCATATATCTACTTTTGTGATTTTTTAAATTTCTGACAAAGCAAAAAAAACTACTCACAAATTTTTACAAAACTGAATACACTGCCATCTAGTGATAATGATTTGTTATAGAAATGTTAATGTTATATTTACTATTAGAATAATAAGCTGATTCAGACAAATTTTACAGAAAGTCAAATATTACCATTAATACTGTCTTGTATTTGACGTCTTTCTTTATTTATCCACATTTGGCGCTCTTCTCTTTCTGCCTCAATACCACCTCTAATCCTAAAAAATTATTAAAAACACATATACTTGAAGCTATTTTAAAAAGCAATAATTATTATAAAACAATCAAATAAATATGCTCGTAATATTTTTTTTATGTCAAAGCGTTGACCGGGAAGCAAACCTGAGCCCAGCTGCTTGGAAGGCAGCTACGCTAACCGCTATGCCACCAACGGTTGACTTATGCTCATAATATTTCAAATGACCTCCTTACCTAATAAAATGATGAATTGTACATATAAAAATAAAATTAAAAAAAAAAATCAGTGTAATGAATAAAAATATATATATTTATAATAAATAAGTCACTAACCTTTGAATTGTAAATTTATTTTTACTTTTAAACTAACCTTGAGATATATGTTAAAATAATCTTTTCCCATCCCCTCTCTCTTTATTATACTCTTTTATTTAACTTATTCGGGTTTTTATTTGTCTAGATAAATAAAATCTTGTTACTCAGTTTTTCATCCACTTCCCAATTTTTGATCTAGTTGAAATTTTATATAAATATGTATTTCTGATAATATGTTTAAAGTTTGTAAACAATTTTAGCAAAAAAATTAAATTTTTAATGTTATATGTGGTACTGACGTATACTAATATTACATTATATCTAAATTTTCTTTATTTCTAATTTCTGGAACTATATAAATTTAAAAAGTAGAAAATAAAAAAAAATATTTTAAAGAAACATATATTTATTACAAAAATATGCACTAAAAAGTTAAAAAATTAAATTTTCTTCAGTTTTCACAATACTCTTATAAAATGGACTACAGAATATAAAATTAAAAATGTTAAATAGAAGCCGCATGCTTTTACTTTTAGTTCCGTAATTCCCCCTATAAAATATAAAAGCTGAAGAAAATTTATTTTTCACTTTTAACGTAGTTTTTTAATGAATAAAAGCATTTCTTTATTTTTTTTATTCCAATACACATCCATTATAAATAGAAATCTATTTCTCCTACTGCAATTCTGCCACCTGGTGGAAACTTGAAAAATCAATAACTACCTGATAGTAACTTAATAAATCATATCCATATTCCCAAACTAGTTTCTAGCATATGGCCTTCATCAGTGAGGAGTTCTGGATCAGGATCTAGTAAAAGATTTTGGGGATATAATGACCTTTTTTTCTCCAGCAGCCATAATTTGCTTCTTTTTTACTATTGAACTATAAACCTGAAATTCAAAAGCATCTTAATGTTTACAATCTAAACCAACTTCTTTGCATAGTAATTTAAAAGCAAAGGTCGTGATCTTTTGTTGGTGTAATACTTTTTTTTTATTTTTTGAAGATGAAGGTAACCTTGAGTTAGATCCTTAATTTAATGTAAGTTTCTATTCTCCAGATTACAGCTGAATGATATCTAATGGGTGACCTTATTATGTGGTTCCTAATAATCAGAGATGATTGGAATCATAATCAAAACTATTATTATTCAAGTGCAAAATGACATAAACAATTCTGGTACAAAATTAGAGTGTGCTCATGACTATTTTGAATTCTAAGGTCTGCACAAAATCACTTCTGACACACCCAAGCAATAAATGATATTGACTAATCCATGTGATCACAATATGACCATTCATTACAAAATCGCAATTTACATCAATTAAAAAATTAAAGTGCAAATTTCATAAGGACCTCATGTAATCAAGAGTATAGATCCGATATCTACGTCAGAAAATCAAATGTCAACAATACTATTTTTTCTTCATTTTTTTCTAACTACATGTAACAAAGGAAGCATGCAACATCACAAATTCTTTCTGGTAAGAGAAAACCCAATTAATTATAAAATTAATATGCTTTCTTTCAACATGTGATTATAGGCATATATTGTAATAAAATTTGTATTTTAGAAGAAGTAAGTTGGTTTGATCAGACTTCTGCATTTTATGGACAATATGAAGTATTATCGAAAACATCCTTCCCCCTTTCCACATACTTTCTTTGCGCTGTCATTATTATAATAAAATTTATACTTTAAAAGTTATATGTTTTTAGTATTTATACTGTGCTCACCACCATTTTGATTTCTAAGGACCACCCAAAAACATCACTGACACATTCTAGCAACTCTGTATGGATTATTCTATGTTGTTTATCACTTGGATGTCTCAGCTGTGGTTTTGGGATGGCAGTTAGTGTAGTCGAAACTAGCACTCAAATTCCTTTAGAATAACTAGTAATAACCACTTAAATTCAATTTTCATCTTCAATTAAGCTACTAGCCATTGTAATATAATATTATGAGAAATGATTTAAATTTTCAGAAGCAATTCTCTTCACTCTACATCAGAGCCATCTAGTGAAATTTAAACAATCATTAAGCTGTATATGATGATAGTCTTTTGACTGAGGATTTATTACATCTAACATCTATCTTTAATTTTTCTATTATCAAGTTAAGAGCCTGAAATTTAAAAAAAAAAACATTCCTAAAGTTTTAAATAGATGCCAAATTATTTGTAGAGTTATGAAAAATGAAATTAGCATAGTTTAATGTATATGTAATTAAGAATAAACAAAGATAATAAATCATCCTCCTACAAGTTACGACTTAAAATCACTCTAAATGTTGAACAAAGGATCAAGAATAGAAAATGTTTAATTTAAACGTTATAACTAAGAATAATAAACTACTCTCTTTCAGGCTGTGAAGAGATAACACTGTATATTTAGCAAGTGTCAAAAATTGAACAGAAGCATCTATTCTTTAACCTTTTGTTATTAATAAGCTTATCCTTGCAAATAATAATGGAAATTTGTTCTCAATTTACCAGCCAGATGAGAAATATGGCTTTGGTAATTATTAAACTAATGACCAATTAGATAAAGATGTAAACAATATCTTAATAACCTTAATTATAATAATCAAGCAGAAGTTAATTGCAATCACAAAATTAGTATAGTAAATTTAAGACATAATTAACAGTTTATTTAATAAGGATCGAGAATACATTGAACTATCTGGTCAAGACTAGTAGAACCAGGATGAACTTAATATAGCAGCCAAATGAAAATATGATATTAATAATTAATATCATTTTTGGATAACTGGTTATCTGGTTGATGTCTAATTTCATTCTGATCTTCCATAAGTATTGGCAAAGGTAAACTTATTAACATTAAAAGCTAAAAAAATAAATGAATTCATTCTATTCTAGACCCTTTACTAAGATTCTTAATTTTATATAGATATGACCCTTGATCAGTAATTACATATTTAGTGATCACAGTATTATTCCATCTTTAATCATCTTTCAGCTAGAATGGTTAATACTGGCAACACATCATGTTTTTCCATGCTTAACTATATAACCTGAAAGCATATCTTAAGAATAAACAGAAAAAATCAATTCAAAATACAATAACTGTTTTTTTTTACTTTTTAAGACACCCCCCCCCCATTTTTCTTGATTTGCTAAAAGTTTAAAAAGAAAGGATTTAATTTTGATTGTAATTTTCTATTAAAATTCTTAACATTTTTAGAGATAATTCAAATGTGAAGTTTTTTTAGAAGTAAATATCTTTTTTTTTTTTTACTCTTTATAATAAATTAATGATTAGATAAGATTCTTTATTTTTAAAAAATACAACGACTATCATACTTTTAAACACTGTATTAAAATTATTCTATTCTTTATATATATATACATCCATGTTTAAAACAGGAAAAACTCTACACATATTGCCACTCAATGCAAGCCAGGGTAATCAATTGATGCCAGAAGGTTTGTGTATAAAATCCCCATCTAGTAGCTATTCATACAATATCCCCAGGCTAGTTTCTGGCTTGTGGCCTTCGTCAGTGAGGAGCCTTGGATCTGAGAGCACTGCACCTAGATCTTAATGCAACTTCCCAGCAACCACCTTTTATGTCCATTTAACTACAAAACTATGAGTCTTAAACTGAAAACACCTTAATGTTTTCGATCCAAGCCCACTAGCTTATATGGTCATATGGGTCTGAACCCAGTTCAGTACCCATACATTTTGGTGTCTTTGGTTCTTTAATAACCATAGCCATCACTTTTATTAGGCAGGATTGGTTTTAAGCCAATAAACATCACATGATCACCATTTCTTATGCTCGCTCTTAATTGTTATTTAAACAGGCAAAACTCTCTATACGTATTGCCACTCAGTGCAAGCCAGAGTAATCAATGGATACCAGAACACTTGCACTGGGTGGCAATATGTATATTTTTACCTGTTTCAATAACAGTTAAGAGCGAGCATAAGAAATGGTGTTCATGTGATGTTTATTGGCTTAAAACCATGTTTTGTAATCAATATTGTGAGATGTTCTGAATTATAATATCTAAGTATAATAGTTAAGATATACTTTATGTATATGCTATTTCTGTGACCAATCATAAAATAGCTTATCTATAATTTTGAATCGATTTACATATTATTTTATGCAGCTATTGTTCGTTTCCAGTAGTCTCAACAAAAATAGATTGTGTATAATCTAGTATAGATTAAAATTTATCTGTATCTATTTATTTTATATGATAAGTTGTGTTTCTTAGAATACACTTATTTCCATATTTAGGAAGCAAAAGAATTAATAATGATATTCATAACAGCCATAGTAAAATAGTGGTTATTATGAAAATTCATTATTATGGTTAATATTTTGTTTTATTTATTTATTATTATAATTAGTTTATAAAACATATTTTATAAGATAAATAATGGGATTGTGTTTTTTTAATAAATTATTTTAAAAAATAAAAATGTTTGTCGTCGATGATCCACCATATCCCACTGGATGGCGCTGTTTTCGCGCTAAAACATATAAAAGTGCCGTTTTCCGCGGCGGACACATTCGAACCCGCGTTTTCTATAATACAACTTTTGTTGATGTACTACAGACTGCAGGCCGCTATGTCGCGTCGCAGTACAGCATATATGTTTATGCAGTAAATACATTTCCCGACTATCGCACAGTTTATAAAATGGTTACGGCTTGGGGAGAGGGTGTGCTTTTTTGAATTGGCTGGAAATGTTATTTTCATTGGATTTTTTTTTATTTTAAAGTATTGAAATGTTCAGATTTTGTAAAGTAATAATTAACAGACTTTTTACACCGTAGTGTATTGAAGTTTTAAGTAGTAAATGTTGACGAGATATATGTATAAAGTGAATTGGAATTAGGTAATGCGTCAAGTAAGGTACTGTTCGTAACATTTCCACGAGTGCGTACATTTTTGAAATAAAAAAGAGCGTTAACACAAAAATATCCAGTAAGAAAAGTACAATTGAACACTGTTTTTTTAAATGTCATAAAAAGCATATATTATAAACATTTTATATATATATTTGTCATTGTTTAAAAAAGTTTTAGTTTCTTTCTTTTCTCCGACTACTGTTATATTTCGTTGAATATAGTTTACGTTTATTGTTATCATTTATTTTATAGATGTTAGTAAAAAAAAATATTTACAAAAATACGATTTTGATATTTTTTATTTTAACCGTAAACCTAACCCTAAAACTAACCGTAACAACTTTTACTTTTAGTTGTCATTCTATTTGAAATAAAAACTAGCGGTAAACAAAATCTTCGATAGAAAAAATCTCCGATAGAAAATGGATTTTTTCTAATAAAAAGAAAACTAAAAAAGACGAATCAAATTGTAATTTGTTTATTTCATTTTACATTTATTATTATTTAATTTGTATACGTTAATAAAAAATAATATTTAAAAAAAAAAATTTTCTTTTGTTTTTATTTTCGCATTACAAAAAACACATCAAAATGATTATAATTAACGGCCTGTGAATGATCACATTTTATAGTTTAGCATGATAACTGCGCCATCCAGTGGGATATGGTTGCTCATCGACGCAACCATAAAAATAACTAGCGTTAAAGTTTAATAAACAAAAATAAATTAAGTTTATTAAATAATAAAATGACTTACCAAGCAGTTATGCAAGCTCGCTCCATTGGAAATACTGGTCGATCATCCAAATAAGTTAATTGCGTAAGTTTACTGATAACAGTTTTACGATAGTTTGATATTACTTTAATTACTGGGTTGCCTATTAGATACAATACATGCTAAAAGAGAATAAAGAGAAAATAAGTTGGAGTATATTTCAACATTTAAAACTAAATCTTTATAGTTGTGTTAGGGTTAGGATTAAAAAAGTTATTAAATGCGACAAAATCATTACATGAGAAAGGCTTTAGCTAAAACTAATATCTACATATCTTTAAATTAATAAACAACAATAGGGTAAATTGTTATTCTAGAATGTAAATTCGTTTATTTAAAAAAAGAAAACATCAACCATTCCATAGAAAATTATATAGTATTTGCTTTTCTATGACTTATATGTCGAATATATCATCATTCATCATATCTCAAAGGTAAAGGAACTACTCTTGTCTAAGGGTTATAGCATAAACAATTCAGTATGCATTCAAAATAAAGGCAAATACCAAAACAAAGCATGAAATGGCTATTAGATTATATTTAGTATTCTGAATCCACTTTAGATCTTACACAGACAACTCCCAAGAGAGTGATGTAAAGTGGATTATTGCTGTTAGTGAAATGACGGCAGTCAACAATCAGATTGTCTGAACAACCTCTGTATTACATTATTGTAAAAATAAAGGAATTAAGTTAATTTATAATAGAATAGGATTATACTATTATATATGGAAATACAGTAGCAAACCCCACATAGTAATGCCACCCAGTGCAAATCTTAATAATAAATGGATGTGAAAAGGTTTGCGCATAAAATCCCTATCTACTGCATACTCATACAATTTCCCCAGATAGTTTCTAGTTTGTTATTTTCATCAGCAGTATTGGATGAGTAGGCACTAGATAGGGATTTTATGCAAAAACCTTCTTGCAACCATTGATTACCCTAGCTTGCACTGGGTGGCACTACTGTATAGAGTTTGCTACTGTTTTAACAGCTTGTGTAAGCATAGAAAATGGTGATCATGTGATATATGGAAACACAATTATTATATTGATATAGCCCGCATGGTTTGATACAATGTAGTGGCAAAAACATAGTCTATACTAGTATATAATTCTATGTGATTTGATGCAGTAATAGAAGAACAGATTCTGGATTATATTTTACTTATAGAAACATGATCCTCATACAAGTATATACTTCTTTGTGGTTGTTGTAGAGGTAGATTAGAAGACTGGTTTATTTTGTCACATATGGAACCATAATTATATTATAGGTATGAAGTCCTTCATTATTTGGTGCAATAGCAGAATAGCAAATTAGACTATAGTGTTATATATGGACATGGTAACCACACTGCATGATTTGTTTCAATGGTAAAGTGATGCATTCTAGATCTTCCATAGCCATCATATTGGTATATAAAACATAATTTTAAAATAACTTGGCATGGAAGAGTTTTTATTTGATATAAAATGGTTTTTCATTAACAAAGTCAAAAAATTTCTGTGCGTTGTCTATATGCCCAGAAATCCTGTTTTAAGTTAAATATTTTCTGATTCCAAAACTATTACCTAAACTTCTTACTCCTTATCAAATTTTGTACACCCCAGATTTATTTATTTTTCTAATCCAGTTTAATAATAAAATTGTTTCATTCATTTACTATCTGATATTCATATTCTCTAAATTTTGTTATAAAGATTTAAAACAAAAAATTATAAAATCTCTACCTCTTTTACTCTCTTTGTCTCCCACCCTCCATATAATTTCCATTGTTTTTCTTTCAGCATTCCATACTTCAAACATAATCATTCCATTCTCTTTCCTAGCTTCACATGAACTATATTTACAATCTGAATCATTCAATTTTTGCTTTCTTTCCCTGGTTATCTAAAGTTCTTCATCTTGCATCATGTGATGTGATCCAATGTGATGCACTGTGGCTTCTCCTTTTTCAGAATCAAGAATCTCTCAAACACAATACCTAGAACCCTGTTAGCCATCTTACCTTCCTTTTCCATTCCCTCCCTCCTAAGTTTCCCATATTCTTCTCTATTCTGCTCCATCCCATTTCCACAACATAATCTTTGTCAACTCCATGACCTTTATATTTAAATCCCCTTATCTTTTCCCAAACCTAACATAAAAACCAAGAACCCACTTTTCTGTATAATCATTTTGTTTATATTTATTCTTCCACAACTTCATTATTTGTACTCTTTCTATTCACAGGCATTTACATTCAATTAACAAATACCTAATATTTTCTATGATTTCCTTACATAACTTGCAGACTAAATCACCCACATTTTTCCATTTATTGTGTATATTCCCTTGTTGCTAAAGATTCTATTCAAAACCTTAAACAAAACTACTTTCCTTGCTATTATCGTAAATTAACTTGCACCCAATATCCTGTTTACTTCTATATATATTTAAACTCTTTTTACTCTCCATACTAGTTCTTCATTTCTCTAACTCCCTAATTTTATTAATGCATCTATTCTTCTATCCTATTTCTTGTCACCAAATAAAACAGAATAATGACGTGACACCTGGTGGAGAATTTTAATATATTTTTTATTATTTTCTTTAAAATATTTATTACCTTATTCAATTAAACCAGACATATAGCTTTTTCAAATTTACAAAGCATTTATATAACACAGTAGATGATTCATAAATGAGTTAGGCAATTATCAAACAATAGTTGATAAATGGGTAATTGGTTATTATTAACTAGAGGATAAGATTACAGATATGATGTACCCATCATTTGGGGGAGGGGAAAGAAGTATCATATTCTTATGAGTGAGTGTTGGACCCACAATTTTACTTTTATTATTCTAATTTTTTTTAAAATATTTTCAATAATACTTCAGTTATTTCTTCATCGCTAAAATGAAACTGCTTTTTGGTTTAAAAAATATTTCTGTGTGTCAATAAACGTCTTATTACAATTATTAAATGACTTCTTAACAATAATGTGAAGCCTGTTTTTCAAAACAGAATGTGACATAATTCTATTAAATTACATTTGATATCTCCCATAACAACAATAATCAATCATGCACATTAATCTAGAGCTATCTACATAAACGTGATTAATTAATGCATGCTAGAAGTCAGTGATATTTAGAGATTACATTTGACCTTGTCTTATCAGCAATAATCCATTCTATATCAATCTGCTCTAGACCTATCTACATAAACATCAGTAATCAATGATCACTAGATGACAGTGTTAATTAGATTATGAAACTAGTTTCTGATTAATGACCTTGTTTAGGAGAAGCATCAAATTGTACATAGCTCTCTACAGATTTAATGCCCTGAAAATTTCAGCATCAACGCAACTATATTTTGTATATATATTTAATGCTAATTATAGACAATATTTTGTATATATATTTAATGCTAATTATAGACAACATATCAAATAGATTCTATCAAAAGTTGACTCACATCTCACAGTAACATATTATACTCTTAACTAATTCTAGAATTTCTCTTTGAAGTATATCAAATACATATATTTTGATGAATTAATTGTTACCTATTTTACCTCTCAGTGATTCTTTCTTTGGTTTCCAGATTGGGCAATTTGCTTTTTCATTCTCAATGTAATTTTTCCTTTTCTCTCTGCTCATTTTCAATTATTTAATTAGTTTCTATTCTTAATACTACATCTTTAAATATATTTTCTGCATCTATATTAATTCTTTTTTTATGTTTCTCTTCCATTGTATATCCTTTGGATTTCACTCAGGACTTTTTGCGTTCCAATTTTATCATACTTTCTATTGATTTAAAAACTGTTTATTAATTCACTTATTTATTTATTCCTATATGGTTTAGTTTTTGTTTTGGTTTTTCTGTATTAGATTTTTTTTTTTTAACACCTAAATGATTTCATTTTTTGTCATTTCTTCACCACAAACATTTGTGGCGACTTTTAAAATGCTTATCTTTTGTTTTATGTCTTTTAAATATCTATATATTTTTTCATTCACAACCTCTAATAAATCATTCTTATTAATATATGTTGATAATTTAGTTAATTTTTTCTATTTATTGTTTTTCAGTTGAAATAGCTTTTCCTTTTAACAAAATAAATTAATTTGTTTTCTGTTATATTTTAAATAGTTTATGAGAAGTTTAACCATTGATCTGTTTTGTGATTGCACTATTTCTCTTACTACTATTGAATCTTACTTTCTTTTTGAATTTTTTGTATTTCTTTTGAATCATTTTATTAGTGTTTTATGCTATCTGTTGTTTGTTCTTTTAATCAATATTTATAAAAGATTCTGCCACTCTTTCTTATGAGAAATAACTTTAATCTGAATAATTGTTTATCAAGTCTATTTGTGATACTTTTTCCTATTAAATGGTTCTATTTAGACATCAGTGAAAGCTTATATTTCTTGAAATCGAATATCATATCATTAAATACATTTACTGCAGTCACTTTTCACAATGCATTAATTTTTATTTATTTCTCAACAATATTTTCTAACAGGTTCAATTAACTAGCAATCTTATTCAAAGCTTTCTTTATGTTTCATGAAAGCTCTGATGAAGACTGCTGATTTGTCAAAACTTTTAGAAAATATTATCAAGAAATAAATAAAAAAGTAATGTATTGAAAAAGTAAGTATAGAAAGTGTATCAAAATGTGTTATATGAATATATATAATCAGTGCATAAGGAATGAAGAGAAATTAGATTACTTCCAAATAATATCATAAATGCATATTCACTTGTATGATTTAGTGCAATGGTGGTAATCTTAGGAGCTAATGGTTTATGATTTGACACTCAATGTCCTTTCCAATGTCCAAATGTAATATGATCTCCCATTTGACAAATGTCCTTTCCAATGTCCAAATGTAATATGATCTCCCATTTGACAAATGTCCTTTCCAATGTCCAAATGTAATATGATCTCCCATTTGACAAATGTCCTTTCCAATGTCCAAATGTAATATGATCTCCCATTTGACAAATGTCCTTTCCAATGTCCAAATGTAATATGATCTCCCATTTGACAAACTATTTGATCACTCATTAATAGTTATATATTGAAAATACTAATATTCATTTCCTTTAAATCCGATAGAAATGTTTGAAAAATATTATACTTACCAAAGTGATAATTTCAGATAGGATATCCACAATTCCTCCATCACTAATCTGATTATGTGACATATCTAAGACACTTAGGCATTTGAAATATTTAAGATTCTGTAGATCATCAAGATGAGCTAACTGATTATGAGCGATGAGTAATGTATGCAAAGCTGGAAGTTCATCTGGAAGAAAATGGAAAACAGATTTCAAATTATCATATATTCCCAAAATAAATAAGCAATTCTCAAAATATAACTATTAAAATAATAGGATTCAAGAAAATACCCACAATACCACTCAAAGCCATCTTTTATTAATTCTAAACTGGAATTAATTATGTCTTTATTTGTACTTCTTCAATGAAGTTTAACAGTCCAAAATTAACCATCAACTATATTTGTCCAGCTTACCTCCATTTGTCTTTAATTTTTATGTCATTGTTAATATCAGAAATCAATGTTATGTGATTTTTTTTTTCACAGTCATTTACAATAATAAAATAAAATGGTACATTTATTAATTTTATTTACTCTTTACTGCAAGAATCTGAAATATTAATTTTATCAAAGTCTTATAACTTCTGGAAAGTTTCTATAGATAAAAGAAAGCTAGAAAAGGTAAAAAGAAAGAAAGACAAAAGTTATAGTAGTTATCATGGTTTTACATTTATGGAATTAGACTAGTATTTTATAGAAAGGTCGTTAGGAAAAGACAGGAAATAGGGATTAATCTAAATTGAATGGGTGTAGTAATATCTCTAAAGAAATTAGAAAGATGACAAATTTAAAAATTATGAAAAGTGATATAAAAAAGATTGCAAATAAATATTAATTTAAAATTGATAGGACTAATAAAATGGGGGGGGGGGGGAGTGGGATAAATATATTTTAAAAATGAAAAAAAAAGAAAATGGCAGTTAAATAACCAATAGGTAGGTACAACTAAAGTAAATAGAAAATAAGGTAAATATTAAAATAAAAAGAATTGTCAGAGTAGAAGGAAGTTAAAAATAGGATAACATAGAAGTCAAGTAAAATAATTAATGATTTGGAAAAATGGTACAGGAGAGAGTGAGACCATAAAAAGTATTGTATTCGTATTAGAAAGAGAATAAGAACAAGATATTTTGTTGTTAAATATAGATTAATATAAAAATTTAAAAAAAAACATTAAAATGGGGGAGTTATTAAGTCAAAAAAAAAAATAGAATTACAATGAAAATGGGTTGAACTTGATAAAAAGTCAATTAAGAAAATTAATTCATTCAAAATAGAGGCACATGGAAATGGAAGTAGAGATCGTGAAAAACATATATATTATGATATGCAATTCATTGAATATAAAATAAAAACATTGTGTGATAGGAAATTGGTAATGAAGCTGTGTGATCAGAAAGATTAACTTAAAAGAACATGAAAGGAATGAACAAATCATAAATAAATTTAAAAAATGGAAAGCAAGAAAAATGGACATTTTGAATGAAAATGTTAATAGTTTTGGAAATTACACAAAGGATGATTTTAAAAATCTGATAAAATTATAGATAATAATGATTCTTAAGAAATGAAAGGGAATATTGGATTACTATATTAAAAAACAGAAAAACATTTTTATTTGGAAATTGTATAGTTTTGTTAACATTTTTAATTAAGGAAAAAAGCATTATAAAATCTTCAGTAAAATTTACATTTTACAATGGGGAATTAATTCTTGAAATGCTTAATCCCCCATAGATAAAGTATAGTTACAACCATATCTATTAATAAATAATCTGAAATAAGAAAATATTATACATAATACAAAACAAATGAAAACGAGAAGAGACTGAAATAACAAAGTATTAAAAATCCCACAACTAATGTAAAGATACTAGACTACAATGTTTTACCTTTGATTTCTCTAGTAAGAGATTTAAATATATATATATATCAAGCTTTTTGTTTTTATCAGTGTCTTTCAACTTTAGCTAAATCATATCGCAAGTATTCATCAGGGAAGAAGTCGACTATTGAGGCATTTTGAAATATTCACTTTATAAAATTCAAAATCAAAATCTCCCTCACATCACTTCAGCATTTGTTTTTAATACTTATAGATAAAAAATTACTATATTTTGATTTACATGTGTCAAACTTATAAATATATATATATATATTGAAATGGTTACGTGTCTCATGGCATACAATATAGTAGTGTGTGTGCATATATATATATATAAATTTGAAAGAAAAAGTAGAAATATCAACAAAAAAAATTTAGATATTTATTATATTACAGTGGAATAACAGTTAAGAGTTAAATAATAATTTTGACTTTAAAAAATTATTATAAATTAAACATTTTTAAAATGTCTATTTAACGTTTTATTCTGATTGTGATAATTAAAAAAGAAATCAAAAATTATAAAAAAAATCTAAAACGAGCTTGTTTTTATGTTATACTAGATAGTACCAATAATTACAAAATTCCCCTATCTATTTTTAATTAGAGTAGAAATTTTTTTAAATTAAAACTTGTGATAAAATCCTACAATTTGGTGTTTTTCAAAGGATTAAAAATACTTAAGGTGAATAAAAGTCATTAACTTGTTTTTTTAATCAAGATAAAAAAAATACTAATTGTTTATAAATTCCCTGACACAGTATTAAAGATTAATTTAAGAAATCATGAGGATGATAACATAAACAGTATTATTATTATAAAGTTATAACTCAAGGTGCAGAGTACAAATCAGCTGCTGCGAGTGTCGACATTAGAGTTTGAATTCACATGTAGTAATAGTCCTGCTTTTCTGTATTCCATAGCCCATAATGTGTGCTAGATGGCTGGATTGCCTGAATAATATCAAATGATAGAGACTAAATGGAGATTATTAAATGCCCACAGTTACCAGCTTTATATCTTTCCCAAAGATATCAATAGGCTAATATGTTGTTTTAGAATAAGCCAGGTTACCAAGAGAATCCAGTATTAGCCAGATTACTGAAAAAAGTATTTTGCTATAGTTTATATATATGCAGTTTTATAAATATGCAAAGGAGCACAAACATAATTACTGCCAGTCATATGAAAATTGACCATGTTGACATTTATTTTCCATATTAATATTTATTTAATTAAGGATGATATTAAGTACTGACATATGAAGTTATCTGGTTTTAAAGGTAAATAATTTTTGATTAGATTATTCAATTAAATATATATATATATTTCCAGTTCTATTTTATTAAAAAAAAAGTACTTGGAAATCTTTCTATATTAGAGAGCAAAAATTAGAACAAAGAACTTTCTAGCAACTTTTTTTAAAGTTGTTTATAATTAAAAATAACTTTAAAAAAGGAAAAGAAACTTTTATGCAGGATTTTTCAAAGAAAGCTTTTCTTTGATTTTTTAAAATGTGTCATTTGGTAAAAGTAATTACAATTAGTAATAAAAATATTTTATTAAAATAAACAAATAAAATATCATTAAGATATAAACATCAGTGTGTGCACCCATATTGATGAGTACCTACATATATGTTAAAATTAATTATTTATGTATTATTAAGAATGAGTTTTTATATTTTTTATTAGTCTATGACATTTTAAATATGTTACAGCATGTCTGTGATTATATGGATGGATGTCATGTAGATACAGCCCTACTTTATGAATTATTAAAATAAATACAAGCACATTTGTGTGCTTATATATGTGTATTTTATGTAAACCTGAGATATATGTTAATTACAATGCAATAGCATATTTTTTATATCTTAATCAAAATCAGAATTCTGAATTTAGATTTATAGTGTGTTCTACAGACCATTAATTTAATTTTATTATTATTAATAAATTTATATTTTATTGTTTAAGTTATTCCAGTGAATTTATTCAATCCTAAAATAAGTTTAAAATATAAACAGTTATAGAGCTCTTGGTCCCTGAGCTGGATTCATGCATAATGACCACTTATATGAATTGAGGTTTATGCTTAATGTTATGGACATTCAGTTGATAATGATTTCATTATTTCTCTAATGCCGCATGGTGCAAAAGTATATTCTTTAAAGTTCATGCATTAAATTTTATTTTAGTAGTAATTATAAATGAAGTTTATAGTTGGCCAATACATTAATGATACTAAGTGACCAGAGAGCATTGATGATGATCAACATGTTTCTGTATCCCAGCATTATTTTTTGTTTTATTATTATGGATTAGCATTTAAATTTATGTATCCAAACAATTATATAATCTGCCTCAAGCTTAGCATGGGCTAAATAATTAGCCTGGTCTATAGTAAACCACTTTCAAATCCAGTCACGAGATTGACTGTTGATTCTATTTTTTGATCATTCATGATGATGATAGATTATTATTTCCTCTAATGTTTGTGAACTTATTATTAATCTTTGTTCTTGCTGATCTCTCATGTTCCTTTCATCATTTTCATTATATTATTTGTATATTTAAAGTGATACGTATTTATGATCACTGGGGATGATGATGATGAGTGCCATCATCTCCCCTTGTTATCGCTACTTCATCCCTATTTTCTTTGTATCATTACAATATATGCATACAGTATATCATCATTTTTTCAATCATTATCAATCCAATATAAGTTTAAGATCTCTCCATCTTCTCCAATCTCTAGCTTATCTTCTCTACATCACCCCTGCACACTTCCTTATTTCAGCTATTATCTCACCTGTGGTCTCTTTGAGTCTTTTACAATCTCTTGGAATCTAATTTAAGATTTCAACTGTCCATCTATTATCATCTCTTTTAGCAATATGTCCAGCTCAATTCCACTTCAGTCTCTTAATTCTTTCAGTGATGTCAGTATCATGTTTCATTTCTCACTCATGTATTTTGTTTTCGATCTCTTCTTATATACATAACAAAGATTTTTAAAACCTAGAAATGGACCATACATTAGATAGATGGACAAAATAAGAATTGGAAAAAAGAAGCTACAGATAAGAGAAATCAGATTAAATTTGGAGAGATCTTCAGTCTGTAATGAATCAATAATGGTTGAAAATTATGGTGTGTGTGTGAGCGCATTTATATTAAATTAATATTATTTTTTACCTCATTATTCTGACAATTATGAAGAAGAGTAAAAGTGTTATATAAATTAATTAATTGTGCAGCAACACTTTGAAATTATTTGATGGTTTTAAAAAGGCCAGTAACTTAAATTGGGTTACACAACCAGAATAAATGGAATTCATCTTCTGGGGATTTTTTGCAGAAGGATATATGTGACCTTAAATCTAAGAATAAGACTCTATTTAGTGGAACAATATTAAAAATGAGATTGAATGAAACTTTAGCAAATGCTGCAGTGCAAAAGAAATTGGATTCTGGGTATATTTTAGCAATAGAAAATGGCATCCAATGAGTCTGATGAAGGTATATGGCTTTCTTAAACTGCTATAAGAGACAGTTTGTGAGTGAAATATAGTATTGCTGATTAATACATAGCATCGTTAAGACAGTGAAAGTTCTTCCAGTATTTGATATTGGAGCTGGAATACAGTCTTAAAGACAGGATTCATTCATTCATTTTAGCTCAGGTGATGGGTATAAATTGTTTAGAACAATTTTAGCACCTTTCCAGCCAAGATCACAACTTGTATTGATTATTAATAGATGAGATGAAGAACTCCAAATGCCTGTTTTAACCAAAGTAATTGTAAATGGCATGTACTAAGTATAGATGATGTGAAAAGATAGGATAACAAATGACTAAAATTTCTTTCCACTTATTTGCATTGATAAATTTGATATATATAGTATACCATACATTCCTCAATAAACACTTTACAATGCAATTTTAACTTACAATTTACTTCCTCTTGCTTACAATTTCAACTGCCCCACAGTCAACATCAGAGTTCTTTAATGATGTACTTGTAATGAAGTTTAAAGAGCTCTGATGATGACTGCAGGGCAGTTGAAACTGTAAGCAAAAGGAAATAAATCATATGTTAAAATTGCATTGCAAAGTGTTTATTGAGAAGTGTATAGTATACTATATAACAAATGATTCTAATTTATGCCATAAAATGCAGTTTTGAAGTCTAATTAATAAGCAATAAGGTCTGTGCATTTATTAAGTTTAACAAATTATAATAGGCTTCTGCACTAACAAAGTTATGATGATAAACCATTAAGCTACACATGATCACCATCTCTTATACTAGCACATAATTGTTTATAAACAAGGCAAAACTCTCTATACAGTAGTGCCATTAATTACTCTAGTCGGCACAGGTGGCACTACTGTATGGAGAGTTTTGCCTTGTTTAAAGTCATGATAACCATTCAATTTTTTCAAGCATGATACATGCAAAACTTTTTCACTTGTAACTTATAATATGGTTGGTCTTAAACCATCCACTAATGGACATATCTTATCAAGATTAAAGATAGTTTCGTTAACAGAGCGTAAGCTTGAATATGATTAAGACAAGTTTTAAAAAATCTGTTCAACTTTTAACTTTTTGTATGTTGTAATTGTCATGTTTATATAAACTCAGAGTAAACATGGATTCGCACAAATGTGGTTACATATTTATTCAACTTATATACTCAATGTATTTACATATATTTACAATATCAAAAGATATACCTTTACCTAGTATTGTTGGCTAGATTTAATATCAATTTCCATGCAACTATTGAAACAAGGAACTTCAGATGGCATTCTAGGTGTGCTAACACTTCCAGATGTACCACGAGTCTTATATCAAGGTATGATAACATTTCTATTTGTAAAATAACAGCTTGCCTCATGTCAGATTTTTGAGTCAATGCTTTACCAATATTAATAATATCTAAGTATTGCTATTCAGCTCTGAGTTATTTAGTTGTTGTCTGACCCTACCTCCAAATGGACTGTCAATTTGAAGCCAGGTTCCCTTTCTTAATAGAAGCAATTAGATTTAATTAGCCAGTTTCTGCCACTTTATCTATTCATATATCCACTGATCTGTAGTAAATGAATTCTAAATATGAGATTGAATCTGGACAAGAAGTTGAGCCATAATGGTAATATTATAAGGTTTGATCTCTACAAATTATCCTAAACCAGAGGCTGGCAACTTTCCTAACAAAATGGACATTTTAATATCCTGACCAAAAAAAATAAAAGCTACAAGGAGAAGATGAAAAATATAAATTTCTGAAATGTCATTATTTGAACACTTCCTTTACTAAGAGATCATAACAGAATCAGCATCTTAAAAACTGTCAATAATTAATATCCTTTCTGCTCTATATACATATAATCTTTTTTTGAAAAATTTGTCTAAGTTTTCTTTAATCAAGATAAATTCGAAAACAAAATGCTTTAGATTATCATTATGTTAACTTAAACAATTGTATTCTACAAAAACTATACCACAAAAAAATGTTGAAGCTGAAAATCTTAATTCTTTTTATTAAAAAAATTCTTAAGTTTTAATGCTAATGTAATTTTTACTTACGAATGTTATCTATTTTATTAATAAAATTATTATTTAAATTCAGCGTATCAAGATGCTGTAAATGATTAAGGTTCTCTATCGTTCGAATAAGATTCTGATGCAAATACAAGCTTCGCAGTTCAAGTTGATGGTCTAAGTTTTCAATCTTGCTTATGCCATTACTCTCCAACCAGAGACATCGTAGACCTGTGTACTCATCCAGATTTTCTATCTTATCAAAACCTTATAAACAGAGAAAGAAAAATATTAGTTTTTCAATGATATATATATATATTATATAATAATTTCTCTCATATACACTTTAATGTAAAAAAAAATTTAATAAAACTTCTTTATTTTCCTGACAGTTTTGACTGTCAAGCAGTCTTCATCGGAGCTTCTCAAATTTTCTGTAGAGGAAATTTGAAAAGTTCTGATGAAGACTGCTGGACAGTTGAAACTGTCAGGAAAATAAAGAAGTTTTATTAAAAAAATTTTTTACATTAAAGTGTATATGAGAGAAGTTATTATAAGCAATATATATGAATATATGAAGAAATGCAAAGAAAGTAAAGTAGAAGAATAAGAGTATATATTTCTAATATATTAAGGATATATGCATAAAAAGAAATGTTAAAATAAGATATTATTTCTTAAAATAGCAAAATACTATTAGGTAAATTTAATATTTGTAAACCAATAAATAATTAATAATTGGGGTTATGAGATGAATGTGGAATTTGAATTATGAGTTAAATGAACAATAGATGAGAGAAATAGGTAATAATTAAATAATGAAAAAGAATGAGCTTAAGAGAAAGAAAATGTGTTAGGATAATGAATGATTAAGAGATGATGATAGAATAGGAGCCAATGAAGGATGAATCAGTTATGATGATGAATTAAGATAAAATGAAGCTGAAGAAGTAAAAAAAAAGAAAAATCAAGATGAAATATGAAAACAATGTTGATGATGAAGAATAAGATCCTGGGCTACAAACTACTACTGTATTATAAAATATTAAAGCAAAATGAAACAAAGTATGGATTCTAAGCTTGACTAAACCAGAATATCTAACCATGAAATTAAAATAAACTATAAGTTTTAAAATTAAAGAAGAAATTTACATTTCAAAGTTATACTGAATTAATAAAACTGGGAAGATAAAGTTAACTCCAACCAAAGCACAACCAATAATTTAAGACATAAAACTTGCCATAAATTCAAAATTACAATTAAAATATTAACATTTTTTTTTTCTTCTCAGGATTCCAATAACTTAAATATTATCATTTTACAAGATATACTTGGATCAGTGAGAGGGATTTTCCCACTACCCAATATAACAAATAAAACAGCTCATAAAACAAAATAGAATTAATAAACAATATTTGGCAATTCCAATACTAACAGTAAAATGAACTTTAAGCTTTATGAAGTACAAATAAGTTATTAATAAAGTACGTAATAACTTACAAACTCTCATTTATTAAATAATTATGGGTAATGCCTCTTTTAATAGTATTTTATAATTCTATATAAGTAAGTATGTATAGATAAACATTAATTGTATGACCATATGCCTTTGAATACTGCAGCTCTGATGATGACTACTGGGTAAATGAAGCCATAAACAATATAAGGAAATACATTTTCATTTTATTAGATTGCATTGTAATGAAGGTGCAAATGGTATTATATAGATAGATTTTTTACTGAGCTTATAAAGAAGAGAAGGAATATGAAAGTATCAAAAAATGATACATTAAGACGAATTGAATATCTAGAATTTTATAACATGTTATGAAAATGGGTGAATAATGATATAAGAAAATGAAGTGAAAATTAGCAAGAAAAGTTATAGAAGAAAATAAAAGTATCAAAAGTGTAAAACAACATTTTAATATTGCTAGGAAACATATTTCTGCAATAAGAAAAAGGATGGAACAATTGATAAAAAGAGAAATGCCATTATGAAATATGTGGGAAAATCCTATTAAGAATTATATAGCAATAAAGAACAAGAAAAAGTATCTCCCAAAGCACCCCTGCAATGACAAATCTTGTGAATTGGCCAGGAATTTAAATGAAGAAGTGAGACATGGAATTAAATCTATGAAAAATGGGACAACTCCAGGGAGTGATGGAATTATAATCAATATCTTAAAAGAAGCAGGTGAAAAAATAGAAACACTGTGGGAAATTATTATACCAAGTGTCTGAATGATAAAGAGGTATACCAGAAAGTTGGAACAATGTGATACAAATATTAGTATTTAACAACGTGAAAAAGAAGATATTAGAATTTACAGACCTATCCATCTTTTATCAGTCCTATATAAAATTTTTATCAAAATAATTACAACTCTTTGGATTTTAACCAACTAAAAACACCATATGGATTCACATCCAAATATTGAGGGAAAAGATCAATGAATATGGGCATCCATTGTGCTTTGGATTTGAAAATTATGAAAAGACATTTTGATTCTATAGGCATTTCTTCAGTGATTAAACCATTGAATTATCAAGATATACAACCAAGACATTGTCATATTCTAAAGAATATTTACCAGAATGCAACAGCAATTATCAGACTACATGATGATACTAGAAAGATTAACATTGAGAAAGGTTAAGGTGATTCCATATCTCCAAAACATTTTGAAGCAGTTTTTCCAGAACTATTTTAAGGATTAAAATCGGAAGCTAAAGGAGTAAAAGCAAATGAAAATTTCTTTAAATCATCTAGATTTTGCAAATAATGCTTCAGAGCTTCAGGAAATATTGCAGAAGTTATCAGATGAAAGTAATTAGAAAGGATTTGAACTCAGATTTTCAAGCTCCCTTTAGTCCTCCATTCTATCTTATATAACTGATACACATGATCACATACATGCAAACAAGATAAATGATCTCAAATAAATGTATTTTGTGCTAAACCAGCACTCATCAGTTGAGCTGGATCATCTTCCACACATATATACATATATTCAGTGCTCAGTTTATATTAAGATAGCAAACCTTTAAACTTTAATGAACAAGCTTCAATCCTCTCTATTCTCCAGATCAATTGATGAGTGCTGGTTTAGCACAAAATACACATATTGGAGAACATTTATCTTTTTTGCATGTATGTCATCATGTGTATCAGTTATATAAGATAGAATGGTGGACTAAAGGAAGCTTGAAAATCTGGGTTCAAATCCCTTATTACATCTAGCTTAAAAGTATATATACTATATTTATCTTTAAATATTACAGATGAAATTAAGAAAATAGGACTAAAGGTAAATGCTGTAAAAACGAAAATAATGTTCAAAGGAAAAGAAGAAAATAAAGATTGATAATCATAAATTAACAACTACAAATATCTTGGTCAAATTATTATTACAGATGGAATCATAATGGATGAAATTAATTATAGAATTAAACTTGGTTGGAGTGCCTTTGGTAGAAATAATTTAATATTAAAAATAAATATGCCAATGTGTTTGAAAAGAAACGTTTTTCATAAATGTTTGTTACCAGTACTTACTTATGGCATGGACACTTAACAAAAGACCAATATAGAGACTTCAGACCATTCAATGAAGTATGGAGACATATATGTTAGCAGTAACAATAAGAGACTGAAAACGAAATACATGAGTTAGAGAGCAAACAGGTGTTACTGACATCTTTGAAACAATTATGAGACTGAAATGAAGTTGGGCTGGACATATTTCTAGAAGAGATGATAATAGAAGGACAGTTGAAATTTTAAACTGAATTCCAAGAGATTGTAAAAGACCTAGAAAGTGAACAGGTGTCAAATGGATAGATGAAATAAGGAAGTGTGATGGGTACGGTGGAGATGAAAAGCTACATATCAGAGAAACTGGATTAAACTTGAAGAGACCTTCATCCTATAGTGCGTTAGTAAAATGATGATGTTATATATAAAAGAGTATTGGTTAATACAATTTCTTATATAATAACAAATTTCAAATTACAGTTTTAAAAATCAAACATATATTTAATAAAAAGTTATTATTTATATATAATCAATCAAACACTAAACTTCCTGAGTACTGCCCTCTATTGTCACTTTAACAAAATCAGATCTGACAAATAATATTAAATAAGGCAAATTAAAGTGATTTTTTTATTTTTATTTTATACGCAGATTTGATAATAGAGAACAATTTGTTGATATAAGTAGCACTTGGAAAGTTTATCATTTCATTGATCACATATTATCATACAGTATATTAATTGATATTTATATATTATATAAATTAAAAAAGGATATTGTTTACCTTTAAAATGTAAATATAAGACATCGTTTAAATAAGGTGTTAAGTAAAGCTTCTTCTCTCTGCAGTGGTATCTCAAATACTCCTTCGTCATTCTAAAATCATTAATAACATGCAGATTAGAAATATATAATACTAAAAGAATTAAACACTAAAATAATTCTATAACAATGTAATTAAGAGAATGATTATTAATACGGTTTGCTGGAATATAAAAGCATCTTTAAATATAAAAATGAATCGTAATTTTTAAGTTGAGAAGAACTGGTACAGTGATGATTGTGTGGTTATAGGAATGATCCAGATATTGAACAATATCATGATGGATGCATAAACATTTTGCTACTATTAAGCCAAGAAGATGTCTGTCATTGTTCATTACATATTGGCATTCTATCCTGATATTTTATTGATCATTTATAAAACTATTAGTAGACATTCACTAATACATCATTTATCAATACACTGCAGAATGAAGACCTCTACTAGATTAATGCAATTTCTCTGATCTATAGATTCCTTTCTTCATATCATTTCAACAAATGTTCTATTATCCATTCCCCTCATATGGACTTTTTATATAGGTCTTATATAAAGTTTTGGGAATTTGGTTTAAAACTTATGTTGCTTATCGTCACCTTTTCTAAAAATTTGCCCTTACCAATCTAATTCAGGTTTGATTCTTTCAACCCTATCAGTTGTACTTATTTGTTTATTGTTTATATTCCATATTTTGGTTTTTCTTTATTAATCCCAAAATACATCTTTCTATATGTTACTGTCTGGTCAGAAGTCTTTGGTACCATTCTTGTACTAAGTATTTAAATCTCAAATTCATAAGTAGATGTAATATGACCCAGTTATTAAAAAAAATCATTTTCAATCACAGAGACATGATTTCTTTTAATATTTGATGACAGTAGGTCAGTTTATATTTTATTTTAGAGATCTCAGTTTCACAATTGTAACCCCCTTCTACTTTTTGACTCGGAATGTTATACTAATAATATCAATGATTTTATATACTTAACCATATGATTCCAAGAGTAATTATCTTCATTCTATTGCAGAGCCATGTACTTCAAGATTGAGTAATCAATAGACAGTGCTATAAAATACCCATTTCCAAATAAGTTTCTTGCATTTGACTTCATCAGGAAGCAAGTTAGACTGATATCCAAACCTAGAGTCTTTCTCAATTTCAATATTATTAGGAATCACTTGCAAATGAATATAGTTATTACAACTCCAAGAAAAAAAAAAAATACACTAGAGATGTGTTGATATAATTATACAAACCAATCTGTAAATCATAAATATATCTCTATATAGAGCATGTTGATCCATTGTTAGCAGCAAATTTTTATTTATGAATTACTTCAATCACCTTAATTGTGTTATATTCAATCTGCTGTTATATCTATATAATGAAAACAATCAACATTGAATTTCTTTAGAATATCTTGGAAATAATCTTTATAAAATAAATGGAATCTCTCTCTCTCATGAAAACTATGATCAATTTCAACCTGAATAATAAAAGGAGTAAAAAATATTTGCTAGAACCATAAGGAGATTAGTTTCAATGTTTAATCCTAATTTTTACTGATGAAGTCAAAAGATAGAAACCAATTTGTAGATGAAGAATATATAGCACTATACTATCTGATGTCCATTGACTACTCAAATTAACAGCTCTTGGAAGCACTGTTGATGATATTTTTATTAGGCTTTGTCATCTGCTGCTATGGTTTTACTGATCGAGGAATAGGAAAGGCATAAAAATTATTCAAACTAAAAGATGAGACTGGAAAGAATAAGTTTCACAGAATTTTTTTTAATAATAATGAATGGAGAGTAAAGAATGAGCTCAAAAAGTCATTATCAATTTTAGATTAGAGAAATTGATGCAAGTGTTTATGAGATCTTCAAAAAGAAATGAATGTGATTATTATTAAGGATGGGAAAGAAGGCTGTTAAATAAAATAAAATAAATAAATGTAACTAAACTAGATATAAAATATTGTGGCTAGAGGTAAAAAATGTTATGCCCTTAAGCAATAATATGATATTTAAAGTCTCAATTGACATCCCTTATGGATTTAAGGCACATATATGTTCTCATTCACCATGTCACTTTGATGATTAAATTCTTTCATACTAATATATACACTTCTTTCATTATTTTTTACATATAAATATTAAAGCTTTGTAATGAAAATATATAGCGATAGTTCAGTTCCATTTCTCTTTTAATCTTATACTAAATTTTTATATTTTTATTCATTTGCTACACTCTAACAAATTGAAATATATATATATTGAAATGATGGTAGTTATTTTAAATGAGTAAAGATTGTTACCAAATGGAAAATTTCTGCTAACAAAGGAATTTGATAAATACGAACTATAATTAAATTTATGACTTAAAATGGAACTAATCGGATTGAGAATAAATGCACTATCTATAACCTCCCCATTGGCTGAAATACTCCAGAAATAACAAAAGAAATAAAAAGAAAAAAACTTGTTTCAAAACAGGTGCTTTTTTCTCATTTTGAAAACCAGTTGAAGCAGCAGAAGAAAATCAGCTGAGGGTATTTTTGTAAGTTAACAAACTGATTAAGGATTTTGAAACAGATCATGCCAATCTTATTAAGTGTTTTAGTAGGTTGCAAAGAAAAAGTAGAAGAAATTTACTTACTATCCTAAATGTATCAAATATGGTATATAATGCTAGGCAGTAATTAATTGGGTACTGTTCCTTTATTAATTTATATTAGGGCTTTTCTTATAGAAGCTAAGAACATTGCAAAGTTTGGCACAGTCACATTTTGAATCTAACCATAAGCGAATAGAAATTATAAGTTATATAAATTATACTGATCCATGTAGAGATTAAAATTGCCATAAGAGGGACTGGCAGTCAAATTGCAAAATTTGATGATTAGTAAACAGTCAGAAACGACTGGAAAAAAATGTCTACATTTGGACAAATCTGTATTTCAGAAATTTGATATAAGCAATGCTGCCGAATAGCCATTGTACATAACTCAAATGGAGAATGTTTTCCAAATTAAATGGAATAAAGAACAATAAATGCAAGATAACAGAACATTTAGGCAGTTCAGGTAGGAAGATCGTAGAAATAGGTAACAGAGTATGCAAACCTAAATAACGATTGATGTACTATATGAGGAAATAATAAAAAAGTTAAATAATTATTTTAGACCCTGCCCATCTCACCACATAGTTCATTTAAAATTTAAGAAATAGGAAGCAAGTGATGGGTGAAAACATTAAAGATTATGATGCATCCCTTAGAGAATTGGCAAAAGATTGTGAGTATGATGATTTTCAGTGAAATACTCATTGATCAGCTGTTTTGGGGTGTGTCTGATGACAGTCTCAGATAACAATTTTTAACAGAGCCAGAGTTAACATTCAATATAGCTATTACAAAAGTTACAACTTATGAACTGATATTAGAGGAATTACGTTTTTAAAAATAAAACAGAAGATAGCCTACATACAGCAATCTATAAAACAAATGACCAAATTACTAACCCCCAAAAAAATCAGTATACACAATGGAGGATAAAGTCACTTGATATTGTTATGGGAAAGCTGGTCAAAGAGCAAAAGATTGTAGGTGGAAAAAGAAATATTTTAAATGTAGGGCTTAAGGGCATTTGTCACAGGTATGTAGAAAATCTGATAATGGCAACAGCCATGAAAAACCTCAGTCGCAGAAAAATAAGGGAAGCAAAATATGTAAGTCACCAGGTCAAAGCAAATTATGTGAAAGTACAAATCCATAGTAAAAATATTAGCATGGAGATAGATAGTGGTTCAGGGATATCCATAATGTTTGAAAAAGATTGGAAATGCACTGTCAGCTAACTATGCTAATATACCAATAGAGAAGGCAAACATTAAGGCTAAAGATGTTAGCATAAATACACTTAAATTACTAAGTCAAGTAAAAGCACTGGTAAAGCATCATGCAAAATAGTTAACCTACTATTATATATAATAAAATAAAATATGAGCCTTATAATCAGCAGAGAATGGCTTCATGAAGAGAATTCACGTCAGTATTGTGAAAAAAATTTACAGGAACAGGAAATTCAAAAGAAATATCCGGATTTGTTAACTAGATTCAATATTAACTAGACCAGTAGAGACTGAACTACTTGGAAAAGGCATATGTGTTTGTTTGTAAACCATGCAAAATTTCCATTCACACAAAAAAGTAAAGTAGAGGAGAAATTTAGGGATTGATTAATTTAAGGTTTATTGACACCAGTAGAAATGTCAGATTGGAACAAGTGTATAGTGGTAACAACAAAACCTAAAGACAAATTCGGATATGTGGCAATTATAGAGTAATGGTAAACAAATATTTAAATAAAGGGGCATATCTTATACCAAATGTGAGAGAAGTATTAGCCGGTCTTCAAAAAACCTTTCATTTCACAAAACTAAACCTAAATTCTGCCTTCCACCAAACACCAGTTACAAATAAATTGGCAAAAAATATTAAATATGACCCCTATCAGGTTATTTAAATGTAAGAGGCTATCATTCTGGATTACTACAGCATCATACATTTTTCACACAAAAATTAATAGTTTACTAGAGGAGTTGGATGACATAATACCATACTTTCATGATATCCTTATTTCAGCTTAATCCAAAGAAATGTTATGTCAAAGACTATATAAAGTATGTGACAAATTAGAGAAAGTCAGTGTCAAATTAAATGTACAGAATGCAACAGAATGGAATTTGTTCCTATGGCATGTAATCTCAAAAAATGGTAAACATCCATTGCCTGAGAAAGTGCAAGCTGTGAAAAATATGATCAAACCCCAGAAATTCAGGCATATTTAGGTCTAATAAATTATTTTGAACCTTTCTTGAAGAATAACCGGTGTAAGTAGCAAAATCATTGTATGAGTTATTAAAGAAAAATCAGAAATAGAAATTGGTAACAAATTCACAAAGTGTTTATACAAATGAAAGACCTTTTTTCCTTTGACAAATTGTTAGTCCATTTTGATAGTAATCTTGAAGTACAATCAACAACTGAAGCTTCAAAATAGGGAGTGAGAGCAGTTATATGCCATCCCTGTTATAATATAAACAACCTATACCTTATGCATCAAGAACACTTTCAAAAGCTGAGAGAAATTGTAGCTAGATTGGGAAAAAGGCTTTGGCTGTTATATTTGGTTTGAAAAAGTTTCACAAGTATCTTTTTGGTTGGTCTTTTCAAATAGTGACCAATCACAAACATTGTTAGAAATATTAGCGAGTGATAAGCCGGCTCCAGATCATTTGGGTTCATATACGTTGATATGGGGAAACATACTGTCAGATTTTATAAATTTCACATGCTGATGCATTGTCTAGAAATCCAGTTAAAGATGAATGGCACAGTAATAAAAAAAGGAAATTAATATAGATGTTTTAGAATTAGAAATTCTGAATAGCAATACAGCTAAGTGGACAAAAGCCAATAAAAATTATCAGCTACTTATAAGTTGGATAAGCAAAGCTGGCCACCTAAGAAACCTCAATGCATTGTTCATTTTATTTGGATGAACCAAAAAAACCTATCAGACAACAAAAGTTTGTGTTTTGATGAAAAATAGAGTTCTAATATCATCCAAGGGTAGACAAAGGGTCTTAAAATTGTTGCATGAGGGACATTCCCCGATATTGTATGTACAAAAGCACTAGTGTGTAGTTATGTCTGGTGGCCTAATATAAAAATAGTCATAGAGAAATAAATAAAGAAATGCACAGCATGTCAATCGGAAATGAAGATATATGTAACACGGTCTAAAGCAACTAAGCCTTGGCAAAGACTTCATTTGGACCACAATGGAAAGCTACTCTTATTCTTATAGTTGCACACTCTAAATAGGGAGAGTATTGCATCATAAAAAATATGAGTGTGAGAGAAACAGTACAGAACCTGAATAAAATATTTTCATATCATGGATACCGGAAATGATTGTTTCCGATAATGGCACAGGTTTTACTGCCAAACAATAGGACTATTTCATGAATAGAGGCATAAAACACATCTATATAGCTCCTTATCATTTTGAACCAAATGAATTAGCAGAAAACACCATTCAACAAGTAAAAAGGGTTCTTAGAAAATTAATAATGCCAATATAGCTTTGTACATCACAATGTTGCACCAACATTCCAAGTTGTCAACAATTACAGGAAAATCTCTAGTAGAGTTCCTGATGGGAAGAAAATTGTGAACTAAATTGCCAATGCTAATTTCAAAACTGGAGCAGTACAGTGATAAAGACAAATGTGAAATACATGAGAATGTTTGGGTATGTGACTTGCGTAAAAAGAAATGAATAGAAGGGATAATTATAGATAAATTATCTAAGGAAATAATAAGTGTGAACTGATAATGACAAAGAGTATCAAAGATACTTGAACCATAACAGCCTGTAAAGCTATTCAAAATACTTTATAATATAATATTGATGTAAGAGACTATTTAAATATAAGAATAACTATGTTCTATATCTCACAACCAATAGAAGTGATGAATATATTTGCTTAACCATGTTCACTGACGTCAAACAGAAAAAATAGAAGGCCCAAAAATAAAATGAACATTAACAGTAAAACAAATAACTCTAGTGAAAAACAAGAAATAGTCGAGTTACGATCGAAAAAAAGGAATTATTCCAAATGAAAATAATAGTGAACCAGAGAAAATGGAAGCTGACAAAATGGTGGAAATCCAGTGAGAAGTACTAGCAAAACAAACAGAAACTCAGTCACAGATGGAATATAAATCATTGAGACTCCACAAACAAAGGTGAAGACCAAAGAAATTAAATAATATATGTAACATAAAGTAACCTATTTCTGGAATAAGGAGAGGGATAATATTTAAAATGAAATGACTGTAATTATTTAAAACATTATACCAAAAGTAAAGATCATTACCAAATGAAAAATTTTCATTAATAAAAGGAATTTGATTAATGCACACTATAATTAAATTTAATTAGTTGAAATGGAACTAATCATATTGAGAATAAACTCATCACCTGTAATCTCTCCCCATTGGCTGAAATACTTTGAAATAACAAAAGAAATAAAAAGGAAAAAAACCTGTAGGTAAAACAGAAAAAATGTGTTCTTTCTGTTCATTTTGAAAACCCAATTGAATCAGCAGAAGAAAATCAACTGGGAGCATTTTTTAAACAGGAACTCAGCTCCTGTAAGTTAACAAGCTGACTAGGACCTTTGAAAAAGATCATCCCAATCCTATTCTGTGTTTTAGTATGCCTCAAGGTCTGCAAAGATAAAGTAATAAAAATTTACTTACAATCCTATATGTATCTAATATGGTATAAAATTCTAGACAGTAATTAATTGGGTACTGATTATTTATTAACTTGTATTGTGTATATATTCTATAATTAAAATAGTCTAAAATAAACTTTTAAGTCACTGGTTTATTGTGTCCTTCATTATACCATGAAAATTAGTTGCCTTCTTATTCCTAAACAAAATAGGGCTTTTCTTATAAGTATTGAATTAGGAGCTAAGAACATTGCAATAATGGTACAGCATTTTATTAGTACTAGGAAATGTCGTATTGGCTCTCAAAGTAATGCTAAGGTGGTGTATTTTTGGAATTCTGTTTGTCTGGGCCACATCTTGTAACCAATTTCTAACATACTTCCATTGAATAGAGGATTGTCTAGCTGCTTGTTAAACCTAAGTTTTCAGGCCAAATCTTGTTGATATTGGTTTAGTAAGTTTTTGGTGATTCACAGTAGATGGCAGTATAGTTTTTTAAAAATACATTTCATTGAATTTCATGACGCATTCATTAAAATGTATTTACAGTTAATTAAAATAGAAAGAAAAAAAATCGAGGATAAAATCTTAATTTCTTGATTGTTTAACTAAACTTGCTTTTTTTTTTTAAATGCTGCCTTTATAAACATAAAAATTTATAACAATTTTTAATATATATAAATTTTATTTCAAATATTAGAAATGCAATCTTGTGTAAATTCTCAGTTTTTAAATTTCAATATGAATAGAAACATAAAAGTCTATCGCAAAATATCTGAATATTGAATTGTAAAAGTAATAAATGTAAAAAACAATTTTTAAAAAAAATATTTTTATTTAATTTGATAAGTAATGCACTACCATTCCCCCCAATATTTTTCTTCTTCAACCACAATTTTAATCATCACATTTAATTTGAAATAAAGGTAGTTAGGACATCCATAAATGTGTTCAATAACTATTTAAAACTAATGATAATTTATGGGTTCTTTGATACATTTATTTCAAGTTAAACAAAATTGTAAAATTGTTTTTTTTTTGGGTTTTTAGAGCATTAATCGTCAAATTAAATAAAATTGATTTTTTTAATGAAATGTTATATATATATGTTCTTGTTGTATTTTTATATTGGACTATTTCCATCATCTAATAGAGTGTTGAATGTCTTTAGAAAAATTTAACATTATTTAAATATTCCAAAAACATTCAACTGTTAGTAATAGCACATCAAACAGGTTAGTATTTGCACAAGGTTTCGAGGTATTAGTCTCCTCTCTTCTTCGGGTGCTGCTGGCCTGACCGGTGACTGGGTCCTTAGATTCTTGAGTTTGAATTGTTAAAATAGTTGAATCCAAATTAAATGTAGAAAAATATCTACAAAAAATTTATGTCTGTGTTTATTTTTACTTTTCCTTTATATATTGTAGCCTTTTGGTTTATTTAATCTATAAACCAATTGTAATAAAAGGAAATAATTGTAGGCAAAAAATTTTTTTTTGAATATAAGAAAAGTTAAGGGCTTTATTTGAGAAATCATCAATGGCTATATAGCTCAAAAGTAACATATAGAGACAGTTTGTGTTTGTATAAAATATAGATAGCATTATTTAATGCAGGGGGGATGATTGATTTTTTTTTGTACGCTGCTATAATAATTTACCAATATAATAATTGAGAAATAAATATTTATGTGACTAAGATAAAGTCTTATGAATTTTGATATCTATTACTAAAAAGTTGATGAGAATTAAAATTGAATTGATTGTCAGTAGCTTTAGTTAATAGTTTCTTTTAGGAGAATAGGCTTAAGGTTATAGGAAATTATAATGGATCTTTATGTTTATGATTATCAGAAATTATAACTGATTTTATGCTTGTAATTATAAGAAATTATGATGGATATTTGTGATCATGTAATCTGAATGAGCAGTTTGCTATTGAATGGTCTGCACATGTATGTGTGTGTAATACAGATATATGGATTTGATTTTTTTTTTTCCTTTATAGAAATAGACATAATTTTCTATATTATTTTCTGATAAGTGTAAAAAAAAAGAAAAAATAAATGAATCTGTTCTGATTTATTATTTCTAACTCAAAAATGTAAATCTAAATAAGAAATTATTTAAGTAAAAAAAAAAAAAGAATGTAACATTTGTTTTACAAAAAAAGTGTCAGTAAGCTTATTTTTTTGATTAGATTTTCTTTGATTGCTTTTCCATAAATTAATCGCTAATGTGTAAACCAAAAAGATATGGTTTAAGATTTAAAAAAAGGTTGTCAAAATTAACAAGTAATAAAGGGTCAATTGTTCATTCTGAGAGAAATTTTTTTGACTAGATTTGAAGAAAAACCACCTGTGGGGGGAGGGATTAACAGATGTTTTCTTATTTCTCCTTCACCCTCCTTGTGAATATATAAAAGAGGGCTGGGGAAATTGATCAGTGGATCTTTTGCTAATTGAGAACAACTGGCTGACTAAAATTAATCTATCTCTGAAGGTTTTCTCCAAGTTTTTTTTTAATTTTCTTTCTCAGAATTTAATAATGTGTTTAAGTTTTACAGTATACCAAAATATGAATTTCTAATTCATATATAAGTGGTGCACATTTTTTTTCCTCACGTCAATTATGAATGAATCAACTTTTGTTAAGACATTTTATATTGAATGCCACAACCTATCCATTTGGCTTATTAAAAATTCATGTAAGGAGAGAACTGTCAAACTTTTGTATGATATTGAAAGACCAATTTATATTACAAGAATTATTTGGCTGGTTAAGGTTCATTTGAAGAAACTGCAGCAAACTTTTGTATGATATTTAAAAGCTAATTCGTGTTTAGTAATCAGAAACTGCTTGTTGTCTATAATTTGAGCCTTTAAAATGGAAAAGAAGAAAAAGAAACAACAAATTCAAATCCAGGAAGAAACTCATCAAAATGGAAGGTAATCAACCGAACTCTTTTAAAATCTATTAATTATCCTGTAGCTAAATCTTGATTTAAAGTAACTATCTACGTTTTTATCTATCTTGATTCAAATGACTGTCTGTGTGTTTTTATACACATTTGATTAAAATAACTGTCTGATGTGCATCTATATAGCTATCTCCAAATAAAATGAATTGAATACATTAATTGATTGATGGACAGTTGAAGGAAAAGACATTGGAAAGAGACTATCATAATGTTGATATTTATTCTCTATTTTATTTCGTTTATATAATATGTCATTTGTTTTTTATTTCATTTTGTTTATATAATATGTCGCACATCTAACCACTAGATTATCTTAATTTAATAATTTTTTTTATTTATGTTTTCAAAAGATGACTGAGTTTCGCTCCATTTATTTTGTTAAAATAGGGAATCAGTAATAAAGTTATTGTTTAATTGTAGAAAATGTTTTGCATGCCAATATAGAGAGTAAGTGTCTAGGCAGGAGCTCTTCACATGATTCTAGATCTTAAGAAAAGATCTCTCTCTGGTTCAAGCAAACAGTTCAAGTTAGGAGTTGTTGTCAGTGTTTTTTTTTTAATTTCCCTTACTAAGATGCTGCTGTGTGCGCATTATAAAATACTGCATGGTAGTGAGGGATATGAAGAGTTGCCCTGACAGGATAAGGATTCAGTCAGATGTATATATTGATGGGGAATGATAAAGATTTTAATTAATAAACTAACCGAACTGTGTTGATTTTTGCGAATGATGGTAAATTGAGGGTCGTCAAGCTGGGCAACGTACTGACCTAATGAGATCTATACAGTCCAAAACGTAAAGATCTGATAGGCATGAACATAAAAGTGTGGGTTTTGAATTTAAACCCGTTTGCAAGATCAGTAGGGGATTTTTTATGGCATATCATCCTTCTTCATTAGAAATGTGAAAGTTATTGCTTGATAAAATGATTTAGAAATTTATGATTATTTCACATTGCTGGTTAGAATAATTGAGCGAATATATGATTGGAATAGTCCAATGGATAATGTTTACAATAAAAGGGGGGGGGGAGTAGAAATTTATAGGTTTTCTTAAAGTTGGAAAAAATACGGGATTCTGATTCCATGCACGTAAGTGTGTATTATTTTTTGTTTTAATAAATAAATGGGTCAAAACAATAAATAAGTCATCCAGAAAAGTAGTTACTTTAAACATGTATTCGAACTATAGTCTTTAATAGATCTGAATCATATATTTGAGGTAACAATATTATATTTAAGTGTGTTTTGATTTTATTTTATTTTATCATTATTGTTAATGTAATAAAATTTTATTATTGTTATAAGATTACATTATGTTTTGTGTTTTGATGTTTCAAATATCTCCAGAATCTACATCCAGCACCTATATTTAAAGTAATATTAGTTCATAGTTAAATTTAATTACTCATTTCTCTATTGATAAATTATTTCCACGATCGATTTGCAGTAGTCATTATTATATTGTTTCCATATTCGATTCACATAGTTAATTTTATATAAGTCACTTTTGTATAATTCATTTTCGTATAATTTATTTTTATAGTTAATCTACATAATCTAATTTTATGATTTATTTCCATATTTTACTTACAAGTAAATTTTGATTGATTTATCTGATTAATGTCCATGGTTTACTTCCATAATTACTCTAGCAAAATATGATAGGTTTAAAATTATTAATTAAAATTTGGTCAATAGATTAGAAATAATATAATAAAAATGACAGGGAATAGTTAAGTTTAATAAATTTAATCTTAGGGTTCATTGTAATGTTGTGAATATTGGGAGCAGACATAAAATCCCTTTCCTGCTCTCGGTGTTTAGAGTGATTCCCACTAGTAAACTCGTATTAAAATTTGACTTAAAGATATTTGGGATCATATCCATCACAATGTAATCGCTTCTAAGGGCACCTCTTGACAGATCTAGACCTTGAGAAAGAGCAGTTCAAATATTAGTCTAAGAGCTAGTTTGGAAGTCAAGTAGCATATTATAATAAAGTTATTATACTGTTATTAAAATAGGGATCAGGAATTGATAGTTGATTGACAGGTTAATTTATATGTTTAGAGAAATAAGATTAGGGATTTTCAGATTAGAGAACATAACCCAGACCTTCCGTGTTATATAATTGTAGCTATTAAAGTGATAGATGCTGAGAACGAAAAATAAAGTAATGGAATTAAATGGGGAGGATTTATTTATGATAATTTTTATCTTGTATTAAATTAAATAATAATTGTATATTAGGAGCATAAAATTAGGAGTTCTCTGCATCGATTACTGATTTATTTCCAGTCAGATATAAATGAGAACTGTATATAGTATTTTCTGTAATTACCACTCGAGATTAGATATTTATAATAAAGTTGTGGAAGAAAGTTGTCTCATTATTATGAATTTTATAATAAATTTATCATGAAATATTTGCATGACTAATGCTAGGTTTGAAATTAAGACCACATAGATTGAATGGTTTTATCAATATTATTATTATTTTTTTTTTTTTGAGAGACAATTTAATTACTTTCTCCAGTATCTTCTATAGTCCTAAATATGGCTAATGATGATGATATCTGGTGGGCATTACAATTTATAGCTGCAATTTGGCACCCGGGTATATTTGATCCTAAAGTTAGTATTAAATTCAATTGACTAGCTACTTGAAATAAATGAGAGTTTATTGAAGTTAAATAAGTGAAAGATTGCACTGAGAAAGTTGAGGTTACAATATATATATATTGTACCTAACTGAAATTTCACTTAGTTCCAAAAGGAGCCAAAGGTTATCTTAGCTTAACCTTTTTGGTTTGAAATTGTCTGATTTTTAAAAAATAATAATGATAAAAATGAAAATTAAGTTAGTTAATGACTAAACTAGGATAATCTTGTATTGATTATAATCATTATTGTATTATGGAATTATGTCTAAGTATTTGAAAAAGGTATATGAGTTAGGTTGGTAAGAAATGCTAAATAATAATTTGAATTCTAAAAAAAAAGAAAGATATCAGAAATAGTTGTCAGTTTGTAAGTAATATTAAATGTATTCTAAACTAACTATCGTATAATCTATTCTAATGTTTAAAGAATAATAATAAGATATTATTATTAAGTTGGAATAAGTAAGTAATAAATTAAAAAAATGATATATAAGTTTTTATTAAAAAAAATAAGAATGTTTTTTATTAGTTTTGTAGTTTAGCATTCAGTTATAAAAATTATTTAGATTAAATATTCATTAACATTCTATTGTTGTAGTTTTAAAAATAACTTTTAAACAATTAACTTGCATTCGTATGTGAGAATGTGCATGCATTGACATGGAAATATAAAAAAAAAAAAAAATAATTTAATTCCAATATTGTTTAAAATAAATAAATAAAACAAATGTGTGGATAAAATTATTTCACTGAAATATTTATGGGTTTAATAAAGAGTATAACTTTAAATTTTATATTTATTACTATGGGTTGGATAAAATATCATTTAAAAAAAATTATTGCACAATATTTGTTAATAATAAAATTTTGATTTTCCAGCTGAAGGTCACGTGGTATGGGAAGATTATATTGATTACGTCATTAGATCGATTTTACAGCTGGTTTGTTGGAATATTAAAATTTAATAAAAAATAGTTTTTATTGGTTTTTAAATAAACTGTAGGTGGGTGAAAAATTGTGAGATAAACGGAGATCTAAGGGGTCATTCAGTTGCTGATCTGTTTTAAATATATGTGTAGCTGAATCTTAAAAGTTCTTTAATAAAAAGTAATTTTTAAAACTTTATATTTTCTAAAAAAAAATAAAAGTATGTTTTTAAAACCATTATTTTAAATCGTCCAGTAATGGCAGTGGGCTGAGAAGAAAAGGTAATCCGTTTTTCTGACAGTTTTTCATTACAGTTGAAACATTAAAATTTACGGTAAAATGTTTGAAGAAAATACAGCATCTCGTATTTCATTTACTTTTGTTCTATTCATTTTTCTTTATTTAGAAGTAAAACTTAAATTATTAAGTATTGTTATGGCTAAAGACTTTATTGCATTAAACTATAGTATACCTCCTATTAAATTAAAAATACACGTGATGAAGAAATTAAAAAAAAAAAGACATTCAAACATTTTAAAATATTAAAATGGAAATGCGTTAGCGTCTTTATAAATTAGAAGTGACATTAAATTTAATACTTTATTACTTAATAGATGATATATACATTTAAATATGCTCTTAACAGAATAATGTTTCTGCAGACAATATGTATTTTAAAATACTAATTCTCGTTTATGCCAATAGTATGAAAAGAATTTGTTTGGAAGTAAAACTTTAAAAGAATTTAAAAATATTATTAATGAACTTATCTCTATCAAATGCATAATGTTTGGTTATAATTGCTAGTACTTATAAGTAACTTTATGACCATTGATCGTAGCACATAAACAAAGTCTACTCTTATGTTTAAAAATAAATAAAAGGAAATTTGTTTAAAAAAAAAAGAAATACATTTTTAAATATTAAGAAACGTTTTTTTAAAAAAGCTCTATTTTAAAAAAATGCATTTATCTAAAGAAGAACAGTGAAAGTTAATTAAATAGATATATGATAATTATTCTGCGTTTGAACCTAGGATTATAAATATAAAAAAAATATGTACTCAGCTGAAGAATTTATTATTTTCAATGCCGGCTTATTTTACTTATACTTATGCTTATTATACTTATGCTACTCAGTTGAATAATTTATTTTCCAGTGCCAACTTATGTTTATGCTTACGATGTTTTATTATTTTAATATTTAAAATTATCTTTAAAGATAAAAGAAAGTGAACGTGTTTATATAAAGAACTACTGAACATTTTCGTTTGGAAATGATTGCCATGTATATAAATGTATTAGTTGAAGCTTCGAATTTAAATAGATATCTAAACCTGGATAAATTGTCTACACATTATGAAATGGAAAAATCATCACGGAGCTGAAATATGAACTTAAGTTAATGTATTATTTTTTTTTTATTGGTTAAAAAAAGAATGAAACCATAATAATATTTATGCTATTAAATTTTTATGTAACACTTTTTGCATAAATATACAGGTAAACTAGGGTTATAATTTTAAAACGAAATAGGTTTATCTGAATGAGCAAATGTTTCTTGCCATTCTTAAGTAGATTTAGTTTATTTATCAAGCATTACACTAGCTAGTTTCTATTTAATAATTTTATTATAGAGATTTAAATATCACAGTCTTATTTTCATATAAATGGGATGTTTTACTCAATTTTATTTTAAATTTACTAGAGAAGTTTATCAGAGAATATCCATTCATTTGTTTTATGAATGTTATATTAAGAATAATTACAAATATTTTATATTCATCGAGAAGTAAATATTTTTGCATTTAATTTACAATTTCAAAAGTCCACTAGTTACTATATTTTTAGCATTTAATATTTTGTTATGTGTGCATTGTGCCTTGCCTAGAATTTTATATGCATTTAAGTTTAAAGTATTTTCTACAGTAGTCAGTTGACACATAGTTTGCTTTGTTGGTTCGAACATTGGATATACGTTTTGTATTTTATAAATTTCTTGGAAATAACTTAGTTAGTTTAAGTGAAGTATATATCTTGCTATTAGTTAGAATTTGTTAGCCTCAAGAGTTAGGCTTAGTTTATAATTTTTGAATATGCCTTATGGAGTCGAGATGAAATCCTCCATCCTTAGTGTATTGTATTTCCATGATTTGATAGTGCGTATTCCCAAAAGACGGTTATTGTATTGTATTTTTTAGTGATGACAATCACATTTATAAGCATTGGAAATCTCATAAGAGGATTGTGCTTTTCTGGTGGGTGTTCCTGTTCCCAGATGTACTGAAGATGAATACCAGACATCTTTGTTTTGCCTCGAAGTTAGGTATTTTTGGAAGCCACCATATTCTTTTCCAGCTCTGAGGAGCCTAGTATCTTTATATTTTTGCCTATCATTCATGATGACTTAATGCTAATTCCACAGTAGGTGATGTTGCATTTGTTTTAGATTTGAGATGACAAGATATGCTTGTTTGAGGAAATGTATTTCTTCAGGTAGTTGTAGCTAATTTAAGGCTCATAGGTATATCAATGTTTGAATTGTGTTGCTATGATAGTTTTATCATGCACAAGCTAACCAACAATAAGTTATATTTATTTTAAAGTATATTAAATATGCATATGGTATAAGTGGCAATTCACATATAATAATTTAATATTTTCATCCAGAGTTTCGCCGCTGGATTTGTAAGTCTGTTATATTATTAATTTTATAACATTGAGGGAATAATTTTATGTGGACTAAATATATTTAAAAAATATATATATAACTAATCTCTGATGAGTGAATGTCCCATACACATAACTTAGTTTTATTTTAAGATTAGCTTAGTCTAATTTAAAAATATATCATTAGTTTAATATTAATTATGTCAGTATAAATAGTTGTAGTTTTCAAAATATATGCTTTTCCAACTTAGCGTTTGTTAAGTTTAGGATTATAAAATTAAGTTAGAGGTTCAAATATAAACATAGTTTTGTGTGTAATTCTGATTACTAGATGACACCATAATGTTTTAAAATATTTTTTAAAAAAATTATAATGTGCTTATTAAATAGAGACATTATAATTAAAGTTAAAGATTGTAAAATCTCTAATTATTAAAAGAGATTAATTTGAATAACCTTAGCCTGTTATTAAGTATACTAATGTAAATTATAGGAAATTGTTAAAAGCCAAAATACTTATGTTAAGTCCCAGTGTGATATTGGCAATGATTGTAGTCCATTAAATTTGTAAGAATTTCTTATTGTTCTTAATAAACCATATTATTATTATTTCAAAAGTTTTGTTGTTTGTTTTACTTTTATATGAGAATATATTATTATCTTGGGTTAAAAGTTCACAAAATCTTAAAATATAAAAGTTATTGAATCTTAAATTCAGAAATTTACAAGTATATTCTAAGTTAACTAAATATAGTTGATATTGTCTTAAAAATTAAAAAGCTATGTTGAAGTAAATGATTCTTATATTGAATCACAAATACAGATAATTGCATTATAGCAGATACATAATTAAATATTTAGTTAAAAGTTTATTTTTTTAAAATTATTGGTATATCTTTCAGATTAAAGATTATGCAATATAGGATTAACAATATTAGTACTTCAGAAGAATATTTTAATTAATATTATTTTAAAAGCTGCACATTATCTTATGTTTACTGCACAGCATCTATCATCATCTTAAATCTAATATATTTAAAGAATTCTAATTCATTTGCATTTGAGGTCTTTAGTGGTTGTCTGTGAGTATGGAAAGGCATTAAAAGTACCCTTGCTCTTTTCTTTGCTCAAGTAATATCTTAGATAATAGGCCATTATTAATTAAATTTAAATTGATTTATTAAATTGTTGGAATTAATGTTTGTTTTGTTTATTATTTTAAGATTGAACATATTATAATTATTTTATGGTCAGCTAAGATGTCACTTATTTATTTATTAATCACAATAATTCTTTATTAGGCAACTTAACTTAAACTTTAATTTTATACAAGAGTGTTAGTTTTAAAATCCCTGAGGTTATTTACTCTTGTTGTTTAGTAAATATAATTCTGTAAGATAATATTTTAAAGCAAAGCATCATAGGTCTTATTCAGAGAGTGTATAATCTATTGGTATGACTAATATGGTAAGCATTAATTAGTGATTTTAGATAATCTTTGGTATGGTTTAGTATTAGATTATTATTAATATACTATAGTCGGTATAGTTCAGCAGTGTTGGATTTGAGCTTTATTTGATTATACATCTCTGGATCATCATCTCTTTCCTTTAAATTTATTATAACCCCACTGAGCCGAGTCATTTAGAGTCTCTAATTTATAGTTCATTTTATATCATTTCAATTTTATTCCATTTCTTTTCATGTCATTTCTTTCTATAATTTCATTTCTCTTTCTCCTCTATTCCATCTTCTTCTTATACCTCTCTTTCATATCTTTCTATCATCTCAGCCATTTAAAACATTCGTCAAAAGTTTCTTCTATCATCTTATTTTATTTTTCTCTTCTTTATTCCATCTTCTTCTCATATCTCCATCTCATATCTTTCTATCATCTCAGCCATTTTAAAAACATTCATTTCTCATTTCTTTCTATCATCTCATTTCATTTTTTTAGTAGCATTATCTTTTTCTCTCTCTTTTCTCTTTCTCACACACCCCTCTTATTCTAGTAGGTTATATTTTACTTCCATTTTATAATTTTCTCCCTTTATTCTCTTCCTCTTTTATTTTATTTTCTTATTATCTCTCTCTCTCTCTCTCTCTCTATTTTATTAGGTTACAATTGGCCGCTTTCATTTCATTTTCATCATTTATCTTTATCATTATCTCTTCTTTATTCTATTTTCTTCTTATCTCTCTCTCTCTCTCTCTCTCTCTATTCCATAAGGTTACAATATATATATATATATATATATATATATATATATATATATGCACACACAACTGTTGTCATGTGCCATGTAACCCAGATAGTTACAATATATAATTTAATACAGATTTATCAATCTTTAACAGAGTATAAAAGTTTATATTTGGGCTAAGAATAATCTCTAGTTTAATAGATGGTTAATAATAATTATTAATGTATTATCAGAAATGTTTGTTGCTAAAGTTATAAATACAGAAAGATTGACACATATAAGCCAAAGTATAATAAAATCAATAACAAATATTTTTGATTTAAGTGCAAAGACAACGGATTTATAAGATAATTCTAAAAAATGTTTATTTTTTTTTAAATTATAATTTACCTGGCTGGTCCTTCAAACTTTTTCCGAAAACGAAAAGTTTCTATATTGTCCTCAGGCTTACATAGAACTGAGTCTGAGAGAATCTTGTTGAAGTTTTTATGCTTATCACAACTTTCTGTTAAGCTCATGTTTTTAGAAACATTTTCTGGAGGCAAAGAAATACTTGCCATATCAGAAAAATAATCTTCATCATTTTTTCCAGGCCACTCACTTACAATATGTGTGGGCTCACAAGATGAAGTACTTTCCGATATATTTTCTAAAACTAATGACTGTGACGTATTAATTGTGGTAGCATTTGCTAATCCAATCAGATAAGAAGAGTTAAGAGTTAAATCATCTGCTGATGCTAAATTCGTTTCATCATTAAAAGAATTACTAGTTGGATTAACTGTGACTGAAGAATCATCCATTATACTGATCGTAGGCAAAGGATCACATGAAGAAGAATCCACATCAGAAGTATCATACGAGACATTAACAAGGATTGGAGAATCACAAGGGGCAAAAGAATCATGTGATGTGTCACATGCTATATTAGTAAATAGAGTATCACATGATAAAGATTGGTATGACATACTGTCCTTTGATGAATTATCGCATAAATTACCACTTATATCTGAAGACTCACAAGATATACTGCATGAAGCATTCAATGAATCTCCTCCACCCATTATTTTTTCATTAAAACAATTGCTAGGTGGAATCAAATCTTTTACATTTTCTTCCAAATTCCAAGCATTGATATTTTGCTTAACATTAATAATTTTAAAGCTTTCAAACTTGTCCATTATAGTTACAGTTTTTAGCATACTACTAGTTATTGGAGAAGTATTTAAAACTTCATCCTTTTCTGAATAAGCCTCACTGTGGTACTCGTAATCTCCTCTGGCAAACTCGTTTTCTAAATTTAGACTTAAAATTTCTGAATCCTTAGAAGAAGATTGGTTTAAGGCTCCATCTTCAATAAAGTTATCTTCTTCACTAATATCTGGATGACATTCTATGACATTTATGTCATCATATAGGCATTTATGAGCTAAACTGTCAGACAATGAAGAAAAATTACTCTCACTGACATGACAATTTTCAAGATTGATAACAAAATCATCACTGATTTCAACAATTGGCTCTTCTTCACAGCCATCATCAATAATATCCAATGATGATTCATTGATTTCTATAAAATCATCACTATCATCATCATTCTCAAGATCATCATCATTTCTATCTGAATCAGCTAATTCTACTTTCACACTGCTTACAGATGAATCAGATAAATCTTGGTTCCGAAGTAAACTTTCACAAAACATATCATGTTCCAAGAGTTTATCAGGCAGATCTTGACCACCTCTGAACTGCACAAATGGTTGATCAGTGATTTCTTGACACGAATCAAACAAACTCATCTTCAGCCTACAAGAAATACACACAAACATATATATATAATAATTTCTAGAATAAATACCATTATTAATATGCTATTACTTATACATAATAAACCAAAAGCTGAAATTAACTCTACACTTTTTAATATGCCAACATATAAATAAGTAAATAACAGTTACAGCTACTTTCAGCTTGACTGCCATCTGTGGTAGCATTTGCAGTTTAAATTGAAAAATCAAATTCCCATTAAAAATCATTCAAGATTAATGTTCTAATGTGAATGACCAACTTTCTATTTGTATGTATTTAAAAGATTTAGGTTTTCAAATTTTAACTATAAATGTTCTGAAAATGGAATTCATGTTGTAAGCTAGCTATAGTTATGAATTTTAGTTTTTGTAATATTAAAAATTATATAATTAATGTTAATATTTATTTTAAACAAAGGCAAAACTCTTCATACAGTAGTGCCATCCTGTGCCAACCAGAGAAATCAATGGATGCCAGAAGGCTTGTGCATACAATCCCTATCTAGTGTCTACTCATCTAATATCCCCAGACTAGTTTCTGGCTTGTGGCCATCATCAGTGAGAAGCCTTGGATCTGAGGGTTGCATTAGATCCTAAGATCTAGGTCCGAGCAATCAGAAGTGACAGATTGAGTTTTAATTGGTTAACTTTTAGCTTTATCATTGCTTAGGGAAAAATGAATGACTAATAATTCAAAAGTCATGTGATCTCTGAGTACCAGAAGAGACGATGAGTTTTTATCTAGAAATTGTGAATTAATACAAGGCAAAAGAAATACTGTGGTTAGTTGCTCAAAACAAAATGTGACACATAAAAATAGAGTCGATAGGTTGAGCTTTCTTCCAAAAACATTTTTCTTTTGAGCATGTAACTCTACCAGTGAGCGAAATCATAGTCTCCAAGTCTTTCATTTTTTTTAACTGCTGCCTCTGTAAAAGCAATTAGTTGATAGAATAAAATCAAATATTGTCAATATAAAAATTATCTCCTGTGACCTAGTAGCCTCAAGAGATTGCATTTATTCAATTTCACAAACAAAGAGAGCATGATAGGAAATGGCCATCTTATTATCCCATGTTGCACCATTTTCATAAACAACTCAAAAAGATACTAAAAGTCAATAAAGTTGAGTAAATATTGATCTCATTCCATATTGAATGAAGCAAATTAAAAATATCCAGAAAATTAGACTATGTAGCAGCAAAAATAGAAATTCTATTTTTGAATTTTCTTAGTTGCTTACAATAAATCTCAATAATTTTAGCTCTCCAAGAAGACAGCAAAATAAATAGATATGGAATCAGTTTATCCCCTAATCCAACAAATAATCTGCAAAAGAGCTTGGATCTGTTTTTCTACTATTCTCAACACTAATCTTTTTTCAATTAACTAAAATTATTGGTAGTCAACTTAGAAATTCTTTGCTTATTAATATCAACCATCAAAACATTACATGATCACCATTTTATTTGCTTACACATGCTGTTAATAAAAGTACCAAACTCTTCATATAGTAATGTCACCAAGTGCAAGCCTTCATAATCAATGGATTCAGGAAGATTTGTGCTTAAAATTCCTATCTAGTACCTATTCATCTAACATCCTCAGTCTAGTTGCTAGCTTGTGAATTTCATCAATGAGATGGTAAGATCTAGGTGCAATGCTCTCAAATCCAAGGTTCTGCACTGATGAAAGCCACAAGCTTGAAACTAGTCTGGGGATGTTAGATGAATAGGCACTAAATAGGGATTTTATGCACAAATCTTCCTGCATCCATTGATTATGAAGGCTTGCACTTGGTCGCATTAGGGTATGGAGACTTTGGTACTCTTATTATATTATTATCAACAGAGAAAACATTTTATTAACATAGAATAACACATATGTTGACTATTAATCTTCATATTAACTTCAAAATCAGAACCAGTATAAGATTTTAATTTCTCCACATTGATTAAATATTTCAATTATCTCATACTGAGAACAAAATCACAACCAGTGTGATATTTCAATTTCTTCCCACTGATTCCAATGTCACAACTATCATGATATTGTAATATCTTCATATGGACTCCAAAATCTCAACTAACATGAGATTTCAACTTCTTTACATTAGGTCTCAATTTTTTCACATTGATTCTCAAGCATCATGAGATTTCAATTTCTTTTACATTATACTTATTCTCAAAACCAGGATGAGATGTGAACTATTTCACACTGACTAGATCTAGAGTCTCAACTATTTCACACTGACTAGATCTAGTCTCAAGCAGCATGAAATTTCCAATTTCTTCAGAATGTCTCTCAGATTATAACTAGTATGATGTTTCAATTTTTTTGCACTAATCCCAAAGCCACAACTAGCATGAAATTTTCATTTTTTCCACAGTGACTCTAACATCACAACCAACATGAAATTTTAATTTGTAGACATAGACTTAAAGGTTATAACTACCATGTGGTTTCAATTTTTTTAATATTGATTCCCAAGATCACAATCAGCAATAGATTTAAATTTCTTTACACTTGGCCCCAAAACTACAGCTAACATGAAAGTTTACCTTCCCAATGACTCCAAAGTCACAACTCGCATTGTTTAAATGTAATCAAATTGACTCCCCGGTCATAATTAGTATAATATCAATTTTATATATTATCTTTCAAGTCACAACCAGAAAGATGTTTCACTTTTTTCACATTGACTCTAAGATTAAACCCAAATTGAAGTTAACATTTCCTCATACTGACTCCAAAAAGCACGAAATTTTAATTTCCTTATAACAAATCTAAAGTCACAGCAAGCATGAGGTTTCAACTTCTCCGTATGATTCTTAAATCACGACCTGCATGAGATTTTTAATTTCTTCACATAAACTTTAATCTTGCAACCAGTGGGTAGTTGATATTTTTTCATCTAAAGATATACTCTTAAATGGTTAATATTGAATAAAACAAAATTTCCTAAAAGGTATTTTATGAATATAAGCATGTTCTTATAGAAGTAGATTCCATTTACATTATAAGGATTATCTCAAGAAATTCTAAAGAAGTGCAATATGTTTTTTGGGAGGATATGGCAGAAGGTAGAATATATTGGAGAGCTGCAATTAGTCATGATGCTAAAGTATTTCAGATAGAAAAGTTTTCTGCTGAAGAAATAAAAGACAGCATCTTAAATATCAAATAAACAGAAAAATAGTCAAGCAAATTTCTATATTTGAACATATTTGCAGTCCACAGACTGATTTGTATAATCATTGCAAAAGTATTGTTAGAACGCCTTTTTATCTCCTTAGAGTTGTAATTCAAATCTAAATTAAAAACTTATGTGTGCAAAAATATATTTGTAAAATAATATAGGCGCTATTGCACCTGACTGCAAAGCTACTGTACTCATATACCCTATATTACATATATAGACACATGGTATATATTAAGCCTGTGTTTCAGTTATTACCTTGTAGAGATGTCTGCCCATCCTTGCATATGTATTTAATAGATTATGTCCTGTACATGTGGGGTTCAGATTGACCTTGGGTCAACATTGGTGTGACAAGAATCTCGGCCTCGGGTGGCCTTCGAGCATTCCATCATCAGATTTTCAATTGGATGGACGGTTGATGAGTTGGAGTGTGTGGTGGATTGGAGCCGGTCCATTAGGGTATGAAGATTGTCTATCTTAACATATATCTGAGCACTTATAGTATATATGTGTGGGAGATGATGGTCTGGACCAACTGGTGATTGCTGGTTTAGCATGAAATACATATATTGGTGATTATTTATCTTTTCAGCATATATGTGCTTGAGTGTATCAGTGTTATTAGATAGAGTGGAGAGTGGTGGATCATGTGAAAGTCTGTGCGCATATACCCTATATTAAAAAAAAATAGTCTATTATTCTGCAAGCACTTTCAAGAGATGTGCTCTCATCTTCATAGCCCCGAGTGAAATAATTATATGCAAATTATGCAACGTTCAAAGGTTAATTACTCCATTTCTTTGAAATCATGAATGTGGTTGATGGCATTGCAATCCATTGCAATGAATCAGGCCTCCTTAACTTTTCTTTTTACATCATGCCTTTCTCTGCAGACCAGGTTGACATCTTGAGATTCACACCGGTTTCCTGTTAATGTCTGATGAAGTGCAAAAATGGAATAACGTGCTGGATCTGACTGAGCTTTAATGTATGCATATTTGTGTTGTATTAATCTGTTTTCTATTGCTGCCTTGGTTTCCCCATAATATAAGGCTCTACAATTTGCATGAGTACATGCAATATTATAAATGGCTTGAGGTGTTTGAGCTAGTGTTAGTTTATCTTTCGTGTTGTTAAGTAATCTGTTAGAAATGGAGGGAGTACAAAAAATTAGTTGAAACTGTCTGTTAGGATGTCAATACTTATGTAGTTTCTGTATGTATGTATGTATGTATCCTTCTAAAACAACTTGACAATGCTTATTTGTAGTTTCTAGCTATATTAGACCCCCCATCGATATTCTTTTAATGGCATCAATCATTTCTTTAACATAAATTTGAGAAACCTTAATGATAAAAGCTCTTCTTCTTTCATGATAACCACCATGTTTAAATGGACTAAAGTAATTTTTAAAAAGTATGTTACCATCCATTCACTTCAAGTGCCCAGTCCATGTGCCAATTAGAATAGTAGATGCAGTACTACCATATTTGGTAAATTACTGATCAGTGACATGATATTGCTATATTTTCAGAATATTATGAAGTCAAAATACAACTAGTTTATAAATAATATTTCACAAGAAAAAGCTTGTAAACACTGGACTTGAAGAGCAAGTATGTATGGAAAGAGACAAAATAAATAGTGAAAAATGAATCAATTTAAATTAAAACAGTGAAGAGGGTTTGTAGAATTCTTGAAAAATGATATATAAAAAAGTAGAGTGCATGCTACTTCAGATAAGAAGCTATATCATATTGCAGCTGCTATGTCTTGATCTTAACTTTCCCTTGACAGACTAGCAAAATATTTCTGATTTATTACTTTTCTTGGTAAATAACCCCACTATGAATCAATTGTATAACTAATTTTAATACAGTACAATAAGGAAGTGTGGAGAGTGAATTGACATTATATGTAGACTCTTTCTGGGCAGTATTAATCACTTGCATTGTACTCTTAACAATTAATTAAATGACTATTTATCTAATATTCTGGCAAATATCTTTAATTCTGTGAACACTTGAGGCACATATAAATTATAATAAGATCAGGGCGATCTGTATGATACCTAGTCAGCTTGAGTGAGTACCTTCAGACAGTGAGATCCTGAGTCTGAAACAAATGCGCGTTGGTTTCTTCCACTGCCTCATATCAGTGCACAACACAGTTGCACAAACACAAGGGAGAGAAAAAAAGACATATTTCTTTTTTTACCTGCTTAAATAGTTTTTTTCTCTTTTGTTTTCTGGACTAATCTGTTTCATCTTTATCCGGGTGGAAAGTTTTTATTATATTTTAGGTTTTATTAAAACATTGGATCCTTCTAAAATTCAGTTGTTAATTACTTATTGCCAATTGAATTCCTACATAATCACATTCTCATTATTCAATTGTTTTAATGTATTTCCGCTTTATTATGTAGTTAGTTTTACACAATACTTTTAGTAAACGTAAATTTTAGTATTAATTTAAAACATACATTTTACTGGTAATTGATATTCCAATCCTTCCCTTATTCCAGAAATTATTCTATTTATACATAATGCTGTAATTTTTTTGTACATTTATTTCATTGGGGTCTGGGTGATGTTTGCCTTTCCCTGGGTTTGATCCTCTCTGTTTGTTTTAGCTTCACTTTAAACTTGTGGCTTAGATTCTCTTGTCTTTCAGCCTTCAGATGTATCTGTTTTCAGTCTGTTTTGCTGATTCACTATCTGGAATTATTATCATTGGATACAGTGTCTCTTCTGTTGTTCGGCAATGAACATGGTTTATGTGTCTCATATTCTTTACCAATTTTATTTTGAATGGTTACTATTAGTCTGGATGGTCTCCCATACTTCTTCACCAATTTTGGAATGTTTTTATTCGCTCTTATGATGAAAATCTCAACTTTTTTGGCATTAGCATGTCTAGTTTAATATGCAACTTTCTGTGCATCAGCAACTCTGCTGGCGATTTGTCTGTAATTGTTGATGGCATTGAGTATTGATGCAACATTGCTTTGTATAAAACTTCTTGCATGTTTCTACTTGATTTTCTCATTGCTTTTTTAATTGTTTGTATGGCCTTCTTAGCAAGGCCATATGTCTGATTCTATTGTTTTAAAATATTCTTCCATTTCTTGCACTGTAAATCCAGTGCCACTATCCTTGACTATTACTTCTGGTAATCTGTGGCATGAGAAAATCACTTTTAGCATTTTTGTTTCATTAGCACTCGCATTTTTGACAATATGGTACTCTGTCCATTTTGAACATGAATCTACAAGTATTAGTACTATTTCGTCATTAATAGGACCCACAAGGTCAATGTAAAGTCTTTGCCATGGTTTATTTGTTTTAGGCCAGGGTATATATTCCTTCAGTTTCGTGTTGCATTGTGATTGATAAGCTGAACATTTTTAATATAATTCTGTCATTATTCTTGCCCACCAGATGTAGCTACTTGCTAAAGATTTTGCACACACTACTCCAGGGTGACCTTAATGTAGCAATTTTAATGCTTTATTTCTTCTTCTGATGGTATAAGTATCCTGTCTCCCATTAATATACATTCTTTACTAAACAATAGCTCATTTCCATTGGTCCAAAAAGCCATGCCACATATTGTGGTTTCTTTATTGGCCAGCCATTCATAATCCAGCTCTTTAACATCTGGTATCCTTTATCTTCCCTCATCCATTTTTCCACTGTATTACTGTTAAGTATCTCAGATTACATAGCGTTTATATAATTTATCTCTATATCATTCATCTGGGGTTCCCATCTGTTTGGGTTTCTGGACAATGCATCCACATGCTGTATCTCTTTTCCCTTCTTTTATACCAGCTGATAATTTAGCATCCTAGGACTCAAATAGTTAGAACCTAGTCTATAGCTTGCCAATATACGTAATAATGGCTTATGATCCATTACTATTTTGAAAACAATCTCCATATATATATTGGTGAAATTTCTTTAGTCCAAATATTATTGCCAAAGCCTCTTTATCTATGTGGTTATAGTTTTTCTCAGCTTTGGAGAGGGTTTCTGGATGCATAGGCAATGGGACATTCTTCATTATAGCATGGATGGCATAGAAACCCCCCCCCAACACATTCTGTGATATCTTTGCTTAAAGTTACATCTTGATTGTTGTCAAAATGGACCAATAATTTTTCTGATAACAGTAGAATTTTAGTATATCTAAAAGCATCATCATTGGTTTTTAACCACTGCCACTTTTGATTCTTTTTCAGCAATTCAAAAAGGGATTTTGCTACTTTGGATTTATTCTGTGAGAACAGTTTGAAGTAGTTAATTAGGTCTAAAAATGGCTGCAATTCTTTGACATTGTTTGGTTTCTCTGTCTTATCAATTGCTTTTACTTTTTCGGATAAAGGACAGTTCACTTTGCCAAAGATTACATGTCCTATAAAAACCGATTCTTTAGTGTTCAAAACACTTTTATGAGCCTTTAGTTTAACTCTGAAATTATTTAATTTTGCACATAACCTAATCAATTTTTTATGTAGATTCTCTTCTAAATCTGGTATTACTAATATATTGTCAAAATATGGCATGACACCCTCAAATCCCTACAAAAGTGTATCAATTTTCATATGAAATATACTTCGGGTTGTTGATATGCCAAATGGCAACCTATTGTACTTAAATAACTCAAAAGGTGTGGTGATCATTAATATTTCTGCAGTTTTGTCACTTCAATCTGGTGAAAAGCTAAATTCAGATCAAGTTATGCAAAATAGAATGCTTTTTGTAAAGTCACCAATACCTCTCTTACATTAAGCATTGGGTATGTCATCTTGTTTAAAAACTTGTTCACAGTTACTCTATAGTCACCCCATATACACATGTTTCCATTGGGTTTTGTAACTATGAGTATAAGGGTAGCATAGTCAGTCATTTCTACTGGTGTCAATACATCTTTATTGACCAATGACTGAATTTTTTCTTCTACTTTTGTTGAGTGAATGATGAGTTTTCAAATTGTGGGGCATCATACCTAATTAATTGGTAAATAGATCTGGGTATTTATTTTTAACTTCTCTTTCTTTGGAAATTTTTTTTATTACACTAACTTGAATTCCAATTGTTTTAAACCAGTCCCTGTCTATTATAGAGCTGAATCTCTCATATACTATGTATAGTAGCAATTTAATTATTTTATCGCAGTATGTAACCAATGTCTGTATTTTCCCAGTACATTTAATGGATTGCTGCTTACGTCACAAGCTTTTACATTACTTTTTCAAGGTTTAACCTGGCATTGGCTGCTGATAATCCTATCCAGTCTATATCTAATATTATAGATATCCCCAAGCCACTATCTATTTCCATTTTCATATTTATTCCACAAATTTCAAATTTGATCATGAATTGTTGCTGTGCCTCCATACTCTTATTTTAAATCATAAAATTATTATTGGGTTTACCTCCCCTATTCTTTTGACCTCATATTTTTTTCTTGGTTTAAAGGGTTCTCTATATATTCTCTACATATGCATGTAATGTGTCCCTTAAAACCACAAACATTTCTCTCCATCTGCACTCTTTTGCTTTATGACCTTCTGCAGCAATAATATGCCATTTTCATTCCCTTTTCAAATTCAGGTTTGTGCAGATTACTACATTGTCTCTCAGTTTTATATATCTGCATATTTAAACTATCTTCAGTTTTATTTTTAATAGCTGGAGCTTGCTCACTTATTAGTTCATAAGCTATGCCTTTTTGGATATCACTCTGGTATTTTAAGTCAGTATCAGTTAATAGTTATTGCAATCTATCATTATACATACCCCAGAGCAATTGATCAAGAAGTATCTCTTTTATATAATCCCCATACCCACAATACTTAGCTAGCTCTCTAAGAGCTGAATTATAATCCATTTATTGATTCCCCTTTAAACTGTTTCCTATTCTTCAGTTTTAAATGAGCTATGTGATGGGATAGCTGAAGACTAAAATATTCTGTTAATTTCTTAACTAACTCCTATTCTATACTGTCAGTGGGAGGGGGGAGGTCATAAAACTTATTAACAATCTCTATTTTTTTCCCTGAGAACATATTAAGTGCTGCAATTTTTCTTTTATTGCCTTGAATACTGTTCAAAATAAAAAAAGTTTTCTGAGTTTACATACAGTGGCCATTCTGCAGCTTTCAACACATCAAATTCACCTATGGCAGTTCTTTCTGGGCAATATTAGCATTTTGCTTAATTGTACTCTCAATAATTAATTAAACGACTATTTACCTAATATTCTGGCAAATGTCTTTAATTCCAAGAGCCCTTGGGGTGCATATACATTTGGGGTGATCTGTTTGATCCCTAGTCAACTTGAGTACCTTCAGGAGCGGAGTTCCTGAGTCTGAAACAAATCCCCATTTTCTTCCGTTGCTTCACATCGGTGCACAACACGGTTGCGCAAACATGCAAGGGAGGAAGAAAAAAGACATGGTCCCCACCCCCTGCTTAAATAAAAAAGAAATTTGTTTCATCTTTATCGGAGTGGAAGGTTTTTATTATCTATTAGGTTTTGTTAAAACATTAGCTCCTTCTAGAATTCAATTGTTAATTAATCATTGCCAATTGAATTCCTACGTAATCACATTTTTTTAGTTCATTCTCAGTATTCAATTAATGTTTTAATTTATTTCCGTTTTATTATGTAGCTAGTTTTACACAATAGTTTTAAATTTTACTATTAATTTAAAACATACATTTTACAGGTAATTAATAGATATTCCAGTAGGCAAACATTACAAATGAAAATCGGAGAATTACAGAATGGAAACAATTGTAATTAAATATTCAGATTGAGTCAATAACTGATCGATAAATTATCTGCATTTTAAATCTGATTTCTACTGAGAAATAATCTAAAATCCAAAGTAATGAAAGACTAATATTTTCTAGAATATACCGTATTATATGTTCTAGTAATGTCATAGGATACAATAATCTGTCATGGTTGCTTTATATTTCTATTTAAAGCTTACCATAAGATATTTCGCTTATTATTTACTATTATAATTATTATATTAATAAGCGGTTTCAAATTTAGTCATTTATATTTGTTAGAATTCCAGCTGTTATCTGAGCAAACACTTATATAATGTCTACCAGTTCTTGAAAAAGAATATACGGTCTTCTTCTATAAACATGCTAAATTGGACTTACTATTAGAAAGATTTTAATCATGGATTCTGTTTGATCCGACAAGTTTTTAGATTTATTAGCGGACAAAATAAAAACTAATCATTCTCACAGCTATCTATCAAATACAATTGCTGTAGTTTACTATTTCAACTTGCTTACTGTTGATTATTTAACACAACTATCTACGATTTGCTATAATAATATTCATATATACAAAGAACGTAAACGTTGACATCCTTTTAATATTTTACATAGTATTAAATAATTTAAAGAATATAAAAAAAATTACCAAAACCCATAAAGCGCTAAAGAAAAGTAAGTTTTTTTTTAAAAAAAAAAAATATGTATTTTAATCTCGAAAACAAGTTCAAAAGAGAGGAAGCAAAAAAAATAGTCATGTTAACAAAATAATCATATCTAAAGAGAGAAAAAAACTTGCTTTTGCTTTTTATTTAAAAAAAAAAAAAAACTATGCAGAAATACATTTCAAAAATACGCATTTTTTCTGCCAAATTTACCTGAAGTAGACTATAGAATTTAAGTTGTTTACATCACCTGCCACCCGTTACTAGGTACTTGAATTGGCGCCATCTATAAACGAAAAATCAACTAAGCAGAACAGCGTGTTCATTTTTTTTTTTTTTACTAAAGCATTGTACATTATATGTTTGATAATTGAATTTTGGTGTATAAATGCAGATTACAGCATAAAAACAAAAGGATATTGTAATAACTATTTTATTTCACCTTTACTTTGTAATTAATAATACGCTGATGGGTTGCGGTGAAACTTTTTTATATAATAATTTCTGTAGGCTTTCTATATCATAATCTCTGCAGACTAAGCGCTTTCAGAGTTTTGTTACTCCATAATCATAGTCCCTTTAGATTATTAACGTTATTTTATGCAAATGTATGCAAAACTATCTCCTATATTATCCAAGACTAAGCGCTTTCAGAGTTTCGTTACTCCATAATCATAGCCCCTTTAGATTATTAACGTCATTATATGCAAATGTATGCAAAACTATCTCCTATATTATCCATTTTCGTATACATTTGCAAGTGTTTATGAAGAAATAGAGCGGTTACTTTGATTCCTTTGGGGGTTTTTTTTTTTTTCTAAAATGGGGGAAAAAATTTAAATAACCAGATTTTAATAAAAAGCAATAGTCTTCTAAACTACGTTATATACCGGTGTATAGCATCACATGTTGAAGTTTTAGATTCTTTAAATGTTTTAATGATATAAAGGAAAAGGTTTGTGCTGTCCACCTAGAGGTTTTAATACTCCTATTGACGACTACAAGCACTGAAAAGAAACCGACTTATCACCAAGCTCTTATTAAAATTATATAAACGATTATTGTATCTTGTTTGCCTGTTTTAATAAAAATTTATATAAACTTTTTTTTAAACCACTAAACATCGTATGTTACCACTCTTTCTGCGTACGCAAGGTGTTTATAGAGAGGCAATACTGTCTATATAGTAGCGCAACTCAATGCAAGCCGGAATAATCGATGGATTCAGGAAAGTTTGTGCATAAAATCTTTATCTAATTCCTACTCATCCAATATCCCCAAACTAGTTTCTAGTTTGTAGCATTCATCAGTGAGGAGGCTTGGATCATATCACTACACCTAGACCTTAGGATCCAATGCAACTCTCCAGCAGCCATCTTTTACTTTATTAGCTAGCGTTAAGGCTTCGAGTCCAAAATAATAAAAAAAACAATAATATTTTCAATTTAAGCTCGTTGGCTTATATAATCATAGATCTGAACTCAGTTCAGCATCCACACTTTTTGGTGTCTTTGGTTTTTTAATAATCACAGTCACCATAATCCTATTGGGCAAGATTGGTATTAAACCACTAAACATCATATGATCACCATTATTTATGCTTACACAAGCTGTTTATACAGATGCAAAATATTCTATACAGTGGCGCTACTCAGAGCAAGCCAAAATAATAAATTGATGCAAAAGGTTTGTGCATAAAATCTCTACCTAGTGCTGCTCATCATATCCCTAGATTAGTTTCTAGCTTGTGCCTTTCATCAGTGTGGGGAGCCTTCGATCTGAGAGCACTGCACTGAGATCTTAGGATCTAATGCAACCCTCCAGCAGCTGCTTATTAACTAACTATAAACGTTTGAGCCCATAATCAAAACAATAATGTTTACAATTCAAGATCCTAAAATCTAGATGCAATGCTCTCAGGTGCAAGACTACTCACTAATGAAAATCACAAGCTAGAAACTAGTCTGGGGATATTGGATGAATAGGCACTAAATAGGAATTTTATGCACAAACCTCTCTGCATCCATTGATTATTCTGACTTGCACTGAGTAACACTGCTATATAAAGTGTTTTGTCTCCGTGTAACCATAAAGAAATGGTGATCATGTGATGTTTAGTGATTTAAAACCAATTCTGCCCAATAAGATTTTGGTGACTGTGGATACTAAAGAACCAAAGACACTAAAAACTGTGAATGCTGAACTGTGTTCAGATCTGTATGACTGTGCAAGCTAATGAGTTTGAATTGGAAAATATTATTGTTTTTTTCATTTTGGACTCAAAGCTTTATAGTTAGCTAATAAGGTAAAAGGTGAGTGCTGGAAAGTTGCAATAGACCCTAAATCTAGGTACAGTGCTCTCAGACCCAAGGCTCCTCATTGGTGAAAGCTACAAGCTAGAAACTTATGGAAATATTGGATGTATGGGCACTAAATAGGGATTTTATGCACAAACCTTCCTGCATTCCTTGATTATTCTGGCTTGTACTAAGTAGCACTACTGTATTGAGTATTTTGTCTCTGTGACTTTTTTTATTACAATTTTGGAATGCTTGCTAAATCTAAGTACATAATTATACGACTCTTCGGAAAAAATTTGTTTCCTTTATGTGGTTCTTGGAATACTTAAGATTGGATAGTCTCAACTTAAGGAGTTTATTAAAGTTTTCCATATAACTCCAAAATTGAATGGTAGAACAAGTCTCAACAATTGAAGTTTGATCATAGGTTGCTTTGATCAAAGGACTTTATATACATGAGTTTTTTAAGAAAACAATTTAAAGTTAAAGACTTTCAGTCTCCGTAGATTTGATTAACTCACTTTAGTTTTATTTAATGTTCCAGTGGACATAATTCTGATGACAGTTATAAATGAATTGAAATACACATTATTATTTGCTATATAAAATCCACAAATGACTGGTAATATAAATTAGTGTGTGTGCATGTGTGATAGAATATACATGCTAATAAGTGGTCAATCAAAGATCATATTAACTTTCCAGTTATTCAGATGCGAGTTCTTCATATTTAATTTTCATATGATAAAAAAAGTTCATACATGAGATTTTGTCACGCAAACAATACAATCTGAATTTATCCAAAGAAAAAGGCCCTGCGTGGTTTGGCACAGTTGGAAAAAGATCATCTTGGGATAAAGCCATTTAACTCTTCAGTATGAATTCTTATAATGTTTAATATTTGCTAAAGACTTATTAGTATCAATTGCTAGGACTCAAATTGACAATTCAGTATCTTTTTGGGAGTAAATTCTATCTCGTTTCATTTCTGCCACCTATTGTAGGCATGAGTAATCAAGAAATACTAAATAATCACAGTAGCAGTCATTCACAAATGAGTATAGATATTTCAATTCCAAAAACAAAAACAAAATTTAAAAAAATAATATATGAAAGATAGATAGGTCTTGTGATGAGAATCCAAACCAATTTGTGACCAGAATGCATCCTCATGATCCATTCTCCAGTTGAAGTGAATTTCTGCAGCAGTAAACTTTTTTTCTGAAAGACTTCAGCCAATATTTGATTATAACCATCTGGAATATTCCATCCTCAGCCATATTTTATTAATGAAAACTAATCAGTATTGAGCTTATGTGGAATCTCCTTAAATAACCTTTGTAATGTAAATGGAGTCTGCCTAAATCAAATATTTCTCATTCCTCTCACATATCTTATCCAATAAAAGAGTGAATTTACAATTGCAGATTCTATAGTATGACATTCAGCAAGATGAAGAACTTACTGGTGGTCATATTGGAATTTTCTGAAGCTTTGTTAAATGAAATTTTTCTAATGTCTATGTTACATTGATAGGGTATCTAAGTCTCACTTTCCATATGATAAATTTGTTACAGTAATAGATTTATGTTATCAGAAAAGGGAGATAGATCATAGAGAAGCAAAACTTTAACATATATTCAATTGGCCTGGTCACTTTATGAAAACTTAATAAATGTAAAACAGTATCTAAACCAACTACTAATATCATTGTGAATGATAAAGCTAGTCTTAGTATCAAACATCTATATCCATTTTTAATAGAATGAGAAAAGCCATCATTAGAATAGAATAGCTAGGCTTCTCTCACAATTTTCCTCTAATATCAAATTGATATTACATATAGATATATATGGGTAAGAGAACAAACAGGTGTTACTGACATAATTGAAAGAATTAAAAGACTGAAATGGAGTTGGGCTGGACATATTGCTAGAAGAGATGATAATACATGGATAATTGAAATCAAATTGGATTCCAAGAGATTGTAAAAGACACAGAAAGAGTATCACACATGAGATGGAAAATGTTCAGGGGTGATGTGGAGAAGAGAGGCTAGAGATTGGAGAAGATGGATTGAACTTGGAGAGACTTTCATCCTGCAGTGGATTGATAATGGTTGACAACGATGATGATGATGATCAATTGATAAAACTTGTAGTTGTTAGTGAACTTGAACTTGCCCTGGATTATCTTAAATGATAAAAAACTCCAGGAACAAATAAAATATTTTCAGAATATCTAAAAAATTTAAGATATAAACTCACTTTGAAAATGGCTTTCAAAATAAGTTAAAAACTAGACTACCTTTATGATCTAACCTCAGCCATGATTCTGTTTGGGAAAAGTCTTTTAAAAGTTCCTAAAATGAATATGAGGACCTCGACACTCAAAATCACTTAGCCACGTACTTAGATACATATATTTAGTTTATATCAATCTACAGTATTAAGATTTCTTTATTTTCAGCTTTGTGTGTTCGTGCGTTTTAGCACATTTTATATATTTATACATTGGAATAATTAGCCACAAAGTCTAAATTTTTTGCTCATTTCAATTAAAATACTTAAAATTCAGAAAAAAATCATTCATTTATTTGACAAAATGCTCTCCAGTAAAAAAAAATCAAGTGATACTAAATGGTAATCATAGCAGGTGCACAAAGCAGCCTATAAAGCAGTTGGGTGATCTCATCCACTTTGTTTAATATATTCATCAGTGGGATTCCAGAAGCAGAATGCAGATTATTTATTTATGGAGAAGATATTGCTTTAATTTCTCAAAAAAAATTCTTTTATGAAATATCCTCAATAAAAGTATGAAAAATTCGGAAATCCTTTTCAAAGACTGGGAACTTGAACAATGAGTAATAAAAGTCTCAGAATTTAACCCTTCAAAATAATAGACTAAAACATATTCCTACCTTGTAGCCAAATTATTTTCCTCATTTATGTAAGGTTAGATAAAAATAATTTTTAAAAATAAGTTCCTTAGAAAGCTGAAAGATATCACTTGGTGGTAGCCTATTTTTCTGGTGAATACTGGGCTCATATTTGTTGAAAAAGTTATAATAAACACCTTGGTATTTTCAAATATCATCATGAAACTTATTACTAAGGGACTCAAATATATTTCTTTGCAAAAGCACTTATTGCTTCACTGGATATCAGAAGAGAAATTATCTACAAAAAAATATATGAAAAACTACTAGCAGATTGAACTTTCCAAGAATTCAAGGTAAAGAAGTTACAAGACAACATTGTAATTTATCAACTAGATAGGAAATAGACCAGCATGTTTTATTTGTGGATGTATTTGAGGCTCACAAATTGATTTTTATAGACACCACAAATATCATGTCTACAGTAGTTTTTTTCTCTCTTTCCTTTTTTTGGGGGGAGGGGGAGTTGGAATGGCCATACATGCTTATAAATGACTTTATCACATTTTTAGTAGCAGTAACACTAGTTGCAGCAGAAGTAGGAGGATGAGTAATAGTAGTAGTAGTAATAATATCTAAAAATTGTTTTAAATCAAGATCCTTTTTTTGGATGTTCAACCAAGAATATCCAATTAAAGATTTATGGCATAAAATGGAATTCTTATGAGAGTACAAACAAATTTCCAGATCCAACAATAAATCCCAGATAGTGTAGAACCTCCTAATAGAAATTAACAGCCACTAGACTATGTAAATGCAGACAAATAAACTATGAATCACATAGTTAATAACTAATGAGTAAAATTTATAAATTCTTTATATCCATGAATGTAATATATATACACAAATACAAAAAATATATTAAGTGGCAGAAATGAAGGACTTAAAATATATTAAGTGGCAGAAATGAAGGACTTATCAAAGTCATTAATAAATCTATCTCTTGATTGAAATCTTGATAGGTATCTTCATAATATTCTATTAATATTTAAACTGTCCAAAAAAAAATTTATATGTTAAATAATATAGCTTTTTATTCAGAAAATTTGGTTTTAGTAATTATTCTACTGCCATGAAATGCCATATCTTTAACTTGTTAAAAGCAGCAGTACATTGGAGTTCTGTGCCATTGGGTATCTACATTCAATTTTACATTTTTATCCACTGAGTGTAGCTACTGAATGCATGCTGAGATAACTCATCAATAAATTGAAGTTTCTTTTTATTCTGAAAAATGATTTTTCATAATAATGTCTAAAAGTGACTTACATATTAATTTATAAATTAAATGTATAATTTCAAATCTCTTACTACTTATATTAGTGTTTTGAAAAAGTGAGGGGGCAAATGCAGTCAATTGTAAGTTAATAATTTTTATTAGTCATTCATTAGACTAGAGATTATCCAATAATGAATAATATTTCTGTAATGTAATTTCACTACACCATTCTCAAGCAAGGTAGGGACTGGTTATCCATTTTAAACACATTGTGTAGGGATGCAATAATGAACATATGATGAAAGAAATGTGAAAATGATCTTTGATTCCTAAGATGTATACTTTATGCTGAACCAGCACTCATCAGTTGGGCCAGACCATAATCTCTTACTTATTATTGTTCAATAGATAGGTAGGTAGGTGGGTAGATAGGGAGGGAGGTGGGTGGATAGGTAGGTGGGGGTAGGGAGGGTTGGTCAGGAGGGAGAAAGGCATGGAGGAAGAGAGGTGGATTGATAGGTGGACAGGTAGGTAGATTGGTAGAGAGGTAGGTAAGGAGGTGCATGGGTGGATGGGCAGGCAGGCAGGCCAGCTTGTTGACCAGCAGACAGGCAGGTAGGTAGATAACAAATTACTACAGTTTAATTCGTGTTTCAAACATACTGCTGTTACAATTTTAACACAAATCATTTAATGAAAATATATTAATAATTTTTATTAATCATTCATTAGACTAGAGAAGAAAAAATTACACTATGGAAATATTTCATGAAAAGACTACAAAAAGCCAAAATAAAAATTGTCAGCTACATGGTTTTTTTTTCATTAAATAAATTGGGTTTTTTATTCATACAAATTGCAGTAAAACTAATAAAATAGAATAAAATTGTAACGAATTGACTTTATAACAATAGATATATTAAAAGAAGGTTGAAATACTTTTTTTTTCTATAAATGGCAATAAACTGAATGCGCATTCTGAAGAAAGGCTGCAAAGATGTCCAGTTCACCACTGAGCATCAAGCGAACCGTATAATTTTTTAATTTAGAAGCCTGATTGTATCAGAGGCATAAGATTTATTTTAGATTTCTTTGTAAAAAGTTATAAAAAATATTGTAATGCTATAAATAAAGTTTATTTTTAGATTAAATTTCTATATATAAAAAAGGAATTAATGTAAGGCACCAAAATATTTCATTTACAGATTTTATTTTTTGTTCTATATTATTAGAAAATTTACCAATCCATTAAGGTCCTGTAAAGTAGATTGAATCTTAATTTATCCATTAATTATCCCAGTTTATCAGCTCCATGCAATGTTTAAAATCATTAACTAAAGGTAAAATAGAATGTAGATACCTTACTGTATCAATACCCTGTGCCACACCTCAACATTTAAGTCCTTTTTTTTTAGAAAGTTATTAAAATGTTTAAAATAGTTCTCATTCTCAAGGTGATAATTATTCAAGGTCATAGGAGCTGAATATTTTTTCCCATTTCTGGTTGATTAAACTACTAAGTCAAGAATGAAAATGCCTAAAATAATTATAAACGTGAAGCCATTCAAATATATAGATACTGATCCAAGATCAGGTTTTGTATAACTATGCGAGGAAATTGATTTGAATTCAAAACATGAAACTGCTTTTAAATTTAATAACCTTTCTCAGTGAGGAAAAATAGTCCAGATATATGATTAGGACACCACTGAATAAGGTTTTAATAAATACTACTAATTTTAATTATTGGTTAGTCAAATCTGTAGATGATGATAGAACTAACCATATTATGTAAAGCAGGGATTATGTGATGTTTATTGGATTTTAGTTACCTTGTCATATGGATAATTAACTTTTAAATGATTTTCAAAATCGTGTTTAATCCATTAATGATAAAATTATAATAAAAATATATGGTAATTTTGAGCTACCGGACAGATTATATAAAGAATTGTTTGAATGCAAAACAGATTTTCTCTTCACAACTTAACCGAGTAAAATCTAAACTGAAGAAATGAATGTCTAAGCATGTTATAATCATAATATTTGGAAAACAATATCTATTTCACAATTGTTAAAATAACTTTTTGAAATAGTAACCTGTCTATTTCAAAAGAATTTAAACCTAACCTTCAGAAAATAATGAAAACAGCCTTACAGCTTGTAGACAAAAGTTTTAATTTTTGAAAACAAATTAATTTTCTTTCATATTTGAATAATCATGTATTTAAAATACAGTACTTTAAGCGTATTTTATTTTTCTATGTTCATAAAAAAAATTATAAATATTAAAAATTTGTAATATTATTCATCAAACACCTATTAAATTCTCCAATAACATCAGAATAAGATGTGTGTGGAGTGTTAAATATTAGAATTGATATTTTTAGAGTAATTGTAATTCTTTAATTAACCTTTGTGTATATGTGTGTGCATTAATTACACTTAACAGAATCTTGATTGTTCTGATTTCCATCTTTATTCATCCCATCACATAGAAGGTACAGTATATATGTATTATCATAATTTTCCATCTCACGTGATTTTTTCTAGATTTTTGACAATATTTTGGAATCCAGTTTAAGATTTCATTTGTTCATCTATTGTCATCTAGTGTAGATAATATGTCCAACCCACTTCCATTTCAGTCTTTAATTTCTTCAATGATACAAAATCATTTTGAATTCCTTCTTGTTATTTCAAGCATAACTCTCCGTATTTCATCGAATAATTCAAAATTTCTGTATTGTTCTTCTGATAAATATCCAAATCACAGATCCATAAGTAAAAATTGGTAAAATACGTTTATTTAAAATGCATTTTTTCAAATGATATAGACATTTTCCTCTTATCTCTATGAAAAGTATTTCTTTCAACTTGAATTTTTTATTGATTTTAAGCAGTATATTTCCGTCTATATTAATAAGCCGATCAAAGTAATTGAAATTGTTGACTTCCTCTAATTTCTGATTAGAACTTTAAATCTTTTTAGTATTGATCTTCCATTCTAATTTCTTAATTTCATCTGACAATTCCTTCAATATTTCCTGAAACTGAAATATTATTGGCAAAAACCATCAGATTACCAACAAAATCTAGATTAAAACAGCCAAAGCTCTCCATACAGTAGTGTCACTCAGTGCAAGCTAGAGTAATCAGTGGATGCCAGAAGGCTTGTGCATAAAATCCCCATCTAGTGCCTACTCATCAAATATCCCCAGATTAGTTTCTAGCTTGAGGATTTCATCAGTGAGAAGCTTTGATCTGAGAGCACTGCACCTAACCACAAGCTAGAAACTAATCTGGGAATATTTGATGAATAGGCACTAGATGGAGATTTATGCACAAGCCTTCTGGCATCTATTGATTACTCTAGCTTGCACTGAGTGGCACTACTGTTTGGAGAGTTTTGCCTGTTTTAATAACAGTTATGAGCATGCATAAGAAAGGGTGATCATGTGATGTTTAGTGGTTTAAAATCTAGATTACTTAGCTTACCATTTTAATCCCATAAAACTGCTTTAAAAGTTTTGGAAGTATGAGTCATTCTGTCATACCCCCTTCTCAATGCTAATCTTCTTGTACACCATGTAATCTAATCAATGTGGTTGTATTTTGATAAATATACTTAGAATATAATATACTGGTTCTATATCTTGAGGATCCCTTTCTTTAATCACTATTGAAATGCTTATAGAATCAAATGCCTTTTTATAGTTAATAAATCCAAAGTATAATAAAAATACATATTCATTGATCCTTTCTGTAACTTCTTTCAGTATTGGATGTGAGTCATTTGTGATAAAACTTTTGAATTCAGCTTGTTCTTTTGGCTATTTAGAACCCAAATTCCACAGTAGATAAATTGTAATTATATTGTTAAAGGGTACACTTTTTTAAATATCACTAATACTACATTCTTCCAATCATCTGGTACATTTTTATCATTTAGACATTTATCATACAATTCTGCCAATAAAAAATTATTTAATCATTTATCATTTCCTAGAATTTTTTTCTTCTTCATACTGTCTTACCTCTTCATTTAAAATACTTGAAAATTTAAAAAGATGGAATAATTACAACAATATAAAAAAAAAACTCTCTCCATACAGTAGTGCCACTCTAAGCAAGATAGAGTAACCAATGGATGCCAGAAGTGGCACTACTGTATGGAGATAGTTTTAAGCCAATAAACATGCATGACCACCTCCTCCTATGCTTGTGTATAACTGTTGTTAAAACAGTCAAAACTCTCTATACATATTGCCACTCAGGGCAAGCTAAAGTAATCAATGGATTCCAGAAGGCTTGTGCATAAAATCCCTATCCAATGCCTACTCATCCAATATCCCCAGACTAGTTTCTGGCTTGTGACTTTAGTCAGTGAGGAGCCTTGGATCTGAGAATATTGCATCTAGATCTTAGGATCTAATGCAACCCTCCAGTTGGAGAGAGTTTTGCCTATTTTAACAACAGTTGTGAGCAAGCATGGAAGATAGTGATCATGTGATGTTTTAAGGTTTAATTATAACAATACTTTGTTTTGTTTTCTTTATTATTTCATCCACTTTATAATGTCATCCTATTATAAATAATAAATTCCATCATTTCATTGCTAAAAGAACTTTTTTCCAATACTAAAATACTGTTTTATATTTCTGAAATTCCTTATAAATTCACACGTTTTCTTATATCATCATTTTTTATATTTTATGAAAGTCCTAATATTCATTTTTTCTTAATGAATTATTTAAAAATATATATATATTCCTTCTTTTCTCCATTCATTTTATCTCAGTTGAAAATTTACTGGTTAATTGCTGCTTTTTTTCTGTTAGCTATCTTTCTAGAAGTTCTTAATAGAATATTAGTTATCTTCCTACTCATTTTAATAAAATATGAACAATCTTTAAAATCTATTAATATTTTAAAATAATTTGCAAGTTCTAATTTAAATTTGCTGAAGAATTTTTGAAGATTAGGAATATTGACCATTAAAAATTTTTGATTCACTAGTTTTATATTAATTCATATCTTACTTCACACTAATAGATGATCATTTTGTCTGTTGAATGTATTAAGAACATTACAATCTTAAAATACATATTTTCTGTTACTTAAAATATAATCCAATTTCTTCTTTACCTTTATTTGAACATTTCCATGTTTATTTCCATTTAACATTTTTTCATAAAAAGAATTTATAAAATACAGTTTTTCTCTTTTCTATGAATTCCACTCATCTATGACTTCTTTCATTTCTATCACATAACCAAATTAACCCACATTTTCATCTTTTACTTGTTTGCCAATTCTTGCATTAAAGACTTCTATAATATTTTAAAATTTGACCTAATCAAAAGCAATTTTTATATTCATATAAAAATATTTTATTTCTTCATCACAATGAGAATTTTGGGGGCATAAACCTAAATTGTCTGCATTTAGTATTTTCCAATAAGTTGAATAACTAATCTTATCCTTCTGTCTGATATATCAACCTCCACAATGTTGTCTTCCACTTTTTAGTTATGATGAGTCCCATTCCATATATGTTCTATTATTTGTGCCTTTATAATAAAGCACATGTTCACTTTTTAAATCAATAGTCGTAACATCACTTCTTATAACTTCACAGACAGACAATATCCTACTTAATATTAGACAATTCTTTTAATCCATGCAATTTTCTTTACTTGGAAGTGATCTGCATTTATAGATAACTAAATAAGAGATTAACATTGAATGAAAGCCTGGATCCACAATCAGGAAATTCTTAGGAAATCTTCCGTCTTTGGCCACTAACTGCTACTTTGGCTGATGTCCTTACAGCCTCCTAAATACAAGAGGCATAGTTTAATTTTGTTTTTCATGATGTTAATATTTAAAAATAAATTATTTATACTCACTCATCCTGTTTTCAAGAAAATGTTTCAGTTCATAACACTAACAAGCAGAAAAAAGTCCATGATGTTTTCCTGAGGGTTAAAGTGGAGAAGTCAGAGGAATCTCATAGATAAATATATAAAATTTCTGACTGTTGAACTTTTGACAGGATGGCTCGGTTGGTTACAGCATTACTTTAAAATTCAATACTCAAGAATCGAAGGATGCAGGTTCGAATCTCATGGTAGTACTGTCACTGGTCAGGCCAGCAACACCTGAAGAAGAAGCAATATGTATAGAGAGTTTTGCCTGTTTTAATAACAGTTATAAGCAAGCATAAGAACTGGTGATCATATGATGTTTATATGTTTCTTAATCCTAAACTCAGAAATATAAAAAAATCATTGAATTACTATGCTGGTCAATGCGTGTTGATGAGCAGACCATCCGTGTTTGCTTACTATGTGAATAATCACATCATAATAACAGCTGCAAATAAAGATAAACATATGGAATGGAAATTAGAAATTTGCTATGCTTGAGTTTTTAAGACTTCAAGAAGGAATCAAATAGTTCTCTTTCAGTTACAACCTATTAATGTAATTTGCATACTTCCATTAAATTATAGTTTAAGTGCATGTATGCTAATTTTCTTATTTTTAAATTTTACATACATACACAAACATTGCAGCAACATAAACAAAATCATTTGATTAATTTCATGGAATTATGGCTTTTGACTTGCTATTGGGGCCCATTAATCTGACTTGCTCAACAACTACTGATATAAGAAATGAAATCTATTTAGTGTGTTAATCACTTTTACATTTGTTAGATAAATGAAGTGCATTCAATTAATATTAAACTTTCAAGTCCTTTTATTCAAGTTGCAGAAATTTTAAATACAAGTAGAAATATAATTACAGAGGTTAATCTCTCCCTACAGGAGCATCACCGGTGCAAGCCAAAGTAATCAGTGGGAGCAAGAAGGTTTGTGCATAGTCATCCAATATCCTCAGACTAGTTTCTAACTTGTGGCTTTCATCAGTGAGGAGCCTTAGAACTGAAAGCACTGCACCTAGACCTTAGGATCTAATGCAACCCTCCAGCAGCCATCTTTTACTTTATTAGCTATCTACAAAGCTTTGAGTCCAAAATGAAAACACAAAAACTTTTTCAATTCAAAGCTCATCAGCTTGTATTAATCTGAACTCATTTCAGCATACATACATTTTGGTATCTTTGGTTCTTTAATAACCATAGTCACCATAATTCTATTGTATTCAAAGCTTTATAGTAAGCTAATAAGGTAAAAGGTGGCTTCTGGGGGATTGCATTAAATCCTAAGATCTAGGTACAGTGATCTCAGATCCAAGGCTCCCACTGATGAAATCCACAAGCTATAATCTAGTCTGGGGATATTGGATGAGTAGGCATTAGACAGGGAATTTATGCACAAACCTTCTTGCACCCACTGATTACTATGGCTTGCACTGAGCGGTGCTACTACATGGAGAGTTTTGTCTCTGTGTAAACATCTTGTGTAAGCATAGGAAATGGTGATTGTATGATGTTTAGTGGTTTAAAACCAATTCTCCTGAATAGAATTATGGTGACTATGGTTATTAAAAAACCAAAGACACAAAAATGTACAAATACTGAGCTGAGTTCAGATCTATACAAGCGGATGAACTTGAATTGAAAACATTACCGTGTTTTCATTTTGCACACAAAGCTTTATAGTTAGTCAATAAAGTAAAAGATGGCTGCTGGAGGATTGCATCAGAACCTAAGATCTAAATGCAATGCTCTCAGATCCAAAGCTCTTCACTGATGAAATTCACAAGCTAGAAACTAGTCTGGGGATATTGGATGAGTAGGCACTAGATAGGGATTTATGCACAAACCTTATTGCATCCATTGATTACTATAGCATGCACTGGAGGCACTACTGTGTGGAGAGTTTAGCCTTTGTGTAAGCTTAAGAAATGTTGATCATGTGATATTTAGAAATTATAACTAATTATTTTATTCTGAACAGTCGAGAAAGATATTCAGTTAAATGACATTCAATATATGTTTTGTGTTTTAAGAAAGTTTAATAATAATGTGCAAGCACACACTCATAAAAAAATTATCAGTTATATTTTCGATAAAAATTTAAAATGTTGATTTCTGTTAAATGAATGGTTTAATAAGATTTGTAAAAACCAATATTTTTAAAACAAATAGTTTGTTGTTGCTATGTATTTACAGAAATGCAGAATTATATCAAATTAATTTAATAATATGCTCTAACAAAATAAACAGCAAAATTATATAGAGTTACTATTTATTCTAAATTGTACTACTAGGAATCAATATTAGTAGATGATTACCTCTAACAAACGTGATTTATTAACTATATACCAAATATAATAAGGAACTGCTTCTATTGTAGATAGCTTTGTTAATTACATAGACTTGAGCTATTTGTTATATCAAACTACAATAAAATAAATTATACTGTTTTTGAATTAGCTTCAGTGTTTTTACGAGGATCTTTTCTCAACAAAGTACTGGAATCAAATATTTATAGGCAAAGAAGAGTTTCAGAATAGTCTGTTTTTTGAGATCTGTCACATGATCTTTTAGTTAGCCTCGTTTTCAACCATTATTGATCCATTCCAAAATGAAGATCTTTCCAACTTCAATTCTTCTTTTCTGATCTCTAGCCTCTTTTTTCCATTTCATATAATATATCTGTCTTAATGTTAAAATGGACATAGCAGATCTTTAATCATTGCTGAAAATATATCTTTAACCATTTTAAAACCTGGAAAGATATGGGCACATAACTGATGGAACTTATTTCTTGGGCTTACATAATGGCAAACTTTATTGGCAGTGTTGTTTCAGGAAAAAGTTATAAATTTCAAATACAATAAATTTCCACTTAATTATTGTTTCAAAAATTATTTTTTAAAAATATTAACTTGTTTGATTTTAGTATATGCATTTTAATCTCCAGATTTATTTAACTATAGAAATAATGAATAAAAGACATATTTTTACTGAATACTAAAATGACTAAAGTCATATTTTTAAATTCTTGTATGAAAGCAGGGACTTAAAAAAGAATAAGTTTAATGTATAATTACATTATTGATCAAAATATAATAAATACAACAATATAACATAGTTATTTTTTTCTTTTAATTTATGAATATCTTCATTTCAGTTATTCAACATCACATTAACAATACCAGAATATTGAGAAACATTTAGGCATATATATTGTCTATAGTTGAAAGATCTGTGCCAATATATAATCAGTGTTAAACAAGGCAAAACTCTCCATACAGTAATGCCTTGTTTAATAACAATTATGTGCTAGTATAAGAGATGGTGATCATGTGATGTTTAGTGATATAATCAGTGTTTTTGTAATTGTATTTTTTGCATCATTATAGAACAAACAAGTCACAGAGTTTGGGTTTAAAACAAAGAAATATATTTGCATTTATAGATTATCCATTTAAATGAAGGCTACTAGAAGGGTATTAGTACATTTAATACACTCCGCAGCTAGATGGTGCTGGTTTTCACCCAATGCACATCAATATACATGTTCACAGGCCAACGATATGGTAAAATATACGGTAAATTTTAGACATTTATATATGATCTTTTAATGAAGTTAATAATCAAATTTATGCTATGCAAACACTTTTGATAAATTCAAATAACCAACAAGATAATTTAAACCAATTCATCATAGATAAGATTAATTTAATTCCCAACTAATTATATTTAAATAAGATTTATTAAATTCCAGCAAAATATGTAACAATTTGCAAGTGATAAAATGTTTTGATTTTTGCAAAAGACATAATCCATGCAGGTTGGCATGCATGCCTTAATAAACAATTCTGAGATATTTGTACCCCCCTTAGCACAATTCTGATTGCAGATATTTGTTAATCAACCACAGGCATTGTGGGTGAACTGCTGATACTTATTGTTTGATGACGTGTTTTGAAGATAGAATACATTATTTGGGTTACAACCATTTTAAATTAAAAGTATATTTTTATATTTTAATTTAAACAAATAATTGTTTTCAGGATTTCTACAAAAAGACCTGTTAAAGTAAATGCTAGTCCGTGTTGCTTTTTTGTAAAGAAAAGACAATGATGATAATCAGGAAATTTGCATCTATTTTTATTATTATGTTGCAAACATTTTGTATTTCATTAAAGCATCTTCTATGGTCTATATTTTGAACCATGGTTATTTTTATTTTTTTAAAAAAAAGATTAAAGTATTCTATATTTTTAAAGTTTTTTATTGGTAAGTATAATGTTTTACTTAATAATAACACAATTTGCTAATAAAATAAAATTTAAAGCAAAATAACTTTTTTTATATTTAAATAGTTTAAACATTGCTGTTTTAAAAAATAATTTAGTGATAAATAAATTTTAAAAAATAAAAACTTAATAAGTGATTCTATAGAATAGAGTAGGGCAAAACATCACACACCAAGAAATTTTGCGTAACTTCCTAAATTAAAAAGAGTAATGATAATTGACACTATATTACACTAGATTGTACGAGCATATGTTTAATAATAAAGGAGTTAAATATGTAAAAAGTAGATTAAATAGCTATATATAAAAGAAAGATATTTTTTGCACGTCTATAGTTATTACAAATGAGAATCAGCCTTTTACAATTAAGCTGACTGTATAGTTCCATGAATGAATCACATGACATGAACATTCTAAATGCACAATGAAATATACAAAGTTTACAATTTTATCAGCTTGAATACATTCACTATGCAATATAAAGGATAATTTGAAGATAGTGTATGTTCAGTCAGTTAGAAGTATTTTTTGTTGAGACAGGTGCTCAGAAAAATTAATATTATATCTTAATTTAAAAGACAGGGTATAATGTCTAAAACAAATACAAAGAAAAGGATATACAATTTTAATACAGAATGGAAGAAAACTTTTTCTTCATAATAATAAATGCAAAATATGTGTTATATATATGTGTGTGTGTGTGTGTCATGGAAGTATATCACAAAAAAGGGGAAATGTTAAAATATAATTTAAAACTATGTATGTAATATGTTAGAAACAGACCATGACACTTTAAAAAAGTTAGTAGTAGCCTTTGCCATGAAAAAAGTGTGTCCACCTCTGTGATAGAAGGTAACATTGATAATAATCATTTTCAACTATATGGATGAAAGAAGTAATAAAGTATTAAACTGATGTAACATGAAGGGAGGTATTGTTTTAAGAATTGGGTATAGTTCATGATCTTTTCTGGATGTATGTCCAGCCCAACTCCATTTCAACCTGTTTTTTCTCTCACTTGGAAGTTATACTTTGATTTCTTATTGTTATAACAAATGTAAAACCACCAAAACATCACATAATTACTATTTTCTATGCTTATACAAGCTATTAACAACAGTATGAAAATTTTATACAGCAGTGTGCCACTCAGTGTAAGCCTTAGTAATCAATGAATGCATGAAGGTTTGTGCATAAAATCTCTATCTAGTATCTACTCACAATATTTTCAGACTAGTTTCTAGTTTTTAGATTTTATCAGTAAGGAACTTCAGATTTGAGATCACTGCAAGTAGATCTTAGGGTCTAATGCGACCCTCCAGCAGTCATCTTTTACCTATTTAGTTAACTATAAAGATAGGATCCCTAAAATAAAACACAATAATGTTTTCAATCCAAGCTCATTAGCTTATATAGTCATGTAGTTCTAAACACAGTTCAGCATTTATACAATTTAGTTTCTCAAAAATCACGATCATTATTCTCCAAGAAGTGGAATTGGTATAAAACCAAAATATATAGGTGCTGAACTAAGTTCAGATCTATATGACTGTAAAAGCTAATGATCTTTGATTGAAACGTTATTGTGTTTTTATTTAGAGCTCCTAGCTTTATGGTTGACTAATTAGGTAAAAGATGGCTTTTGAAAAATTTCATTAAATCCGAAAATCTAAGTGCAATGCTCTCAGATACAAAGATCCTCACTGATGAAATCCACAATCTAGAAATTTGTCTGAAGATATTGGATGAGTAGGCCCTAGATAAGGATTTTATGCACAAACCATCCTGCATCCATTGATTTCTAAAGCTTGCCCTGGGTGGTACTATGGTATGGGAATTTTGCTATTGTTATTAACACCTTGTGCAAGCATAGAAAATGGTGATCATGTGATGTTTTAGTGGATTTAACTCAATCCTGATTCTGGGAGAATGATGATTGTGGTTTTTGAAAAACCAATGACACCAAAGTGCTGAAGGATTGCATTAGACCTTAAAATATAGGTGCAGTACTCTTAAATCCAAAGCTCCTCAGTGATGAAAGCCATAAGCTTGAAACTAGTCTGGGAATATTAGATGAGTAGGCCTCAGATATGGATTTTATGCACAAACCTTCCTGCATCTACTGATTACTAAGCTTTCACTGGGTGGCACTACTATATGGAGATTTTGGTACTGTTATAACATATATATTTTGTGGGTCTCAAGTTTGTGTTGATTTCCAAATTTCATATCCATTTGTAAAAACTCATAAAGCACATTTATTAAAAACATTTTCAAACCCACAGGTGTATTTCTTTTAATATTACATTATTTCTGCCATCCAAGTTTAATTCTATAATTATTTCCAGTTATGTTTCTATCTATATTTAAAAATTGACCAAGGTATTTGTACTTGTTAATTTATAATTTATGAGTATAAGGCTTTATTTTTTCAAATCTTTTCTAACATTTATTTGTGGTTTAATTTTTATTTGATAATTCTTGTGACATTTTCTAAAAATGCTGAAGCATTATTTGTAAAAACAAATGCGTCATCTGCTAAATCTTGTTAATATGAATTTTTTTCTACAGAAAAGACCTTTTTTATACCTGCACTTTTATATGTAATATATAGGAGGTTTGAACTAGACTTTCACACAACCCTCACCATCATGCCATCTCATACCACTGATACACTTGGTCACACACATATTGAAAAGATAATCACCAATATAGTATTTTGTGCTAAACCGGCACTCACCAGTTGGTCCAGATTATCATCTCCACACATATATACAATCAAAGCTCAGCTTATAATAAGATAGCCAATCTTCATACTTTAATGGACAGGCTTCAAAGTACTCCACCCCACAACTCTTCAGCCTTCCATTTCCTTGAAAATCTGTTGATAGAATGCTCCAAGCCCACCTTAGTGCCAACCTTCTCATGTGTGTAATCAAGTGTATCAGTAGTCTGAGATAGCATGATGGTTGAGGGTCATGTGAAAGTCTGAGTTTAAATTTTGTTAACTAAGTAATCTCCATTCACTTTTATTTCTTTAGTTTTCCATTTTAATCTACAAAAATATTTTTTTTGTAAAATTAGGTAAAAGGTTTTGAAGATATAAAGTCATTTTAAAAACAGGCAAAACTCATTATATATATTGCCACACACAGCAAGCTAGAGTAATCAATGGATGCCAGAAGGCTTGTGCATAAAATCCCCATCTAGTGCCTAGTCATCCAATATCCCCAGACTAGTTTCTGGCTTATGGCCTTAGTCTTAGGATATTGGATGAGTAGGCACTAGATGTGGATTTTATGCACAAGCCTTCTGGCATCCATTGATTACACTAGCTTGCTGTGTGTGGCAATATATTGTAATGTTTATTTATATACGTTACAAATATATTGGCATTTGGTAAAAGCTAAAAAAGTAAATTTAGATTTTTTTTGATTAGTATAATTTTTGTTAAAACGTGCAATGAAGGTTAAAATTGTCATTCTTATTTTTTTTTATCTAATTGGAAAGAATAAATGACATACAGATTACTAATCCAGATAAATTAAAAGAATTCCAAAAGTATAAGCTAAAAGAAAAATATTTTAGCTAATTAAAGATGGAAGAATAATGCTAAAAAAAAGAGAACTTTGTAACTTAAATTTAAGAGAGAGTGTATAAGATTATTATCTTATACGCTGATAAAAAGACAAAAGAGTGCGCAGAAGTTCCAAAAATGGAGCGCGATATAAAAAGGAGATGACAACTTCAATCTGGGTCTTCTCTTTAACTTCTAGTTATGTCTCTGAAAGTTAGAGGTTTCCACGAGCATAACCTGTGGCAAGAAATATACTTCTACTCAGGTATGCACCTTGCTGTACCAGCTGTCATGCAAGCATGGAAACAGGACTTGTGAAGACCGCTTTTTGCAATAAAAGGGTCACTACAACTGTGCCTTTTCTCCAGCTATAGAACGGAACAATAATGGAAGACGCCGGCAGGAGAGACCAATGGAAATTCTCATGATCTGGGATCCCATAAACCTACATGAACTTACCGGTAAGTTAAGAATAAATTTTCCTGATAGTGACTTAAAAGTTTGCAAACATTTATTTATCTAAGCTTAGACTACCATCCTGATATAGACTTTTCGTATTCAAGGGACTTTCTAATAAAGAATTTTATACAAGATCTTGGGACATTATTAAATTGTTTTAATTGCTTAATCTGTTTTTGTTAATCGATTCACTATCTGGATTGGTGTGTGTGTACTTTCCTGTTTAGTTAATTCGTAATTTAACTTATAAATATGTTTAGTTTGTTAGAATAAAAGAGATTTTACTTTTATCAACCTTTTCATTGTGCATTATTAATAATAGTTGTTTTTTTTTTAGTATTAAATTTATTATTAGTTTAGTGGGATTTAAAACGGAATTTACCTTGCCAATGTATTTAAACAAGCCCAGAAATAATAATCAAAAAGGAGAAAATAGTTCTCGTTACGGTAGGATGCAATACCGATTAGTTTAAAAGCATTTTTTTTCTGTTTAGTTTACGAGTTACAATATGTTTGACGCCGACTCAGTGGGTCTAACGACTCTGGCGCCCTCATGTAGAAATTAAAAACTGAGCCAGATCACGATTGTACTTAGCAATAATTCTAGGCTGAGTTGATCAGGAAATATAGCTATGTTTTTAGAATAGAAATATAACTTTCTTCTGTTTTGACATAGCTTGATCAACTCACGCGCAGTTTATATTAGCGTGTAAGAGGCCTAGCAAAATGAAAAACATTACAATATATAGTGAGTTTTGCCTATTTTAACAACAGTTATACACAAGCATAAGAGGAGGTATTCATGTGATATAAAGTCATTTTGTTAACACCTTTATTAATATTAATCTTCTTAGTGATGTCATGCAATCTAACCACTGTTTTTGCATTGGGTAAATATTGTTATAAAAATGACAATTTTTTATCTTTCTCATCATGTAATAGTTAAGCAATGTATTTTCATATGTTACAAATCCAAAACATAATGACAGTTTAAAGTCATATGTCCTTTGTACAATTTTACTCAATATCATGAAGTAATCCACTGTGTTAAAGCATACCTGTAAATCCATCTTATCTGTTTTTTGATTGGTTTGTGTCCAAAGTTTGCTGTGGGTGAGTTGCAATTATTTTAGTAAAGATCTTGTAGAGCAAAATTAGTAGATTTGTAATTCTTAATGTTTTTCTTAAATATCAATATCTTTACTTATTCTTCCAATTGTCTTGTATATCTTTGTTGCTAAATTTTTTTCATCTGTTTCTTTTAATAAATCAACAAATTAAAAGCAATATTAATATCTTCATATTCAGGAAAAACACCGAAAATATTAAATAGAACCTTAATGTATTTTGGGGCTGATCACCCTTGTGAAAGGCAACAATTTTTTTTAAATATAGTCAGTGTCTTTAATAAGCTGCTCAGCTCAGAAAATGCATGTAGTATTTTTGATGTTATTTCGAACATGAAACAGCACTCATATTGTCTTTAATTTATTACGCTTGAGGGCTAAAATTGTTGTGGTGTTAAAATATTTATAATTCATATCTATGTATTTCTTATAATAACTTCTTTCATATACACTTCAATGCAAACAAATTTTCTTAAAAAATCTTATAGTTTTGATTGTTCAGCAGTCTTCATCAGAGCTTTTTCAAACCTCTGATGAAGATTGCTGGACAGTCAAAACTGTAAGGAAAATAAAGAATTTTTTTAAGAAAATTTGTTTGCATTGAAGTATATATGAAAGACGTTATTATAAGAAATGTATATATGAATATATGAAGATATGCAAAGAAAGTAAAAGAGAAGAATAAAAGTATATACTTCTAATATTGATAATTCTATGATTTATGGATATTTTTTCTCCTTCCCAGATTCATATTTCACTAACCCATTTAAAATGCTTGATAATGAAGATGATGTAATAGCATATATTTCATAATGTCTGTTTCGTTAGTAATAGTTCCATATACTTATTGCTGAAATAATTTTTCTTTGTTTTATACTTTTGAGATCTATTCTTTTCTACATCTTTTCTTATCAATTCTGTTTTGTATCCTTATTAACTCTTTTTCATACCATTTTATAGAATTCCAGACATTCAATGATTCATTAATTTCCTTGTGGCCCAAAGAATTCTACAATCTTATCTATAAATAAAAATGCAGACACATACAGTTTTTAAACTAGAAATTTTTAAAAAAATTTTCCCAACATCATTGTCTCATCACTTTATTTAAGACAACAAATTATTATATAAAGAGCCTTTCATGCTTTTAATACATTATGATTTTTTCTAGTGTGAGTTGTTATTAATATTTAATTTTGTTTCACTTTTCTACATTATTCATTTTATAATTTTTATTTGTGCAAGAATTTAATACACTTTTTTTTCTATTATTATTTATATTGCATTTATCAGTAAATTATTTTAAATAAATAATAAAACAGCATTTTGTTATATTTAATCTACTGCAAGGCAAAACCTTTACAATACCCCCCCCCCCAGAAATAATTAAAAAGAAGATAGTACTCACTAGACATCAAATTGCTGGATGGTAAAAGTTTTAAGTGTTTTTCCATTCTTTTATTTTTAGCTAAAGTTAGCTAGATACCCATTTTCCAACCATTGTTGGATGGCTAACTAAGTTGGTTAAGGAGTGTTATCTGACTTTTGAAAAAAAAAATTATTTCGACTGGATATGAACCTTATATCATAAGCATGTTGAGCCCCTTTTAAATAATTTTAAAAAGTAGTTTTTAAAGTTTGCTTCAACTGCCAAAACTGATAGACCTGAATCTTAACAGCATTTATTGCCATTGTATTCTACATGCTGTTTAAAATAATTTATGAGTCTTATTTAAAAGTAATGTATTTTTTTTCTTCTCATGTGTCATAGCATCAGCCGGGACGTGAACCAGCTAACCCGGGACAACTGCTTGTAAAGCAGCCATCGCTGACCTCTTGACCACCAATCTTGACTAAAAGTAATGTACTTCTTTCTTATTTTTTTATTTCATTGATTTTTGTTATATTGATACCATAATAATGAATTTATTTTTTAATATATTAATCAAATTATTTATTTATATTTACAGTTTGTATATTTACTTTAGCTTTGATTTTTTATTAATATTGTTAATAATTTTATTTTTTATCATGATTTGTTTTATTACTTATAAACTTTGCATACTGTTTCTATAAAATAATTTTAGTATAAATCTTGATTTTAGGTCCCTACTGTCATTTTTTCAGGCGCATAATCTTAAGGTTATAGCCCTAATAAATATTACTCTAAGTAACGAGTATGCACTTTATAAATATAATTATATTCTTCAATATAAATTCACTTTAGAAATTCTTTTGTTTGTGAATTATAAAGGATAACCATTGTTTATCAATTCTTTTTTGATATTAATTATTTTTTTATTGCATAACTTGTTAGTTTGAGCAGAACTTACTTCATTTTTTTATTAATTATCTATCCTCTTTTTTTTTAATATTCCATATTAGAAAATCAATTTGTTTTGCTGTCTGATTGTTTTTCAGTTATACCTTATTATTATTATTTTTAATAAATTCCATGTCTAAAAATACACATATATTGTTCCTTTTCTGTATATGTGTTGAAGGCAATTATTTATCTGTCATATTGAAAACCTTAATTAACGATAAATCTGAGTTTAAATTATGTCTTTCAACAAATTTATTTTCAAAATCACCCATACATTTGTTGTCAACATATCATTAAAGAAATTTTTCTTTAGAATATCTTTCCTTGAAAAAAAAAAACATTATTAAATGCAAATGCCATGTTTTATCATTATAGTTCTGTTAGATATCTGAGTGCATATATAGAATTTTTTTAATTTTTACATCTGTATTTAATTTATATATAAGTTAAAAGAACTATTTTCATTAATTAATTATGATGTAAACAGGTCAAGAGGTCAGTGATGACTGCTTTGACAAGCAGTTGTCCTGGGTTGGCGGGTTCGCTTCCCGGCTGATGCTATGACACATGAGAAAAAAAATATGTTAGCAACAGTGTTGCTAGGCAACCATTAATTATTGACAGCCTTCAAGCTAAACAGTTTGCTCTAATAATCCACAATATTTTTTACTTCTGTTTTAGGTTTACTTAGAAATAAAAGGTCTATAAATATTGTAATGGAATTTTAACTGGATTACTATCAGGTATCACATTGAGCTGTCAAAATACAATAGAATTTTATATGAGAACATTTTGAGAAGTTGGAGTGCATGTTCTCTAAATATATTTGGTAGTTGATTTTAAAGATGATGTAAATGCCCTTGGACAGAATATATGCATTTTATTAATAAAGAATAGAAATGAGGAGATAATCACCATATAAAGAGTGAGATAACCTTTAATCTTAGATATTGCTAAGAAATTATCAATTACTACTAACTGACAATTTCGGAAGTGAAACAAGTTTTCTCGTTTACCTATAATAGCTTTTTTTTAGTCTTTTTGTTGAAGTAAAAAAGGGTCCTCTTTTACTTCAAACCCAATAAACTACAAAACTATTTTTTATACATATGAGAATGTAAAATAATAGCATTTTTTTTGGCATTCTGCAAACAATATTTTTAACTTCTGCAACAAAAGAGCTATTATAGGTTTATAAAAAAAACTTGCTTAGTCTCAGGAATTGTCAGTTAATAGTAATTGATAATTTCTTGGTAACATCAAAGGTTATATTTCATGGATATTATCTCATTTCTATTCATTATTATAATAACAATTCATAAAGAACTGCTAATTTAACATCTATAACTCTCTGGAGAAGTTAAAAATATTATTTGCATAATGTCAAGAAAGATACATTCTTTCACCTTTTTACACCTATAAAAGTGGATTTCTGGGTTTAAATCCATATAAAAACTTGGGTTTGAAATAAAAGAAGTCCCTTTTACTTCAACAAAAAAACTTGGTACTTAAGGATAATACCAGATAGGAAGATTGATTACAGATAATTCTGGCCACCAGAGTTGGTAGCCATGTTTTTATTATACATTTTTAGTGGTGTAGTTATCCCATAACCATAACAAATATGTTTTACTTATTAATATTAAAACATATTCAATAGATTGATTATAAATTTCTGCTAATTTTAAAAAATAGTAATAAATGTAGTATAAATTCCATTCACAAAAATAACACAAAAATATAACAATAAATTTTAAAACAAATAAATTTAATAATTCAAGCCACCGGGATTTTTTAAAAAACTTCTATAAACATGAAGTTATATCTGCGATTAACCTTATAATGTTCAATGCCTTCCAGTTATCAGAATAAATCATAAGTCCATTGACCATATTTTTTTTAATAGCATCCATAAGAATAGTAGCTATTCTCTGTGGAACAGATTATAAAACACTCATCGCTCTCTCTGCATAAGCCACGGAATAACCACTACCATGGAAATATTCTTCCCTGTTGGTTTTTTGCTTGCTTAAAAAACTTTAGCATTTATATGTGATATGATATTTAAAAAATATAATTAATTGCATGATGTCAGTGGAATATTTAATACATTTATTGATATTTTTTAAATTATCAGGAATGTTTAATTGATTTATTGATATTTTTACTATTAACAAATGAAATATAATCATTAAAGTTACAGGAAGTATTTATACATGATACAATATTTAAAAAAAAATTAATCAATTATATGTTGTAAATGGAATTTATAATATATTTATTACTATTTTTTAAAGGTTGCAAGAATTTATAATTGATTTATTGATGTTTATTAATATTAAACAGTAAAACATATTCATTGCAGTTATGGAATAACTATGTCCTGCAAATGTATAATTAAAAAAAACATGGCTGTCAAGTTTGGCATCCAGAATGATCCATAATTAATCTTGGTGTCCAGGATTAACCTTAAGTACCAAAAACTCAAGCAAATGAGCTATTATGGGTAATAAGAAAACTTGTTTTGTATTGGGAGTTGTCAGTTAGTAGTAATTGATAATTTCTTGGCAACATCTAAGGTTAAAGGTTATCTCTCTATTTATATGGACATTATCTCCTCATTTCTATTCATTATTATAATAACAATTCATAAAAATATTTAATTCAGCATATACAACTCTCTGGAGAAGCTTAAAATATTATTTGCAGAATGTCAAAAAAGATACTATTCTTTCACATTATCACAACTATAAAAATTAGCTTTCTGGATTTAAATTCATATAAGAACTTGGGTTTGAAATAAAAGAGAACTTTTACTTTAACAAAAATCTCAAACAAAAGAGTTATTATATGTAAATGAGAAACTTGTTTCACCTGATTGATAATTTCTTGGCAACATCTAAGGTTAAAGATTATCTCTCTATTTACATGGATATTATTTTCTCATTTCTATTCTTTAGTATAATAACAATCCATGGAAATAATTATTTTATTGTATATATACACACCAATATTTCAGTTTATTTTTTTTTAATCAATACATTTTAAAAGAATAAACTGAAATATTGGGATATATATATAGTGAATACATTGTGAATCGATTCTAAAAAAAAATAATTGATTTAAGAATTGATTTATGTGATGATGTATAAAAACTAATTTAAAGCTAAGAACACCAAAAATCTTCTTTGATATTTTTAATTGAAGCTTTGGTTATCTTTTAATTGTAAAATAGGATTGTTTTTCTTACAGCAATAAATAAAGTTTACATAGTAAGTTCACAATCATTGAACATGGATTTACAAAATTCAAGGTAGCATAGTACATATTAACTTTGTTATCTATTGATATTTCTTGTCTTATAGAGAAACAGTACTAACATTCCTCTTTTCAAATAATCTTTTATAAAGAGAAGATGCTCTCTTTTTCCTTTTTTTGATATAGAGAAATATCATCCACTTAGTAATCAAGAGTTGTAGTTTACTTGATAGTACTCAACAATAAAAACTTACAGTTTGCAAATAAACAATTACAATAATATTTAGTATATATACAACTAAAAACTACTTTGAAGACATTTTAAACTATTTATGTTTCTGATGTATATAGGAACCTGATTTACTTTAAACCAACTGCGTGCTCATTTTTTTTTAAAAATTATACACACAAAAGAAGTTCGACTTAATAATGAATTTTTTATTCAACACATATAATATTAGTAGCTTGTTAGTCTTTCGAATAGCTTCCATATACTTAATCAGTTTTAATTATACATGCATGTTTTTTTTATAATATTGAATTAAGTCAAATAATTTTTTACTTTTGGGAAATATATATATATTCTAGCACGTGTGCGTGTGTGACACAACTGTTCTCAAAAGCTATCCAAAGTGTTAATATAAAATAGATAGCTAAAAACAAATGAGCTGAGTGCTTTCAAAGGATCTTGCCTTCATAATCTTAGCTTCTACTATGTTTAATGATATGAAAATATGCTAATTCCATTTCTTCAATAAAGCATAGAACGTATCCTTCCTATTTATGGCATCCTTGTCTCGTGAGATGAAGAAGGCCAGACAACCCCACAATCGTGTATAGAGAGATACATGACCTTTAAAGAAAAATCAAAGAGGCCTTCTTCATCTCACAAGACAAGGATGCCATAAATAGGAAGGATATGTGCTATGCTTTATCAGAGAAATGAAATTAGCATATTTGCATATCACTAAACATAGTAGCAAGCTATGATTATGAAGGCAAGATCCTTTGAAAGCACTCAGCTCATTTGTTTTTAGTTATCTATTTTATATTAACACTTTATAGCTTTTGAGAACAGTTGCATCACGCATGCACACGTGCTAGAATAATATTGAATTATAATGTTGCATTTTTTATGCCGTACTTTATTTTACTCTGTTAACTTTTCTTCATTAACTTTTCACTGCAGTGATTTCTTCTATTCTGACCACTTATGGATTGCTGGATTCACAAGCACCTTATTGCTCATTTAGTACTGAACTGCTCTCTGGATAAATTCTTAATGTTCTGCTGACAGTTTAGATAGTCTGTTTTGAGATATAATTTACATATAGTAGTTTCATTATTATCTCCTTGCAAATTGGAATTTCTAGATTATTTTGGTGTTTGCATAACTTCACTTATTATGTAATTTAATTATTTCTGGTGTGATTTAATGCCTTTATAGTGATAAGTTTCATATGTACACACATATGACTATTTATATTATTACACACTTTTAGCCTAAATACCTCCCCTTCACTCTAGGAATAATATATTTAATTGCAAATATAATCTTGCAATTTTTCAGATCTCTTTTATAGTCTTTTCATCAGTGATACAGATCTTTCCTTTTTAACATGTAATTCTCTATTTGATGTAGTAAATGGTTCTGATAAATCTAAACTGAAATATTTCCCCTTGACATTTTTTTCAATATTAGTAGATGCATCTGTTTTTGTATTGTCAGTTATTTCCTAGAGAATCTTCTACATGAGTGGTAGCAGAATTTATGATCTTATTCATTATTTCTATTGGTTCAATAAAACTGTTTTTAATTGGTTAATGTGTCATCTTACTTTTCTACCATCTTCAGTTTTAATTTCACATATTTGCCTAGACTGTAACCTAATTATAATTCGAAATTCATTTTTTCTTCAGTATGTCTCTTATCCAGATAATTAGTTACATTAAATGTGATATTTTCAGGCTTTATTTATTTCATTTATGTTTTTCTGGAATCAACACAGAAATATGCATTCTAACATTTCTTGGGAACTAAACTATGAAATGCTGATAAAACGTTGGTGTTGTTAATGCTTCATAAATATCAACATAATCTATTCTATTCAGTGAACACTGTAGCTGTTGAATAGCTCTTTCTGCTAATCCATTTACCTAAGGATGGTATAAAGGTGTTAAAACATGTCATAATCCCTTATGAGCAAGATAATGTTTTAATCATATTAAACAAAATCTTGCATCATTATCTGTAACTATAAGCTCAAGATACCCATAGCAAAAATTTTGTTTAATACATTTATTACATTATCTCTGATGGTATTTTTTATCATTATGTATTTCATCCATTTGGGATATAAACTACTAGGAATGTTTACATCAATGAAAAGGCTCTGCATGATCTACATGAACTCTTTCCCATGGCTTTGTAGCTTCATGTCAAAACTCAAACTATTTCATATGTAATCTCACCATTCTTGATAGATTTGACATTTGTTAAATAGGCTAATTCCTTTATGCCTACTATTCCAAGATGTTCTATGTTTAGCAACTGTAGCACATATTTGAATTGAAAGTCAGTCTGTCATAAGAATACATTCTTGATACATAAACAAACTTTCCTTTGCATTGCAGATTTGCCCACTACATAGTTTGGTTGTGTTGTCGGCCAACCTTCCTTAATTAATACAATATTTAATTAATGAAAACAGGCAGAACTCTCCTTATAGTAGTGACACTCAGTTCCAACCAGAGTAATCAATGGATGCCAGAAGGCTTTGCATAAAATCCCTATCTAGTCCCTACTCATCCAATATCCCAGACTAGTTTCTGGCTTGTGGTCTTCATTACTGAGGACCTTTGGATCTGAGAGCACTGCACCTAGATCTTAGGATATAATGCAACCCTCCAGCAGCCACCTTTATCTCTACTTAACTACAAAACTATGAGAATAAAATTGAAAACAATATTTTCAATCTAAGCTCAATAGCTTATATAGTCATATAGGTCTGAAACGAGCTCAGTACCCATACATTTTGGTATCTTTGGCTCTTTATCTACCATAGCCACTACTATCCAATTAGGCAAGATTGGTGTTAAACCACTAAACATCACATGATCACTATTTCTTATGCTAGCACATTATTGTTATTAAAACAGTGCCACTCAGTGCTTTTCACTGACGAAGGCCACAAGCCAGAAACTAGTCTGGGGATATTAGATGAGTAGGCACTAGATAGGGATTTTATGCACAAGCCTTCTGGCATCCATTGATTACTCTGATTGGCACTGAGTGGCACTACTATATGAAGAGTTTCACCTGTTTTAATAATAATGTGCTAGCATAAAAAATAGTGATCATGTGATGTTTAGTGATTTAACTAATTTGTATCCTGCATATCATTTTTAGTCAATTCTGTTACAACTTTGCTATTAACAATTTCTAGATGTCATAACATCTATATTGTTGACTTTTGTAATACATGATTTATCTGTGCTTCCATCTGGAGTTCTACAGACAGGATCTGCATGCTTTATCTGCTTTCCAGGCTTGTACAATATTTTTAAATTATACGATTGCAGGAACATAAGCTGGCTAGCATGGTGTTATGTATGTGTATAATTAAAATACGCCTACACACAAAATAATAATAGTAAATGGTAAATAGGGATTTAATATTAAACGTATGTATGTGTATAAATTATCGCATATACATACATAAGTTATATATATATATACGTGAAGATAAAAATACTTCGTTAATTTAAAATAATATTAGACTTTAATAGTTGTGTTATGTTCTAAAACAGCATGTAAACAAATCCTGTTTGATAGCAAGGTTAATTAATGAAGGAACTTTGCAAATAAACAAAATGATTAATTGAAAAGCAATCAGACTGCAAAGGATAATCAATCAAAGTAAAACTTAAACCAAAAGGTAAACTGGGAGGGACTGCTCCAACCAGGATGGACAAGATTGACCAATCAAATCCAGAAAATCAGGACTGGAAAAATGAGGGAATGTGTAAAGCATTTTTGACACTTAAATCTGGGAGCTCTACCGATGCAGATGAACTGGGAAAGGCGCTGAACGTCGCTTTTTTAGCACGGTAGCCCAGAGCGGACAGCTGGCCTCCGAACGTCCAAGAGTCAGCATAGGAACTATAAAGTCAGGCATATAGATCTTCATTATTATTTTTGTATGCCTTTGGGTTTGTTAATATAAATAGACTATGATTGTTTTAAATGAATAGTGTAAATATGTATATATTAGTGTATTATAATTAAATCCATTTTTCTTATTCTACCTGCGTTAGTCTTGTGATTATAAATTATTTTATGCATGTATAGTCAGGGCAAGGGTTAGCTTACTACATAGATTGTTCACCAGTGAGTATTATAACTGGCAGATATAACTTTTGGCGCAGTCAAGAGTTCGAACCTAGTAAAGCTAGACTAGTGTGTATTAACATTGCTGTTATTTGCTATTTACACAAAGCAGAAATTTTTTAAGTACAATATTTGGGTATAATGGATAAAATGCATATGGCCATTGGCCAATTCGACATAAACGAGATGAGCAGTTGACATTGTATGTTGAACACATAGAAAAGTATCTTTTTATTAATAGAGTCAAAGACGATAAGTATAAAATAGCCACTGTATTATGTTTCGCGGGTAAAGCAGTTATAGAAATCGCAAATCGGCTAGTAGCACTTTTAACCCCTGAGCAATGCTCATAAAGTGATTTCAAAGAGCAATTGGGTAATTATTTTAACCCTACTCCTTCACGTAACATTGATAGACTACAGTTCCACCATCGTCTGCAGACTGAAAATGAAACAATTAAGGATTTTGATTGTGCACTGCGAGTGTTAACTAAAGACTGCGAGTATGGTTCTTACTTAGACGAAGTTCTCCTTGAACAGTTCCAGACAGGCATAAACAGTGACATTTTACGGCAACAGCTACTGTCAGTAACGAATCTCGATTACACGGAGGCAATCAAACATATCAAAGCCTACGAGCTCGTCTCGGAACAGACCAAAAAATATGCAGAATTCAATAACAGGGCAAATAAGCAGACAGAAGTTTACAAAACTTTCAAAACAGGGAAACAGAAATCCACAGAAAATAATGAAAGTAATGGTAGTAATAGTAGAAACCCTGTTATCGGTTTTTGTTCTGGAAAAAAAGGGCATAAAGCCACTGATTGCTATTTTAGACGCGAACAATGCAAATTATGTAATAAGAAAGGGCATAGGCAAAACATGTGTTGGAGAGAACAAAATGAAACACTACACCCAAGAAACAGTCCTAACCATAAATTACAGAGAAAAGAAAGACAGTTTACAATGATTAACAATACAGCAACTAGTCTTAATGAGAAAATAATTATAAAAGTTAAAATATACGATCGTTCTATAGACATGGAAGTGGACAGTGGGAGCGGTATAACCCTAATTTCACTACGCGATTGGCAGACCATTACAGAAAATTGTAAGCAAAAACCCAAAATTATAAAAACTGACATGAAAGCATTGGATGTAAATGGAAATGCTATTAAAATAAATGGCATGGTTAAAGCTCCAGTAAATAGAGTAGAGGGTAAAATTGTCAATTTACCGTTATATATAGTAAACGCCCCGATAAATCCATTAATCGGCCATGAGTGGTTTAATAAATTAGGGATTAGATTGACATTCGTACAAAATATCGAGTTGGAAAAAGAAATGGAAAAAGAAATGGAAAATAAGTTTCCAAATTTATTTCATGGGGAGCCAGGAATGATTAAAACTGAGCCAGTATCATTAGAAATGAACACATCCCCTCTACCCATAATTTGCAAACATAGAAAGGTACCGTTCGCTCAGAAATTAAAAGTAGAAAAAGAAATCAATGACTTCATCAAGAAAGGGGTGTTGGAACCCATGGAAAAGTCAGATTGGGCCACCCCAATAGTAATCATAACTAAACCTAACGGTCAGATATGCTTGTGTGGAGATTACAGAGTAACTGTAAATAAAGCATTAAACAAGAGTGCATACCCTGTACCAAACGCTAGAGAAGTTATCGCTTCTTTGCGAAGTTAGACCTTAACGCTGCATTCCATCAAATACCAGTTACAGGGCATCCAGAATACTGACAATTACTACGCATCTTGGGCTATACAAATGTAAAAGACTACCATTCAGAATAACATTGGCCTCTAGCATATTTTAGGCAAAAATCAAAACTCTATTCAATGGATTAGATGGCATCATACCATATTTTGATGACATCCTCGTAACAGTGACCACAGACAAAGAACTTAGAAACCGAGTAGATAAGGTATGTGAATGGCTAAATGAGTTTGGTGCAAAGCTGAATACTGAAAAATGTATTTGGAAAACTAAGGAAATTAAATTATTGGGCCACATTATATCGAGAAGCGGCACATCCCCTTCCCCCAAAAAGGCTAAATCTGTAGCAGAAGCACTAAGATCCACAAATGTGAAGCAACTACAATCTTTCCTAGGCTTGGTGAATTTTTTTGAAACTTTTTTAAAAGGAAAAGCCCATGTGGCCACTCCTTTATATAATCTACTGAGGAAAAACCAGAAATGGAAATGGGACGAGCAAGAAGAAACAGCATTTATTCGCACTAAAGCGCTGCTTACTTCAGAGAAATTACTAGTGTATTACAACAGTGATCTGGAAATTATGTTGACCACCGACGCATCTGAATTTAGAGTTGGGGCAGTACTAAGTCACCCACCCAGTTGGAAGAGCAAACTATAGCATATGCTTCATGCACATTGACCAAGGCAGAAAAAAACTATAGCCAATTGGACAAGGAAGCGCTCGCAATTTTGTTTGGAGTGAAAAAATTCCACCAATATCTATATGGGAAAAAATTTACTATTATAACCGATCACAAACCACTGCTGGGAATATTCATAAATAAACATATAACTGATCATTTAAGCCCCCGAATGTTATGTTGGCTTAACGTTCTTGCAGGCTATGATTATAGTCTGCAATACAAAAAAGGAAAACAAATTGGGCACACAGACGCATTATCATGCATGCCCGATCTTGATGAAGCAGCAGTATTATAAAGAGAAGTAAATTATATAGATGTACTTCAAAAGCAAAACCTAAATAGTAAAATTGTAGCTCGATGGACAGAATAAATAAGATACGAGGAGGATGGCCAAACAAACATCCAAGTTTTCTCCACAAACAATTATGGAATGCCCACAAACAGCTATTCATATGTAAAGGATGCATTTTGAGGAGCGACCAAGTGCTGATACCTGTGGTGAGGAGACAACAAATATTAAACTTGCTTCATGAGGGACATCTGGGCATTGTGAGGGCAAAATCCCTAGCATGTAGCAGCATATGGTGGCCAAACATCAATGTAGATATAGAAAGATATATAAAAAATGTGAGAACTGCCAACAGTGCTCTAAAGCACCCCCATCGACTTTTGAAATGTGGCCAAAAGCAGACAACCCATGGCAACGAATTCATATAGACCACTGCAGTCCATTCGAAGGCCATTTATTTCTAGTTGTAGTTGACTCGTATTCGGGGTGGGCTGAGTATAAAATAGTGAAAAAATACCGGCACAGGTGTAACAGTTAGCACTCTGTATAAGATTTTTGCTCATCACAGATTCCCAGAAACTTTAGTCTCAGATAAATGGAACAAGTTTCACATCGGAAAAGTACACAGAGGCAATGCAAGATTGGGGAATAAAACATGTACTCACCCCTCCATACCACTCCCAGTCAAATGGACTGGCTGAAAGAGCAGTGCAAAGCCTCAAGTCAGCTATAAAAAAATGGGCGAAATGAAATCGACAAAGCTGTGTTGACTGCTCTCCTCCACCAGCATTCTACCCCAGTGGCCAAATCTGGAAAATCACCGGCAGAAAAAATATTTAGGCAGAAAACTGCAAACAAACTAGCAAAAATAGTGCCAACAAAACAACGAGACAAACAACAGAGTTGTTCGTACAAATTCCAGCCGCGAGAGTGTGGGTAAAGAACACACTAAAAAATCGATGGTTTCCAGGGGAAGTTATTCGCCATCTGTCAAAACAAGTCATGACAGTTTGCATGGGTGATGGTAAAATATTAAAAAAACATGTGAACGAGCTACCGAGAAATGAAAGTGACGACTGGATTCCAAATCTCGGCACAACAGAAACCGACGAGACTCTAAAAAATGATAATAAACCGAAAATTTGTGCCAGTCAAGAAACTGATTTTCAATTAAACATTGGGCCTACAGAGAAGTCACCACTACAAATGGAAAATAATTCACGGCAATGACTAAAAAAAAAAAAACCCTCCCAAATATTTAAATGATTACATTTTAAGTTCGAAGACTAACAAATAATCTTCGAATTTGGGGAAAGTATTGTTATGTATGTGTATAATTAAAATACACATACACACAAAATAATAATAGTAAATGGTAAATAGGGGTTTAATATTAAACGTATGTATGTGTATAAATTATCGCATATACATACGTAAGTTATATATATTCGTGAAGATAAAAATACTTCATTAATTTAAAATAATATTAGACTTTAATAGTTGTGTTATGTTCTAAAACAACATGTAAACAAATCCTGTTTGATAGAAAGGTTAATTAACGAAGGACTTTGCAGATAAACAAGATGATTAATTAAAAAGCAATCAAACTGCAAAGGGTAATCAATCAAAGTAAAACTTAAACTAAAAGGTAAACTGGAAGGGATTGATCCAACCAGGATGGACAAGATTGACCAATCAAATCCAGAAAATCAGGACTGGAAAAATGCGGGAATGTGTAAAGTATTTTTGACACTTAAAATTGGAAGCTCTACCAATGCAAATGAACTGGGAAAGGCGCTGAACGTCGCTTATTTAGCACGGTAGCCCCAGAGTGGACAGCTGGCCTCCGAACGTCCAAGAGTCAGCATAGGGACTATAAAGTAGGGTGTATAGATCTTCATTATTATTTTTGTATGCCTTTGGGTTTGTTAATATAAATAGACTATGATTGTTTTAAATGAATAGTGTAAATATGTATATATTAGTGTATTATAATTAAATCTGTTTTTCTTATTCTACCTGCATTAGTCTTGTGATTATAAATTATTTTATGCACGTATAGTCAGGGCAAGGGTTAGCTTACTACATAGATTGTTCACCAGGAGTATTATAACTGGTGGATATAACACATGGTTTGTCTTTTTATATTTTCCAAATATTCCCAGCAGAGGTCTTTGAATTGTAAAAATTTTAAATAGCTGTCCATAAAGATATTGATGTTATTTTTTTTTTTTACTGTAAATAGTATTTCAATAGCCTTCTTATCCAATTACTTATACTTTTCCTCAGCCATTGAAAGTATTCTGGATGTGCATGCAGTAGGGAATTTATTGCCTTATACCAGGGGTCTCCAACCCTATGCCGCGGGCACCATGGCGCCTGCAGACCATTTTACGTGTGCCCGCGGCTATCCGATTATGACAAAAAATTATTTATCTGATACAAATAAATTTAATTTTAAAAATTTCTTATAAATTATTGCATTATATTGTAATCAAATTATAGAATATACTATACTTTTACAGTGTAAAAATATAAACGTTAATTATATGTTAAAATTTTATTTTTGAAATAAATATTTATTTGTACATTATGTGTATTATTAACAATATCCAACTATAAATTTACATTAAAAAAATAAATGGTGCTCGCCACCTGGCTGGTATTATAGAATGTGCTCTTAAGTGCAAAAAGGTTGGGGACCTCTGCCTTATACCCTATCAGAAATTACAGCATCTATTTCAAAGTCTGAGGTAATCATTGTAAATACCACTTCTTGCTCTTTGCAATAATATACTAATAACTGGTCAGATACCAGCAAATGTTTTACTTTTCTAAAAGTCTCATCCGGGTGAACTCCCCACTTCCATCTTTGTTTGCAATAACCTTATCTCTATATTTGCTTTATCTGTTATAATGTGTCCCAGAAATTTAATTTCTTTTGCTGACCAAATACAAGTTGAAGCATTGAGCCTTTGTTTTGAACAATTAAAAGTTGTTTTTAAAAATTGCAAAATAGAAATTGCATAATACAACTAAAGCAAAAGAAAAATCAACACACTTTAAAAATCGTGGCTCGGTAATGTTGCTTTGTATTGTTTTTGACTGGTAACAATGCCATCAAGTGGCCAAGCCGGCTACATAATTAGTACCAATTATTTAACTTTTTGCATGCCATTTACTCAACTAAATTTCACTTTCAGAAATTATCAGGATAACATCTAATTATGGTAATATTAGGCATTATTGTAATTCTGTATGGTAACTTATTAAACTTAAACTGGCCCATATACATTGTATATTTTTGGTGAACAACTCAGCTAAACTAGCAGTAACTGGGATTTAGTAAACTGCTGACTAAAAAACAAAGTATGAAGCTTTCTGTAGAGATGCCACTACTTCTCTTATACTTAGTACAGGATAAGCTTTTTTGTTGATGTTTTTATTTACAGTTATTCAATACATTACCATTCAGGCTTAAGGCAATGACTATGGGTATGATCCATGAAGATTCTTCCATCAGCTTAATAATGCCATTGTTTACTAAATCATTTATCGCTTCCTCAACTTTAAGCTTAAGAGTGAATGGAATCTTCCTAGACTTACAGATGATTTGTTGTGAATAATATATTAACTCTATCTCTACTGGTTTCATCTTTAACTCTACTGTTATGGATTTAAAGAGCTGCTGAAATTTATTTCTTATTTCCATTTCTAATTTTTGTTCTTTTAATAATATTAATTCCGATTCCTGACGTCTTTAACAGTTACGCCCCACTATAGTGTTAAAATTCTTAGTTATTGCATATAGCAATAATTTTTTACCAATAACTATCACTATTTCTTTTATATTAATAGGATTCTCATTTATGTCTGTAGTTACCAAATTTGTCTTTTTAATTTGTATTCTATTGTTCCATTTTCTATTAATGACTGTTCAGTTCTTAAAAGAGACGAGTGATAAGCCCACCTTTACATATACCATTTACATCTTTCTTAAACACTTTATCAATACTCTTTATTTATATCAAAACTAACAGTTTGTCCTGCAGTCATCATCAGAGCTCTTGTTAGTTTTGATATAAATAAAGAGTATTGATAAAGTGTTTAAGAAATGTGTAAATGGTAAGATATGTTAAAGTAAAAATCAATACATAGAAAAAGGAAGAAGAAGAAAATTTTTATTTTTGTAATTTGATTACAAATTTTGAAGTCTAATAAATTTGACATATCCACATTCTCTCTCTTTTTTTTTTAATATTTGCAACATTTATAACTAATACTCCCGAAATTTACTATTGACAGGGGTAATCATTTGTTGTTTGTTTGTACAATCTTTTGGCAAATGGCCTGTCAGTTCATAATTACAATCCCTTTTCTGAATTCACACATTATTTTTATGTGCCCTTTCCTTCTGTAACAATAACAGATGCTGATCTTTTATTTTGTACTCTTCTCTGTTGACTGTGCCTTCACCTTGCTTATACATGTGATTGGCTTAATTTCATCTACTGTATTTTTAAATCATGTTCTAGAATGCTTTCAATGGTGGCAGTATAATTTAGTGTACACTCACTTAACAATATTTGTCTAAGTTTTCCATTTCACATGTTCCATAATAACTGGTCTAGTAACATCTCTTTTAGGTTGGTTCTAAATTAGCATTCATTCAATAATTCTCACAGTACTCATATATTTTCATCTAATAACTGCATTTGTTTCAGAAGTGAAATCATGCTATGTATTTCGAACTTTCTGGTTTAAAATGTGAATTTAACTTTTGCAGAAACTGTGTGGAATATCTTCAAGAAATTTGGGATCCAAGAGACTATTTGCTAAATGCAGCACAACCTTTCCTGATATCTATATTAGGATAGCAACATTTAACTTATTATCAGTAATGTTGTTATTTATCATATATCTTTCAGCATAACTAACATATATTTGCCATTACCTTGGATTGTTTGTGTTGAATGGTGCATCACTATTTTGTATAAACATGTAGATAATACTTTACACAGCTTTTTAAGACTGCGTCAACTGATATATACATATCCTGAACTGTGGTACTGTGCCAATTGATGTATACAGATCTTAAATTATTGAACTATGCCAAATGATGTATACAAATGTCAGACTATGCCAATTTATAGATACTGGTTTTGTTGAACTGCGACCACTGATATGTACAGAGGCATGATTTATTATAAGTCAGCTGACCACTCATTTATATTATTTTGGAAATTATATGCACACAAAAAGGTTTAACTTACGAGTTTATTACTCAAAATATATAATATTAATCTTTCAACTAGCTTCCATAAATTTAATCAGTCTTAATTGTGCACACACATTTCTTTATTGAACTCAAATGTTGCATTTTTTATGCAGTACTTTATTTTACTCTGTTAACTTTTCTTCATTAACTTTTCACTACAGTGATCTCTTCAGCATACTTCACCACTCACGGACTACTAGCTTCTCAAGCACCTTTCTGCTTACTTACACTTAGCTATGAGCTGCTCTCTGGCTATGTTCTTTATTTTCTGCTGACATTTTAGGTAGTTTGTTTTTGTTTTGAGATATAATTTGCATGAAATAGTTTTAATATTATCTCTTTGCACATTAGCATATCTAGGTTATTTGGATAGTTGTGTAACTTCACTTATTATGAATTTTAATTATTTCTAAAGTGATTTTAATGCCTTTTATATTGCCTAGATTTACATGCTCACATATGTAACTTTATATAATTTAAACACTTTCTTTAAATACAGCAGTTGCACAATATGCATCTCATTTGCTACATTGTAGATAAACTATATGGTATTTACAAATAGCAGTTATGAAAGCTGTTAGTTGACTTGGAATGCAATAGTTAATTATAATTAAATTAGCCTTTTTTTTTTTTTTACAATAAAAAAAAATTGGGTCTGTATTTCACAGGCAATGATGCATATACGTATGTGCACAAATTAATTAATGCTATATTTAATTTTATATATTTTTTGCTGAGGAAGAGAAATGGGGGAGGACATCATATATGCCCTTTATTGTTTTATATACCATGTGTTTGCATATGGGAGCACACGCATACTCTATGATAAAAATAAATACTTTCTCATGAAAATTATTAGATTTTTTTTTTTAAGGATTATTATATAGTTGAAAAGACAATGTCATCTTTTTTTTATTTCAGAGTTTTATATTTTAAATGGAATTTAATTGAGCTTTTCGAATACAAACAAAGCAGACGAGAATCAACTTCTCCAAAAAAAAAACTAAAACCTTAATTGCTTCTGATTGGTTCGTTTTCAGAAAAGGGCTGCACCAGCCATCTTGTTTGGTCACCCACTGAAGTATTCCGTAGTACGCTCTTATTAGTTTGAGAATGATCGAAGGATATTTCCTTTACAATTTTAAATAGATAATTTTACAAATGATGATTTAATTATAGCGATAAATGAAGTTATTTTTAGAAGTGTCTGCGACCAAAAAGCTAAAGAATATTCTTCCTAATAATGTGGGCACCGACCCATGTTCAAGTTACAGGTATTAGAACGTTAAAGCTTTTATTTACTATTTAATCCCCTTATAATTTATTTATTGATAATGAATAAAGGTAATTAAGATATCTTTTAAATTTATTGTTGTCGTTATCGTATTCTTTTTAATAATGAATCTGTGTTATTACACTTGTAGCGTTGATTTACAAAAATCAGTTTACAAAATTAAATAGTTAATTGTTGTTGATTGCATATTTTGTGTAATTCTGGCAAATAAATGCTAACATTTTTGTGAAATGTATAATTTTAAATTGTTGAAAGTAATGATTTTTATTTCTAATACCGGATTCATTCAAGCGCACTTCTCTAAAGCTGCCTTATTCGTTGTCGCGATAGAAAAATTCTTTTTAAAAAATTGCTGTTTTGAAATTGAGGATCAGATTGTTAAATTGTAGAATCCTGTTCCATTTATTTCTCAAGTTTATCCTTATCTGGGTAATTACAGAAAAGCATTTTAACATTAATCCTCAAATTCTTTTAAATAAATTGGATAGTAGTTGTACTAAGTATATATTTTACACATTTTTTCACGGCTGCTAAAACAAATTCTTAGATAAATGCTTATTTACAGTACTAGGATTTCTCCTTTTACAGAAATCGCCCACTTTTTTTTTTTATCCTGGCACGGCTGCATTTTTTGAATATTAAAAATGTACTTAAATTTACATTTGTTATTTCCAATAAATAGTTGCTAAATGATTTCAAAATCTATACAAATATATTTAATGTAACATATTCAGTGATATAGACTATATGTGCACCCTATTAGTGTATTTTGTTGATGTATGTATTCAATAACATGAAATATATGTATATAATAATGTCTCAAAATATTAAACTTTGAATTGAGCAAAATGTCTATTTAATTTTTTTGTGCAGAGGCAATATTACTAGTTCTTGGCATCACTGATAAGAACATTTTGAGAGTTTTTCATTTTATCACACTCAAAAACATCTTACTGAAAACAGTTAATTATTTACCTTGATTAATAGGAATTTATTCTGATGATTGTTGAATACACTCTAATGAAATGTTGAGACACTCCTATTGCTTAAAATATCTGATAATATGGGAATGGAACATTGCCAGGATTGGATTTATCATTAGACGAATCTGGGCAATTGCTTAAAAAAAGCTGAGGTTTCAAGGCATCACTATGATAATCAATAATGATGATTCATTTTTTTTGATTTATAATTTTCTTTAATATATTTTAAATTTTTTATCAAAAATCAGTTAGTGAGTTTGGTCTCATCGATTAGATAGATAATTATTATTTATAATTAGCCTATAACATTATACACATTGCAATAGTGTGGTACATATAGTAATATAAAAAATCCTTTAATTCTTTACACAATATGGGGTAAAACAAAAGAAATTTTCTACTCTAGTATTTTATAATTTAAGTAATCAGCAATTATCAAATAGCATTGCATTTAAATCTTTATTCTCAAACCAGTTTCCAATTTTCACTTTTATCAATGAAATTTGGGATTCAAAGCTAGCATTGATATAGTTATGCATCTAGTTATCAGTTTCATTTTACTATTTATGCTGAAAACTCTAAATTCTAAACATCCTAAGGTTTTTAATCCAAGCCATGTTGCTTGAACAGTTTATATGGATCTGACTGTAAGTCAGTTGTTATATATTTTAATACTTTCCTTTGTTAAGAATGTTAGTAATAACAAATCACTTAATTCTTAAACTTATACAATATATGATTAAATAAGAAGTGTTTCTTCTCTAATGCCATTTTGATTAATAAAATGGAGTTTAAAGATTAAAGATGGTTGCTAAATATATAACTGCATTGCTTCCAGCTTTGAATCCAAAGTCTTACAGCTAAAGGCAAAATCTAGAAAACAATCAGGATGAAGATTTAAATGCACCAACATCTGGTATTCACTGATTACTCAACTTTACTATCGATGGCACTAGAATAAAGAACTGCTCTTGTTTAACATCATAGTATTATGTATAATACCATGAAGAAAGCAAACATCAAATTATAGCAAATTTTTGGATTTATTATGGATCATTTTATGTTCAGTTGTTCTAGATAATTGCTCATTTTTTTTATTACTTTTAATATATTTTTTTTATACGTAATTATGTAAATGCAGAAAAATACCTAGGGGGTTAATCTATTCCTGTGCTGGTTCTTATGTCATTGTATTCAAAAAAACTGAAGAATAGTTACTCATAGATCATATTAATTAAAAATCTTCTAACTTTATTTCATGTAACTGTGCAGTTACTATTTTATTATTATTCCTGGTAGCCATTTCTTTTTTAATATATTTTTAATGCATACATTTTGATTAATGGTAAATTTAACGTTTTCCAAATAACTGTTTTTCCTTTTATTTTTATTTGGAATAGTTTTGCTGTTAACTATTTCGGACTTTAACTTATACAGCAATATAGATTTATTTTGGACATTCATTTTCTGGACATTTATTATCGTGACCTCTGCCACTTCGCTTGATCTAAAATTGATTTACCATCAAATAGTAAATCAAGTGGAGGAACGGCAGAGAAGGTTACCCAGATAAATGTTGGGAAAATGAATATCCAAAATAAATTTCCATTGCTGTATAAGTTAAAATTCGAAATAGTTAATAGCAAAACTATTCCAAATAAAAGGAAAAACAGTTACTTGGAAAACATTAAATTTATCGTTAATCAAAGCGTATGGATTAAAAATATATTAAAGAAGAAATGGCTACCAGCAATAATGATAAAAATTGTTTCTTCAGAATTATGTGAAATAAAGTTAGAAGACAGCAGAATTTTAAGATGTCACATAAACTATATTAAAAAAATGAAGAATAAAAACATTAGATGTAGTGGTTATTCCAAACTCACAGAAAAGAAATAAGACTGATGTTTCTGATAAAATGGAATTAAAAACACCAGTTAGCCCTCCATTTTAAGAAGAAATTATAGAATTAAATAATGAACAAGAAGAAAAGATTATAAAGCCAGGGGAAGAACATTAACTCTATAAGACCGACTCAAGTGTGGAGAAGACTTAAAATTACAAGATTATATTGTAAATAAAGCAAAAGCTACAAAAAAATTTCTGTTTAAATAAATTCTGTGTGTTTCTGGAATAGAGGAAAGAATCTATATCTGTGCATATATATTTTATTTAAAGTGTGAATAAAATATATGTATGCAGATTTAGAAATTGATATTGCTAGAATACTACAGAAAATAAAATATTAATATGCAGAAAAAAAAGAAATCAGTAATTGCAAAATCTTAATTTATGCAAAGTAGAAAACTGAGAAAAGTCTGCAGAAGAAGAATGGAAAGGAATGGAAAAAAATAAACAGTACAAAAAAGGTGTACTGTGGTTAGCTCTGATGTTCTGAAAGTTAAAAAAGAATTCTAGTCATGAATCTAATTTGACTATTTCAGAATAATGTGTGTGAGAAATAATGTGCTTACAAATGTTGCAGAATTAAAAAAAACATATATATTAAATCTTTATAGAGATATGAACTGTTAAATGATCTAAGAGATCCAGTTCTCAATTAGCAAATAGTAAGTTGAATTACTAATCTTTACTAATATTATTATTATATTCAGAGTAACTCTTGAATTTATTATTAAACTTCGTGCTGTTGTTTTAATAAACCAATAAAATTATCCAACTACCAAGTGATTGGTTGATCGTAGGTAGCAAACATCAAAAGATTAACAAATTTTTGATCTATTATGGATCATTTTACATTCAGTTATACTAGATAATTTATCTTTTTTTTTTATTACTTTTAATGGGTTTATATATATATGTAATTTTGTAAATACAGAAAGATATCTACAGACATCAACTATTCCTGTACTGGCTCTGATGTCGTATCCAAAAAATTTCAGAATAGTTACTCATAAATTATATCAATCAAAACTAAATATTAGATCAGTATGACAAACTGATGCTAAAAGTAATGGTCAAGACTTAATTTCCTACTAAAGAAGCATATGTTGTGCAATTATCATGAAACTCATATAAGAAATATTAAGTATCACTTGGGTCTTAAGCTGCCTTCATCCCTACCTTGGTAAAAAAAAAACATGTATTTAATCTTGTCTCTATCAAACATTGAAGTGTTTTTGTTTTACCAGATAACTTTATTTCATCAGTAGTTTTTGCATCAATCATTAAAACAATGGTTTACTTGCTAGTTTTCTTCAATCATCAAAAAATATGTCTTCATCCCAATAGTAGTAGTAATCAAATAGTTTTATTGCTTGAAAGTTCGCCAAAAGTTTGAGTGCAGGAAGTGCTAAATAGGAATCAGTCCAAGGATTTTATCATTGCATTAAACCATTCAGAGCAGCAGACTGTTAAATCTTTTGAATTTATATATTATTTGAAATTGTGAGCTTGTTTGCTTAATAATTACAAAAACTGCTCCAAATTTAAAGTTTAAAGTCTTTTAAATGCTGATGATTTATTTGTCCATTTTATATATAAAAGAGGTTTTTTTTAATGTCTAAATTAATACTAATATGAGAAAGAGCAACTTATTTATAAATTTGTTAAAATAGATATCTTAATTTGATTTGTGACTACAGTAGCATATTGGGACTTAATTCATCCATGTATAGGATCATATATTATAAATGCTATATATTTAATAGATGAAAATTATTTTTGGGATTATTAAGTTATTTGAATATACAACTTAATGATAATTTGAGTCTGCAAATTGGTTGTAATAAGTTGCAAAAGTAGCTGATAATTTCAGGCTATACCATTATCAAATGTCAGTTGATTTAATCCATTTTATGTAAGAATGTAGTGATTAGATAAAGTAATTATATTTTATGTAAATCAAATTATCATTGATATGAAAGAGTGGCTTTTATTTATAAGTTTCTTAAAATGCCTATACACCAATAAAATATCACATGACCTATCACTTAACTTCAGCTTACATGTTGCTGTTATAGTAACATTTTTTCATTTTTTTATGCTGCTTACAATAAATGGTAATAGTATGAATACTGAACCCTACCGCTTTATGGCGTTGTTTTTCACCCAATGCACATCAATATACCATTTTAGAGACCTAACTTACAACTAACAACAGTGTTGTTTAGAGCCGTAACAGGCCGCCTAGAGTGTGATGTATCCTGTGATTGCGTAATGAAATACTACGCCCCTTGACTTGTGACAGTATTCCTCAAGTGAGCACAATTCAACTCTCGCTATGGTCTGATTTGATGGTGGCTGTATTTGAAGGATGTGAAACTATCAAAAAATTCATTGTGGAAAAATTTTGAGAAAGCATAGTGGATTTAGTATTATATATTAAGAATTGTCAAGCCGTCACGCATGCTTCTAGATGATTTTGAACTGCACAGAACCAAAAAAGGTTAATGGTTTCAGCAGAGTTCTGCCAAGTTAACGTGCAAATGCACGTTTACGTTTGAATTCGTGCGAGAACAGTAAAATGTCGGTGCACCAAGTGTTCAAAATTGGTTGAAGGGGAGTAAATTGCCGGCTACGGAAGTTGACGCTGTTGTGTTTTTCCAGAAATAGAACGAACATCCTGCCAGATGCGAAGCTATGCGTTTGTGGGAGGAGCTTGGTTTCAGTCAACTACAGGATCTGGGGAATTTCGTTGCCACTCCTAGAAGCATATCTGGGATCTGCAAAAGGGAAGTTAATGTTGGACGGTTCCAAAATGCCGTTACAGCTTTGAGGCTCATCTTCTATTGGAGTCAAACAAACCATAACTCCCCACCCCCTTTCTAAAAAAAATTTTATTTTTTTTTAAAAAACGAACTGTTTAATTAAAGCTTTTTGAAAAAGGCAAAAAATAAAGGAAGAACTTTTCGCTATCATATAAAGGTTTCGGTAGCATAAATATTTTTTTAAAAAAAAACAAACAAAAAACAAATACCTCATAATAAAATAAAAGACGATAATTAAAAATCAAACCAACCCCCCTCCATCCTCTAAAAACTAACTGTTGGTTTATTAAAAATGAATTGATTAATAAGGCTTTCCAACAAAAAAAAAAGCTCAAAATCAATAAAAAGTCGATAAGGAAAAAAAGTTGATAATTTAAAAGCAAACCAACCCCCCTCCAATAATTCTTATATTTTGTTAGACTAACTCTTTATATGTATTCTATATTTGAACATATTTAAAATTAATATGCAAAGTTTCCAGTACATCGGCAAAAGATACAGAAAGACGAGAATTAAAATTCAAACCAACCCCCCTCCACTTTCTAAAAACCAACTGTTAGTTTATTAATTAAAACTGAATTGTTTAAGGCTTTCAAAAAGAAGCTCAAAATCCAAAAAAAGGTGATAATTTAAAAGCAAACCATCCCCTCTCTACCATCTAAAAACAAAGTGGTGTTTGTTTATTAAAAAGGCAAAAAAAAAAAAAAACCATATGAGTTTTATGTATAGAAAAGGGTAAAAAAAAATTTTTTTTACCATAATATGTAAAGAAACCGATAATTCAAAATCAAAAAAAAAAGGTGCTAATTTAAAACAACCTCCCCCCCCCCGTACTCTACACCACATAAAAACAAAGTGTTTGTTTATTAAAAATGCAAAAAAAAAAAAACAATACGAGTTTTATGTATAGAAAGTGAAAAAAAAATTTTTGTATTGTAGTATTCTGTAAAGAAACTGATGGCCCCTGAATTGGTATATTGATGTGCATCAGGAGAAAAAGAGTGCCATCAAATGGTAGGGTTCAGTATTTATACTATTACCTAATAAACTTTAGAAAGTAATCAATCTCATGAAGTGAATGATTGGAAGGCAATTTTGTTTTGTATACATGTGTGTGTGTTGAGTTGAATTTCACTTGAAAAAGTCTATTTATTAATAGAATAAACTATAATTGTGAAAGAATTTTAATATTTTGTTTTTTTTTGGCTAGTATCTACTAGTGTAGTGTTAAACAGTTTTAAAATTATATATATATATTGTAAAAAATGAACTTATAAAAAATAGAAAAGTGCAAAGAATGTATAATATAAATTTTGAGACACAATATGAAAAAAACTTGGATCCATTATTTTTTACCAAACATTTATAAGCTTTTTATATGATGACAACATCATTAAAATCAAATCTCTGTCAAGGACTGAAATGAAAAATTTTTTAGAATTAATTCTATGTTGATAACTAATGACTGATATAGAAGAAAATAATGTCATTGTTATGTGTAGCAATAGGCTACTAATGCAGGCACTGAATACATGACATCAGGAAAACAGAATAAAGAAAGAAATAAGAAAGAATGGATTCTCTATTACAATTTCTCATTGAAGTATTGATGAAGTCTTTTCTATGCAGGCACCCAAATACATGTCATCAGGAAAATGGAATAAAGAAATAAATAAGAAAGAATGGATTCTCTATCACAATTTCTCATTGAAGTACTGATGAAGTCTTTTCCTTGCAGTGGGCTATTTAAAGTCTATTTTATCCTTTTACCATATTTGCATTTATTAGATCTGCTTATTTTTGTCCAAAATATTTATTAGTGTAACTTGTTTCTTAAATATCAAATAAGATATTTCAAATATTATAAAATTCTCTTCCTATTCGAATATTTCTTAATGCATTGGATTATAAAGATATTCGTTACTAATTCAAATTGTTTTTTAGATTAGCACTGCCAGTTCATTTTTAAATATTATCTACATATTATCATCAATATTCTACTCTTAATATAAAATAGTGTTGAGTACTATTCAAAGTTTTCTCAAAACTTAGATATTTTTGTAAATTTCTTCACATCAATCACACAAATATAATATATTTACTATTTTAGTAAACTATTAGCATTCCTAAATAATCCGTTTTAAAAATAAATTCAAAATAGAATAATTAAACATAGCTGTCTTTCTCCAAAAAAAGCATTTTTGTGAAAGTTGTTATCATTAAATCTGTTTTCAATTTTGCATCATTTAAAATATGTCAGTATTTGTTTTTAATTATATATTAAAGTCCTTTTTTTTTTTTTATCACAGTTTTTTTTTTTTAACAATGGTATTTCATCAAATATAAATTAGAATTATATGTTTTAAATTATATAATTTTTAAATTTTTTATCTTTTAAAAAATATTTAAAAGTATTAAATAATTCTTTGGTTTCAGTTTAAACTTTGCAATTAGTCTTTTTGTTTATTTCCTTATAATTCTGAAGAACATAGGTTTTTGATAATTATAAAATTACTTCTTTTTTTTTATGGAAATTCTGATGCAACTTCAAGAAATTTTAAATCTATAGTTCAGAGTAATTTCACTGTTTTTGACCTTTTAGTTCATAATTAACACTTTTTATAACTATTGTTATCTTATAGTACTTATATATTTAACTATAAAACAAAGGCTTAAATTATTGCATTATTTGAAATTAGAATTACTTGAATAATATATTTTATTACAAAAATAATTTAATATTGTATTGTTTTCTATAATTTATTTCAGTGATGCAAAATATTTATTCTGGAAGAATCTAATAAATACACATTACATTTTTGATGCAGTTTTATTTTTTTGTTTTATCTGTTGATTATCAATATTATTGAAAATTTCTTGCTATAAAATCCTTTTAATTATTAAAATGAAAAGCCCTATAAACAATTAAGTAGACACTAGTGGAAAATCTTCAATATTTTCTTCATCTTATATATAAATAAAAAATCAAATATGTGAAGCTTAGAAATCTTATATCTGCGGATTTAATTAAACTCCTGTAAATGAATAAAGAATATGTGAAAATGCAAAATGGATTATAATATGCAAGAAAAAAAATGCAATATAGCATTATGTTAGAAAGTTATTAGAATGAATGCAAAAGAATTGAATCAGTATTAAGTTATTACTGTTAGATAAAGTGCTTCTATTTGATAATGTAATGTATCTATATAAAGAATAATATGACGGCAACATTTTAACTGTTATTTTATAAAATGATGAAACAGCATTATTTGCTGTAGTATTTAAAGAAAAGATATTTTTAGCTCAAAGAAATATTGTATTCTCGTACAACTTAGTTACACATGAATCATAATGACTTAAATGTCTGCTTCCTCCATCCAATTTATTTGAACTATGCAAAATCTTTTGAATTGCAATTTCTGCTATGTGTTTGGCTTAACATTTCTATACTTAGACAGTTATGCTACTAACCCATAATTCATTATTTTGAAAGTGTTCCATGTTAGTATTAAACTTTGCAAACAGCATTTCCAAAATAATTATGGTTCTTAGCACAATTATCTAATTATAGATCATATTGTAATTCTTTTAGCTAAAGCATCATATTATTTTGTCAATAGTAATAAATTATTTGTATTATTAAATGCTTTTATTCAGTTCACTTTTGTTGAATGTCTATGTGTTTGTTTGTTTCATAGGTATAGTTTAAGTAAGTTATGTTATAAGGTAGTATAGAGATTGTTTTGGTTTCAATTTAAAGCTTTTAAAATTGAACTTAATACATTTTAAATAATGAGTAGATTTTTTTTTTTCAACTGAAAGCTTGCTTTAAGTTAGAATAAAATAATATTCATTTACAACTTGGAAGTAAAATTATCTGTATTAAAAAAAGTTAGTTTTCAATATAGTTTTGTTAGGCATTTTTTAATAATAAATTTAAAAGCTGATCTTAAAATTCCAATATGTTTTACCTAATGTGTTTTATTTCAGTTAAAATAAAATAAAGTTACTTTACAATTACTTTAAAGTAAAACCATATTTATTAATTAATTAATTTATTTATTAAGATGGTGTTGATGCTAATCAAAAACATTTACATATAACGATTCCGGGCCAGACCTAAATGATCGATTTGATCTAAAAAGATCTGATTTCTTAGATTTGTAATAAAATATTCTAATAACTAATACTATTATATGATGTTAGTTTTTTTCATTTTTGTAAATGTTTATTAATCTTATCTTGTTTTTGAGTTTGTGTGTGTCTTTAAAGTTAGGGTGTTTTTCTAATTTTTTTTTTTTTTGACTTACGTGTGTCTTTTTAAAGTTACGGTTTTTTTTTTTTGCAAGAGTAAATCAATAATTTTATTCAAAAGCAAGACGTAATAAGTAAGTGTTTATTAATCTTATCTTGTTTTTGAGATTCTGTGTGTGTCTTTAAAGTTACGGGGCTTTTTCGAATTTTTTTTTTTTTTGGACTTTAGGTGTGTCTTTTTAAAGTTACGGTATTTTTTTTGCAAGAGTAAATCAATAATTTGATTCAAAAGCAAGACGTAATAAGTCAATGTTTATTAATCTTAGATTGTTTTTGAGTTTGTGTGTGTGTGTGTGTGTCTTTAAAGTTACGGGGCTTTTTCTCATTTTTTTTTTTGACTTTACGTGTGTCTTTTTTTTTAAAGTTACGGTATTTTTGGTCAAGAGTAAATCAATCATTTTATTAAAAAAGCAAGACGTAATTCTAAATCTATCAAAAGTAACGTAATTTATATACTTCAATTTAGAATTGATATCCGACTACTATTAGTAAATACCGTCATTAAAAGACTCGATTGAAAAATGATACCCGACTAATTTCCGTTTTCTTTTTTTGGGGACAGTAATGAATCAGAAAGTGGATTGTTTTTGGTAAGTCTGTCTTTATAAAAAGGGTACCGTTATTGAAATACTAAATTTAAAAATGATAGCCGCCTAATTTGTATGTCTTTTGACAGTAATTAATCAGAAAGTGGTTTTCTTTTTTTTGGTAAATCTTGTGTATATATAAAAACAAACAAACCGTAATTCAAAGACTCCATTGAAAAAAATCAAACCCGGTTGAATTTGCTTTTTTTTTTTAAAGACAGTAATTAATCAGGAACTATGTTGTTTTTGTTAGTGTGTAGATATAAAAACTAATCTTATTTTGAAATAATAAATGTAACAAAAAAAAAAAAATAATACCCAACTAATTTTATTTTTTGGACAAGTAATTCCTAATAATTAGACAGTGGGTTGTTTTTGTTTGTGCGTATATATTGAGCCGGATTGATTTCCGATTCAATGGTTTTATTACTAAAATTAAAAAGGGAAAACAACTGCATTTTCATTAAATGTCTAATGCTCAATTTTTTATTATTATTTAAAACACTTACGCATTTATATTTTAAAATAGATTATTTAATGTTTATAAAATTGATTGTAAAATAGTTTACTTTCACTGTCTGTTTTAATCAATTTGATTAAAAACAGGCAATCTTGCTAATTATATATTCCTGTTGCTTTTATTGTAATTATTTTTAAAGTTAATTCTAAAAAGCGGAGATTTAGTTTTGTATTTGTCGTTTTTGTTTCAATTATCCCTGGTTGGAAGTCTTAAATTAGATTGTGCAGGAAATTAATATTTGCCCTGCCTGGAATAAAGAATGGACACTAATGAAAGTTTTGCCCGGGAAATGTAGCGAGGCAATGATAGCCCGCCAATTTTAGGAGAGAGAAGAGATTCATTATTAGATACACACTTGGATTATGGCCTGCAAAGAGATACCATTGTGAGTAGCTGTTCGGACATTTAATTCCTACTAAAAACTTAAATAATTATTGACAAATTTTGTTGCTGTGCAAGATGTCAAAATCCACCGCTGTGAGTTTTGCCATCATTAGAATGTCTGGCTAATTTAAACAAAGGACAGACCCACGCCTACCAGCTCTCCTTCAGTCATGCCATGAACTTCTAAAATAAACATTGCCTCTACCTTGCCGCTGTCAAAGGACCTGAAAGATGAACTATTATCAAAAGTGCGCACTCGTCACTAAATCACTAGAACTCTGCCTTACCGTAAGCTAAACTTTTTCCTATTCTAGCCAGGGTAAATAAATTGCGTTTAATTAAATCTCCGCTCAGTCTAATGATAAATATGTTTTAAAATGGTATTCATTGTTTTTTTTTTTTATTATCTATTATCTGTATGTACTCTTTTCTAGTATTTAAAGTGTGTCTTGGAATCTTAGTTTTAAGATTCCAAGTTTGTTTGCAATTTTCGTTTATCAGGGGGTGCATTAGGAGATAGTATTTTATATGTTTAATATATCCCTGATTATTTCGATATCTATTACAAAACGCATTGGCAGTTTTCGTAGTCTTTATTTATTCACCTGCCCTTAGTTGTAAAATAAAGAATCTTTAAGCATGTTTCGTTTGCGCTGTTTGTGCAAACAACAAAATCTTTTTGCTGGCTATTTGTCAAGTTATTTCTTCGGGTTGTCTGAAAATAGTCTATTTCTTTCTGGATTACGTAAGATCGTAATCAAATATCTGTTGCTGTCTTGTAGGTGAGATCAACCACATTTACTTTGAATGTAGTATTACGTGCAGCAGTCCTGCAGCGTTTTAACGACAGTAATTAGAATATTACTGCTCGGACGTCCGCGCTGGTATCGTTGATTTTTGGCAGGACCGTAACTGTTTTATTATCCCTGATTCAGGAAGCTAGAGTTGTTGTTTGTTTTTGTAATTTTACAACTGGCCAGCAAGAAGATATTATCCTAACCATTTCTTATATTTTAAGTGAGAGAATTTTATTGCCAAAATGTTTAATGTCTTCATGTTTGTCGTACTCTTGTGCACTCTCTGGTAAATACGCGTATGTTACTATAAGCCACTTTTGTATTCGTGGCTAGATGTCTTCACTCTATTGCACAACTTATAATAAAATTAAATTGTTTAAACTTAATTTGGCTGATGTTTGTCTTTTTGCTTTGATTTCTCAACTGTCTAAATAATATTTAAGATATCTTGTTCCTCCCTGAGTGTAGTTCGGTGCCTTTTATTCGCATATCCTGTCCACCCTAAAATAAATGTCTAGTTCCTATTTTCGGACTAGTGGCGCCCCCGGGGTCAGTACATGCAAATCTCAAAGATCTTTCTCCCGTTACAATATATAGCAAAAGTAACTGGTCACGGACGAATTCTCATGAAAACGGTACTTTTCGCGTGATCCTTTTTTTTTCCCCTTTCGCACCCTTAAAAGCAATTTTTGAGGGTTACCCCTTCGTAATGGAATCTTCAGGACATTATTACTAAACTTACAACAGTAAAGTAAGTTACAACACATTAAAAAAAATAGACGTCTTATCAAATCTAAAAAAACTACGACTGCCTCAAATACACACACTCTCACACGAAACTACAGAGAAAATAGATATTCTACTATTACGAGAAAATGATGAATAAAATCGACTACTACGGCAGCCAATCGAGGCATTTCTTTCTCTTTGCTTTTAGCATAGAAAAAAAAGCCATAACCGGCAGCCGTCGGGAACTCTTTCTGTGTTTTATCATAGAAAGAAGTCTCTTTGTGTTGGCTTCTGTCACTGCCTCCTCCGTCCAACATAACGTGAGGACTTTTCTGCATTTATAATGTAGAGAAATTCCTCTTTTGTTGGGTGAAGGCCGGTGAAACTGTATATTTCTAGGTATTTACGTAGAAGTAGCGACATCTTAAGGCAAACACCAAGGATGAGAAAACAACCAGAGTATCAAATTGATTTAAAATAAAATCATATCTATTAAAGATTTGGTAATAGTATGAAAACTGAACCCTACCGTCTGATGGCATTGTTTTTCACAAAACGCACATCAATATACCGTTTTAGCGGTCTTAACTTACAGCTGACAGTACAGAGGTGTTTTTGAATTGTAACAGGCCGCCTGAGAGCGATATATTCTACGATTACAAAATGAAATACTACGCCCATTGCATTTCAACAGTATTCGTCAAGTGAGCACTCTTGAACTCTCACTATGGTCTGATTTCATGGTGGCCGTATTTGAAAGAGACAAAACTGAAATTCATTGTTGGAAATTTTTTAGAAAGCGTAGTGGAATTACTATTCCATATTAAGAATTGTCATGTCATCACACATGCTACCCTATGCTTTTGAACTGCACACAACTTGAAAAGGTTCTTTTCAGCAGTTTTTTTTTTTTGATTTTGCACGCAAATGCCTGTTTGCGTGCGAATCCATGTGAGAACTGTCAAATGTCTTCTGCAAGTTGTCCGAATTGGTCGAAGCTGAGTGAATTGTCAGCCGGCCACACAAGTGGATGCACAATATTGTGTTTTTCCAGAAAGAGAAACTCCTGCAAGCATATACTTATATAGGTCTGTGTAAGGGAAGTTATTGGTTTGAAGGCTCCAAAATCCCGTTACCTACAGCTTTGAGGCTTCCCTGTTATTTTATTTGTGTTACTTTTGGCTACTGTTTTTTATGTCTCCGTAAATGGTTTTTTTTATTTGTTTTGCTTCACAACTTGTTCAAAGTTTCATTTCTTTTTGATTCAATAAATTATTTTATTGGGAAACTTGTTGTTTTTGTTTTTCACATGATTATAAAATAGGTAGGTAATATTTGATAAGTTTCATTAACAGTTAAAGTAGGTAATATTTTTATTATACCAAAAAATAAGAAGTGTTTAAGAGTTGATTCAAAAGGCCCCACCAAAAAAAATAATAATAAAGAACTGCATGGTAACATAATAAAATGTTCAGAAAGAAAATCCAAAAAGAAGTCGATTATTAAAAATCAAAACAAACCTTCTCGCAACCCCACTTTCCCCGGCTTAAAAAAAAGTGTTCTTTAAAAATGAACTGTTTATGTCTTTTTTAAAATTAAAGGCCCAAAAAACTAAGGAAGAGCTTTTCGCTATCATATAAAGCTTTCTGTAGCGTAAAGATTTGAAACAAACAAAAAGCCTTGTAATAAATTAACCAAAAAAAAAAGATGACAATTCAAAATCAAAACAATCCCTCTCCCTCCACCCTTTAAAAAACCAAGTGTTGGTTTATTCAAAAGTACCAAATTGTTGAAGTCTTTCAGCAAATCAAAACAACCAAAAAAAAGAAGTTAAAAGCAAACAACCAACCCCCTCCCCCATCTAAAAACAGCAAAGTGTTTTTTTACTGTATTTTTGTGTAAACAAACTGACGGAGGGTTAATCGATAATTTAAAAGCAAACCAACACCCCTATACCATCTAAAAATAGTGTTTGTTTCTTAAAAAAACTAACCAAAAAAAAAAAAATGTGTCAAAAAAAAATTGGTTTACCGTAAGTAATATTATGTAAAGAAACCTACGGACAGTTAGTCATTAATTTACAAACAAACCAACACTCCTAGATCATCTAAAAACAAAGTATTTATTTATTAAAAAAAAAAAACCCAGGTGGAATAAATAAAAAAAACTTTGGTGATTTACCGTCGCCAACGGAAAAAAATTAAAAGCTGGTTGAAAAAAAAAAACTTTTACCATAATATTATGTAATAAAAAAAAAATTTTGGTGGTTTTACCGTCGCCATCGAAAAAATAACCGTTTGAAAAAAAAAAGGTATTCATCGAATAGCCACCATATCCCACTGGATGGCGCCGTTTTAGTGCTAAAACACATAAAAGTGCCATTTCCACGGCCGACACGTTCGAACCCGCATTTTTTATAATACAACTTTTTTGTTGTGCTACAGATTGCAGGCTGCTATGCCGCGTCACAGTACAACATGTATGTCGCATCACAGCAAATACATTTTCCGAATTCGCACAGTTTATAAAATGGTTACGGTTTGGTGAGAGGGTGTGTTTTTTTTTAATTAGATGGAAATGTTGTTTTCATTGGATTTTTTTTATTTTAAAGTATTGAAATGTTCAGATTTTGTAAAGTAATAATTAACAGACTTTTTATACCGTAGTGTATTGAAGTTTTAAGTAGTAAATGTTGACGAGATATATGTATAAAGTGAGTTGGAATTAGGTAATGCTCAAGTAACGTATTGTTCGTAACATTTCACGAGACAAACAAGATTGTACCGTGTGTATATTTTTGAAATAAAAAAGTTTTCGTTTTTTTTTCTCCGACTACTGTTATACTTTGTTGAATATAGTTTACGTTTATTGTTATCATTTATTTTATAGATGTTACTAAAAAAAATATTTACAAAAATATAATTTTGATATTTTTTATTTTAGCATTACAAACAACAGAACCCTAACCCTAAAACTAACACTAAAACTAACCCTAAAACTAAAAAACTAACCCTAAACCTAACCGTAACAACTTTTACTTTTAGTTGTCATTCTATTTGAAATAAAAAATAGTAATATCTGTTTGTCTGTAAAAATAAAAAAAATTTAAAACAAAGACTAAAAAAGTAAAAAATAGCGATAACACAATAATATCTGTTTCTCTGTAGAAATAAAATGTAAAAGGAAGACTAAGAAATTTTATTTTTTATTCCAATTATGAGTTTTTAAACAACAACAAAAAAAAGCCGTAGCCCCAGTAAAAAAATCTCCGATAGAAAATTGATTTTTCTAATAAAAAGCAAACTAAAAAAGACGAATCAAATTGTAATTTGATTATTTTATTTTACATTTATTATTATCATTTAATTTTTATACATTAATAAAAAATAATATTTAAAATTAAATAATATTTACAAAAGACAATTTTCTTTTTTTATTTTCACATTACAAAAAAACACATCAAAATGATTATAATTAATGGCCCGGGAATGATAATATTTTATAGTTTAAGCATGAAAACTGCACCATTGAGTGGGATATGGTGGCTATTCGATGACAACTAAAAAAAACTTTTACCGTAATATTATGTAAACAGTTGGCCCGTGAATCAGTATATTGATGTGAATTAGGCGAAAAAGAGAACTATCAGATGGTAAGGTTCAGTATTCATACTATTACCAAAGATATATTTAATAATATATAAACTGTAAGTGTCAAGTTGATTTAAAGTAAAGTCATACATATTAAAGAACTATTGATTGATCTACATATAAATTGGAAATGTTAAATTGATTTAACTGTTTAGGTCCAAGATGCCATATTGAATTTTTTAAAATACTGACCTGAGATACAATTTTCACAATAACTTCAGTTTTAATTATGTTAGAGCAAAAAAAAATACATTAATAGAAACTAGAAACACTAAGGAAAACAATAAGTCCTAAGACAAATAATGATAACCATTTAAAAAATATGGAAAAAAAGAAATTTCAACATCCAAAATAATTATTACTTTATTGTTTGCTCATAATTTTTCATTTATCATGAACTAAGTATTAATTACATTTTCAGTTACAATTTCTTTGTATTGCTCACAAAATTATCTTTCTAACTATGTATAAAACTTTTTACCTTAGATAATCCATAGCTTTCCAATCTCTAAAAGAAGTTGCATATGAATTCTTCATTTTTATCTTGTACCCCAAAAGTTCCAAATGTCAAAGGCATCTATAAAGAAAAAGATTCATCCTAATAAAAGATACAAAAGAAATCATAGGAATTGGCTTCTTGTCTATCTAAAACTAGAAATTGTAGGCTACTATCTATATCACTGATAAAATGAGTTTCATCTCATTATTTTATATTTTTTGTGTACGTCAGTGGTGTTTATATTCTTTATGCATACCAGTGATGTTTATATTCTTTATGGACACCAGTGATGTTTATATTCTTTATGCACACAAGTGATGCTATCTTGTTATATTTATTGTATCACATAGATATAATTTATTTGCATATAATCCATTTGTTAGCTATCGACTTGAAAATAATGTGATGAAACATTAGCAAAAACAGTGACTCCAAAACATGAGTATAAAGGCATAAACAAGAATCAGAATTTGATTATTTGTCTGCATATGCAATCTTTCTATACATTTGATTATTAGTTTTGTAACTCATTGAAAGCGCTCGAATAAATCGATAAAAAGTTTGTCATTCGTTTGATTTACGGTGATTATATTATATATATTTAAGTTACACGTGTGTATTTTTATATTAACACAAATATTAGAGTTTACAAGTATATTTTTCTAACACACAGTCGAACGTTTAAATATAACTCATTACTTGTAAACACAAACATTATAAACATAATAAATAATAAATTATTAAACTTTTTGAAAGTCATTATTTTTATAAAATAAGTGGATTAGAACTTTAGAAAATTATGGTAGATATGAAATTTATATGAGCATAAATAAATATATAATTTATATTAACACATACTAACTACAAACTAAAATTAATAAAAATTATTATTTTTTAAAAAAATTGGAAAAATTTTTTTTTAAAAATTAAAATTGTATACTTACGAGTCTGATGTGCTTTACATTGAAGCTCCATTGTAGGCCTTGTTTGTCAATAACTTCCGATAAATGTCCGTTGAAAGATGGGTAAATATTTTTTGTCTTATCACTTCGTGAAAATTACAAAATTGATAAAAAAAAACAAAAAAAATTAAATACTCTGCTTGATTAAAACTGCTACCAAAAATCCACGTTTCAGCATATTTTTTTGAGGTAGACATCGTTGGAAAGCCACGTCATTGAACTATCATTTGCCCATATTTTGTTTGACATCATGCTTATACTTTTTATGTCAGTAAAGAAAGAAAACATGTCAACCGATAAAAAAAGACGCACGGCTAACCCACTCAAAGAGCCCAACCCATTAAAGTAAAATTATACTATAAAAGAAAATTTGTTTACAATATAAGTTCAGTGAGCATTTTTTAGGAAAACATGATGTCTTATATTTTAAATTAAAATGATTTGTTGTACATATATGTAATTATGAATACAAACTACATAAGATATATGTATATAAGGGGTATACACTTAACATTGCAGAATTATCTAATGATATATATAATCTTGAAGTGTCAAATTGATTTAAAGTAAAATCATACTTATTAAAAAATATTTACTTATATATATATAAATTATTAAATATCAAATCGATTTGAATTATGCATTAATGATATATATATATTGGGTATTTATTTTTTTGACCATAGACGCCGCTCGATATCATTATCTCTAACCAAAACCACATTAATGTGCCATTTATAAGGCCATTTAAGTTCGCTAGTAAAATCCACTTTACAAGGCCCTTTAAATTTGCCTGTAAAACTGCCTTTACATGGCCTGTAATGGCTAGTTTAATGCGGTTTGTGAATTTATCGCAATCCTCATGTGGCTAGTAAAATATGCCTAGCGTAGTACATCTTGTGATGTTTTGTTTGACTATTTTTTCGAACATTTGAATTAGTTTGTTTTTTTTACGATATCATTTACGAGTATGTTTTTGTAGTTAATTTAAAATATTGATTGAAAATTGTGGGTTTTACACATGAACTGTCTTAAAATTTGTTTTTAAAAATTGTATTTATTTTTTTTTGGAACAAAGTTAGGAATGTTGTGTTTTTGTTTGGAAAGGGTATTGTCCAGCACGATTTTAGTATATCTCATGAATCATCATGCCCTTTTTGAGAACACTATTGTTTCTCCAAATGGCATCTTTTCCCCATGAGCCTGTTAATTTTAGCCAATTGCCAACCACAGAAAAGGAGGCGGTGTTATTTTTGCAAGATAAAAACATTATACCCTCTGCTAAAAAATGTGCTCACAGACAAGACATGTTAAGGAAAGTACAAACGTACACCTTGGTATGTGTAGAGAGACAATGGAATATTTTGTTGCGGTTCCATCACGTTCTGCCGAAAACCTTTTAAAGTGTATCATAGAAAACATTAAACTTGGCTACACAATCTTCTCTGATTGTTGGAAGGGATACCGGATCACTGATCTTGAGGCTGCTGGCTTCAAACACCTCCAAGTCAATTGTAAATACAATTTTATAGACTCCACAACAGGCACACACACCCAAAACATCGAGCACCTGTGGTGATTGTTGAAGTGGAAAAATCGAAGACAGCGAGGCATGCTTCATCGTCTTATGAATGAGTACTTGTCAGAATTTATGTGAAGGCATCTGCACAAGGCAGAAGATTTGTTTGTATGTATTCTTAAAGAAATGTTTATTAATGAATGATTTGGAGAGTTTTTTTTTTTTGGCAATATTTTTTGTGTGTTATTTGAATTTTAGTTTTTGTTATTCAAATGTTTGTAAATATTGACATTAAAGTTTGTTAATGTTTATTTAAAGAATAAAAGTTTTAATTTTTTTAAATAATTAGGGTTTGTATTTTTTTTTTTTTATAAGTCATGAAAGAGGTGTGTGTTCCTCTATAATTTACCGACTACTTTTAAAATAAATAGATTTCAATTATGCAGTAACAAGAAGCCAATTTCACTTTTTTCAAAATAAAAAAAAAACATGAAAAATAATTTAATTAGGCCAAAAGAAGTTCATAAAAGAAATAAAAGTGATATTTTTTAAAAAAGGAAATTACCCAAAAAGAGTTTTAAAAATAGGTCAATTAAAAAAAAAAGGCAATCCAAAAATTAAAAATAATTTAATTAGGCCAAAACAAGTCATAAAATAAACAAAAGAATCACATATGATATTTTTTAAAAAGGAAATTAAGCCAAAAAAAAAAGTTTTAAAAATAGGTCAATTAAAAAAAAAAGGCAATCCAAAAATTAAGAATAATTTAATTAGGCCAAGTCATAAAATAAAAGAATCACATATGACACTTTTAAAAAAGGAAATTACGCAAAATATTTGTAATTTAATAACGTGAAATATTTAAATTTAATAACATTGGAAAATTGTAATTTCAATAACGTGGAATAGGCCAGAGAACGAAATATTTATGTGTATTAAATGGTATAAAGTGCCATCAAGCGACTTGTATGGTCAAAAAAATAACTATCATATATTGTAACAGACACTCAATCTACCCTTGATCACAGAGGGCTCCACCAGATCACTGCATATCTGGAAAAATTGTTTACTGTGATCAAAAATGGATAGTGATGATGGTTTGCATCGACTAAATCCAGAGAGACAGCAAGAGATCTAAACGATTGTTCAGACAATTGAGAAAATGAAACACATCAGCCAAAATAACTTAAACAATCTGAAAATTTTATTAAATTCAATAAACAAAATAAAGTAAATCTAGCAAACACAATACAAAAGTTTGACTTAGATTTTTATAAACATATTCATCAGAGAGGGTACATGAGTTTTGCAAATATTAAAACATTAAAAGCTTTGGCAGAAAGATTTGTCCTCTCACCTACAATTTAAAAGGAAATTAATAGTATCTTCCTGCTGGCGATTTATAAAAGAACAACAATTCTAGTTTCCTAATTCAGAGATATAAAAAAAACAATAAAGTCTTGTAGGAAATCAACGAAATAACGCCGGCGAGCATTTCTTGGCCCAGAATAATGCGTTGAGACCAAGAATGTCATTTGTTGGTAGGACAGCTCATGATGTACCATATTTAAGGCAATTCACGGTTGATTTCACATACAAGACAAGAAACTTGAAGAATGATTATGATCTTATGTAATCTAGAAATGAAACAAAATCTCCAACTTTCATAAAACTAGAATAACAAACATGATAAATCGCCAGCCAAAAGATTTGCGGTCTACAAGCAACGCAAACTAAACGCATTTAAAATTAACTTCATTACAATAAAAGAGGGAAAGGTGAGCAAAATGAAATTACGAAGGTCTGCCAAAGCATTTAGCAAGAGTTAGTAATAACAAAGAAGGCATAGTAAGCATATAAAATATAATCTCACAATACACTCCCCAATAAATAAAATTGAAAACAAACTTGGAATCTTAAAACTAAGATTTCAAGACACTAAATACAAAGAAAAGCAGACACAATAATTATGATATTAAATAACTAGTAAAACTTTAAACAACAGATTTATTCTTAGATTGAGCGGAGATTTAACTAGAGATTTATATACCCTGGAAATAAATATTTTTACCTTAACAGTAAAGCAGAGTTCACTGAGTTTTTCAATGACCACAGTTATTTTGAGTTCAAATTTTCAGGTGGCTTCATTTCTTCATGGTGGCAAGTGTAGAGGCATATTTTGGGATCCTTTCTAATTCAGACTTTCATGGCATGACTGGAAGACAGCTTGGAATCAGGAGTTTATCCTTAGGTAAGTTAACAGAGCATGTTGTAGGTTTGAATACACTTAGCATAAATTTAGTCATCTTGTGAAAGAAAACGTAGGCAATAATACGAAGTCCACTTAACGACAGGCAGCAAAATATATTTTATTAACAGTGTTCCGAGAATGCGTAGCAAGTTTTAAAAAAAAATGTCCAGACTTCCAACACAGTACGAATCTCAACAGGCTAATATAAATGTGTGATAACAAATAGTAGAATTATAAGAAACTGAATTCATTTCTTTCAAGCAGAATTAGCTTGGTCCAGCCAAGAATAAATATGTCCGAAATTTTTGAGGTTATTTATATCCTCTATCTCCCTCATAATCTTTTTTGTTTTCAATTATAGGACTTAGCCCAGGGCAAATCTTTATCTCCCATTCAACCTTAATTAATAATTCTAACCAGGAATTATCTTATATAAATAAAACAACAATACAAAATTAAATCTCCGCTTTTAAAATTAAACTAAAAATGGATTGTAATTAAAATAAAAGAAACAGGAGTGCAATTAACTTGCCAAAATTAAAAGCTTTCTCCAAAAAAAAAAAAAACAAAGATTAAAACTTTTAACTTGGAATGTTTTTGCAATTTGTTAAAAAATAAGTGTCAGAAGAAACTTATTTTAAACTAACAAATAAAATATGTTGAAGATGAAATTTAAAATTACAGAATTTTACAATATAGCTACATATGTGTGCTATAATTTTATAAAAAGAAAACTTAGAATTAATTTTGCAAGAAGACCTTTGAAGCGGAGAAAGTTTTCAGTTCAATATATAAACTGCAAGTATTAAATTGATTTAAAGTAAAATCATACATATTAAAGAAATATTTACTAATCTATATATATAAATTGAAAGTATCAAATTGATTTAAAGTAAAATTATACTGTAAAAGAAAGTTTGTCTACAATATAAATTTGGTAAGCATTTTTTAGGAAAGCAAAAAATATCAAACACTTTATCAGAAAGGATGTCTTTATATTTTAAGTTAAAATGATTTATTATACATATTTGTAAATATAGATACATACTAAATAGGATATATACATAAGGGATATATATATTAACATGTTACAGAATTATCTAATGATATATATAAATAACCTAGAAGTGACAAATTAATTTAAAGTAAAATCATATATATTAAAGAAATATTTATTGATATATATAAATTAGAAGTGTCAAATAGATTTAAAATAAAATCACATTCACTATTAAAGAAAGTTTGTTTACAATATAGATTTGGTAAGCATTTTAAATTTCACTTTTCACACAAAAAGATGATCTTCATATTTTATATTAAAATGATTTATTATGCACATATATAATTATGGACACATTCTCAATAAGATATGTACATAAGGGTTATACATATTAACTTATTGAAGAAATATGTAGTGATATATATATAAATTATTAGTGTCAAGTCTGTTTAAAGTATAATATGGTTGGAAATTTTTATTTACTGTGCCAATACTAAAAACAATAAATAATGACAAAAATATTTTATAGTAAATATTTTTATTTGTTGTGCACTAAAAACCCAAAACATAATTGTTTCTTCAACCACAATTGAGGTTTTTAGATTGAACTTGAAATAAATGCATGTTAGAATCCGAAAATTAATTAACTTCATTCCTATGTGGACCTCCCACACTTTTATTTCAAGTTAATCTAAAAAACCCAATTGTGATTGAAGAAACAATTTTTATTTTTATTTTTAGTACATAACAAATAAGAACATTTACTATAAAATATTTTTTAGTTCTATTTTTCTTTATATTCCAAAGCTATGAAAATTTTTTTGTTTGAAGTATCAGTCAATAATTATTGAGAATATCTAACTATTATTTGTGTTATTATTCTTATAGTTTCTCTTTTACTTTCTTTGTATTTTTTTTTATATTCATATATATTACTTTATTATAACTCTTCTTTTATACACTTAAAATAAAAAATAAAAATAAAGGAGGAATTATATATAAAAAATGGCATTTAAGTGTATAAGAGAAATGTTATAATAAATAAATTTATTATCTGTGTTATATCTTCAACTAATGATATATTTACAAAATTAATTTTAAAAAATTTATATTTAATATCATAAGAAAAATATTGAATTTCAAAATATATATAAAATATCAGAAATTAAACAAAATAATAGGAAATATCACAATATTAACATTTTATTTTTGATATTATCTCAGAAATGGAAATATATACTTTAAGATAGTGGTAAGATATCTATTATGAGGAAAATGGTTTTATAATCTATGTTAATAATAATAAAGTTGTGTTAACACACATATAACGTAAAGCTGTATAAATTAGCAAATTAATTGTAGTCAACAAATTAAAATGGCTAAGCACTTTCGAGAAAGTATATTTCTCATAATCATAATCTATGATAAGAAATATTGGACTTAATCTGAATTTAAAAGAAGCCAAATTGTACACATATCCCAATACTAATGATCTTTTATTAAAGATTAAAAATCTGATAGAATCAACTATGTTTGGAAATCAATGTTTAATGAGAGAAACTTTTGAATGTTACAGAGGATTTTAATTTAAAATTATAAAATAACATAGTAGAACAAATTATGCAGAGATTAGCATATATCTAAACATTTAATATCAAAATGTTAATCACAAATTTCTTAATCAAAATATTTATGGCTGAACTGTTATTTCAAATTATTTCTGATGTGAATATTATAATTGGGATTATCATGAATATAAGTTCTAGACAGTGGATAATTGGAATATTTTATAGACAGTTGAATCATTACATTCTGATTCTATTCATTTATCAGAAAAGTTTATCATATAATCACTAAAAGAAACCTACTAACCAGACTTTTTTCTTTGAAATAATGTTGAAACTTTTATAATTTAATCATCATTTGCTGCATGATTGCATTACAGGTTTAGATTATTTAAACATTTTAGGTTAGTGTTTATGCAAAAATTGTTTTGTATATGCTTGTTATCTTTCATGGTGATAATGCAATACTTTATATAGTTTATGAAGCCTTATTTATTTGAAGAAAGTGATAATTTTACTCATTTTATTTAAACTCCTAAAACACATGATTATTGAGTTTTTATGGGTTGTTTTGAGCAAGTGAGAAATTGGTAAGTTCAAGATGTGATATGTTGGAGTATTTCCATTATTTATGAGTGAATGTTGAATGTACAGAAAATTTTAAACTTTATTTAAACTTTCCAAATACAAACAACTTGTTAGTAATTACACACAAATAGACAATACAGGTTAGTAATTATACAGCATTTCGAGTAGTATTATTCTCCACTCTTCAGGTGTTGCTGGCCTATATGCAAAAAAAAAAAATTTGAAGGACTCGGGAGGATTTGAACTAACCCTCTTATATAAATATATCAAATTTCTACTATATGTTGCCTTTGACAGAATAGCTCAGTTGGTAGAGTGTTTGCTTTAAAATTCGATATTCAAGAATCTAAAGGTGCGAGTTCAACTTCTAAGCGAATATTGTCACTGTGCATATAGGCCAGCAACATCTGAAGAAGAGTGGAGAATAATACTACTTGAAACGTGTAATTACTAACCTGTATTGTCTATTTGTGTGTTATTACTAACAAGTTGTTTGTATTTGGAAAGTTTAAATAAAGTTTAAAATTTTCTGTACATTCAACATTCACTCATAAATGATGGAAATAGTCCAACATATCACATCTTATAATATACCATCATTATAAACCTTCAGACAAATATTGATAAGTTCCATTGTTATCTTTCTGAAAAGCCCAGTAGCTCTTCTTGTTATTTATTCAACTCCTATATATTTCATCATATTATATAGTTTATTTTTCAGTAAAGAATTTCATCTGTAATAAAAAAAAAAATACTAAATGCCTTATGTTAGTAAAACTTTAACAATATAACCTAAATGATGTTTGCAACTTTATATTCTTTAGTTACTTTAACAGTTACAAAATTCTGCTTATCTACAAAATATCAGTTATTGAAAATACAATTTAAAAGTTGGCAATTATTTTGGTTAACTAAAAAATATGATGCTTGTACTCATTGTAATTCCATTAAACATACTTATTTTTGTCTCTGAAATTTGTTTCATTAAGACAGGGGTCCCCAACCTTATGCCCGTGGGCACCGTGGCATCCGCAGACCATTTTATGTGTTCGCCGCTATTCGAACATGATAAAAAATTATTTATCTGATACAAATAAATTTAATTTTTAAAATTTCTTAGAAATTATTGTATTATATTGTAATCAAATTGTAAGGCATACTATACTTTTACAGCATAAAAATATAAAGGTTAATTATATGTTAAAATTTTATTTTTGAAATAAATATTTTTTTGTACATTATGTGTATTATTAACAATATCCAACTATAAATTTATATTGAAAAAATAAATGGTGCCTGCCACCTGGCCGGTATTGTAGACTGTGCTCTTAAGTGCAAAAAGGTTGGGGACCCCTGCATTAAGAAAATCTTTTTACTATAATCCAATTACACACTGCCATTACAAATTACAATTGGTTGTTCTTAAAGTAGTATTGAATGGCAAAAATTATAATTAAGTGATAGCAAACTTGTAAAAAATCTTGATTTTATTGAAAAGTTTTTTAATATTACAAAATTTTTTATCTTCAATTTGAACTTCAGATAACAACGATCTTGGAGAATAAGTACTCCATCTATTTTAGACATATATCGTTTTTTATAGTTTTTATTATTTCTTTACTAATAAGATCTGGAATGGATTTTTTATTATTATTGGGTTTTAAAATAAATACCCAATTATTTATTATGCAGATAGAGAAGACTTATGTAGTGAATGATAAGCATAGATCAAGTTTGACATAAATATAAAAATTTATTAGATAAATTGAAATAATATTCTATAGATATTAAATATGAATTTTATTTAAGTAATTTATTCAATAATATAAATTAATTTATTCAAAAATCATGATTGCTTTATATTTACTATAATTAAATTTATTGTAAATATAAATGTTGGCTATATTTAAGATTAAACCACTAAACATCACATGATCACCATTCTTTATGCTTACACAAGCTGTTTACACAGAGGTGGATGGGGAGTTTAGCCTCTGTGTATATTTAAGATTGCAATTTCTATTTATTTTTTAAAAAGTAAATATGTGATTATGATCGTAAATGGTAATTGTTTATAGTTAATAGTATGGCTGCTATTGTTATAAAATAAAATGCATTTTTATTATTAATTAAAGGCTAGACTGTTTAGTAAATGATATTTGTTCTTGGAATTACTGCTAATGATGTTTTATGTGGTTTTTGTTGGGAGTCATAGTTATTATTGACATTTTAAAGTTAACATGTAAAGGTAAAGAGAAGTTAATGATATTTCAAGATGATTGATTAATTAGTCACTTATTATATAATCAAACAATGAATTGTGATTCAGTATAAAATAAATTCATTGTTTGTTACTGCTAAACTTATGGCATGCTAATAGCTGTGCTATTTTTGCCAATTCAAAAGATGATTTAAAAAATAGTCTTTATGTTTTGATGTAATTTATAAAAAGAAATTTTAAATAAGTAATGTTCAAAAAATTTTACTGCTTTATTGGCCAATTATAAAGAAAAATTTTCAGTTAGTTTGGTTTGGACATTAATCATTTTTGGAATGCAAATCAATTTAAATACATATGGCTTTTTAGATAGAAAGACAAATTCAATATTCATATTCTTCTACACATTTAACAAATTAAAAGATAAAATTTATCATTATAATGATATAATTACTTCAACAATATTATTTTTAGGTTAGTTATTAAATTTATTGTGAGAAAGTAAGTCATTGAAAAATTTCTAATTAATAGGAAAATATGATGATAAAATGATAAAATTAATCTGTATATTTATAAACTTGCTGTGAAAATATTGCACTTACAATCTTAATATCATGTTTTTTATCAGATTGGGCATATAAAACAGGTGAAGATTAACTTATCACTCTCCCCTAACTTGAGCAATGGTTTCATGGAAAAGGCAGACTATTTACATTATAAAATTAGCACAAAGAAGCTTTAATGTGGTGAAATATTGATTTATTTTAATTAGAGATGGTATTGGTAAAAATAGTATATAATGAAAAGAGCTACAAATAGGTAAATATGTCAGTGAGGAAAATATAATACAGAAAAAGATGTAAGAAAAAATATATATTAAATGAATAGCATGTTATATATGGATATATTTGTATTTTGTGGATTTGTAAAGTCATTGCATAATTGAAATTTGATTATTTTTTATTTCTCTATTTTTTTATTTTTTTTTTGGAATTAGCATGTCCATATTTGTTAGCAAATAGCTGCTAATGGATTAATGCAACATTTTAATAGATTAATTATATGAAGCTGTCTGCTTATAAATAATATTAATCTTATACAAATATATTACTTTTTTGTATGTAATAATAAAATCTTTACATTAAAAAAAAGGAAGATTTTTATGATTTACGACTTTAGTAATGTGGTTAGACATAATTTCTTAGTCATGAACTGAAACATTTGAATTGAAGATTTGGTTTATCCTTTGTAGTATTTGATGTTTAGGTAATATTTATATCATTTAGATTTGTTAGATGCAGTTGAAAATTTTAGTATATTAGTATGTTTTTACGTATCTTTCAGAGTTAAAAAAGAATGAATAGAAGTAGCAATAAATATTTTTATCAACAAGGTACAATGTGACTCTCTCTTGCATTATCTTAATGTTTTTAAGAATTGTTCTCTTTACTCCAGAGCTATCTGATATCCATTGATTACTCAAGCTTATAATAGATGACTCTGGAGTGGAATGACAAGAACAATTTTTAAAAACAATAAGTTGTTCTTTTTTCTCAAACAATAATAAATATTTATTTATTCTTGTAGTGAAAGATTTCAATTGTGTTAAATTGTTATTATTAGGTTTTATACTTTGTATGGTTTGATGCAGTGATAGAGTAGCGTCCATGGATAGCAGTCCAGCTCTTAATCAAACTTATGAATAGCCGAGTGAAACTTTGATTATTTTTATTTTATTAGGTTTTATAAATTAATAAGATTTACCAGAAGTCTAATTATGGCAACATATTTCATTAATTATAAAAATAATAATAAATATACCATGATCACCATCTCATACTAGCACATAATTGTTGTAAACAAAGGCAAAACTCTCCATACAGTAGTGCTTGGTTGGCACAGGGTGGCACTACTGTATGGAGAGTTTTGCCTTTGTTAATAATAAATATACTGGAAAATTTTTGATTAATAATTTACAATAGAGAAGCTATCAAAAATATGAATATTTTTTATGTTTCTTTTGAATTTCTAGTAGTCAGTTGAAGTTTTTCAGAATAATTGAAGAAGACTTATGAATTAATGTGTGGTTGTGATAGAGTTGTTTGAACTATATAACTAGTAAACCATTTTTAATAATTTTAACTTAACTTGTTTTATTCATTTGATAGGGATTTTAAAACATTGACCTGAAAAATTATTATTATTAAGTGGGTAGTGAAAGAAAACAGGAAATTAAAAGAACTGCAATTCATAAATTTTTTGAATGATTTTTATAATATATATATATTTGAAAAGCTAAACCAGTTTGTACTCTTTTTTTTTTTTCTAATGCCAGTGAAAATATTTTATTATAATTGCAGTGGTGTTATCTGAATACTTGAGAACATACTTAAATATTTGCTTAATTAAATATATTTTAAATTCCTGTTGATAGAGCAGTTCTCTAAATATTTTGAAAAAAAAAAAAAACTGTTTGTTTGCAGTGTGTTTTTTTTTTTTTTAATTTTTGAAAGTATCTCTAATATTTATAATGCTTATTCTGAATTATTTGATTATGTGTGATTAGATCTTGATTATTTGTTTTTTTAAATAAATGATTTCATCCATCTTATTCCTGATCACTCTTTTTTCCAAAAAATATCTTCTAAAATAAAAATGTTTTAATTTGGTTATTTGATTTTTTAAAATGAATTTAAAACTTAAGATCATCATGTTTTTCTGGTGTTTTTCTTACTATCCATAAGATTTTTAAAACTTTTTGACACTTACTATTGAAGGCATCATTATCCAACTTTTGCTTCTATGCAGAGTAATAGAAAATACCATAACCAGAACATTTATCTTTTTAAAGATAATATTTTAAACTTTAAGATTGTTTTTTTAACCTTTAATAATAATTTTGCTGAGTGCCAGCATGCAGTTTTTTTTTTTTTTCTTAGGCTTTTTATTGTAGATGGCTAAAATTAGATCTCATTTTTCATCATTTCAAAGTCAGATACTACTTCTCTTATATATATAAGTTTATATTATGTTTAGATTAGTTTTTAAATAAATATTTGTTTGTTGTAGGTATTGGTTTAATGAGTGATATTGTTTTTTCATAACCTACATCAGCTCAGACCTATCTTATCTTTAATATCATTTATCTTTTTTTTTAATCTTTTCCACACTTGTTTCAGTGGATTCATCATAATTTGTTTTTAATTATATGCCTAATCTGATTTTTTTTCTAATATTTTTTTTTAAGTATTATTTTTTTGTTTTTATTTTTACTTTCCAAACCATATCTGTAAAGCTTTCAGCCTTTTTTGTATTGTTTAAGTTCCATATAAAGCTAAATTCAAACAAAACTATTAATAAGCATCTGACTTCAGTGAACTGCAGAGTAATCTTTCTAATCTTATTAATATCCTGATTGCATTTCTCAGTAATATTTTTACAGGTATAATTGTTTTCATGATCAATTAATCAATTTACTATATATTTAAAAGATTAAACTATTCTATAACTTTGTGTCCAAACTACTATTCTTAAACTTCTATGAATCTCACTTATTTAATATTTTTATTTCATTTATTTTATCTTAAACTTTTCACAAATTCTATTTAACATTTTATTTAGATATTGATTTATCATCAGCTAAACTTAATACTGTGAAGCCTCTATTCTCAAATGCATTCTTTATCATTATAAAACAATTCATTTAAATAAATATTTAACTAAACACAATTGCATTTAATCAGTATCGATATTTTGGTCTCATACACATTTTGTAATAGTTATCTCTTCTAATTTATACTCTTTTTTTTTTTATCAAAATAGTAAAGAAAGTGATCCAATTTATTAAATAATTTATGAAATGAATATAAATTTCCTTATATATTTCAATAATTATTATTTTTTCAATTACATCTTTAATTCCTCTGTGTTTTCTAAATTCAAACTTGTTATGTCATCATTTATTTGAGAGTTCAAATGACATTTTGGTCTTATTGTGGCAATTTGTTTATGACTTTTAAATACATTTTAACAGGAATGAAATTAAACAAAATGTAAAATCTTCCAATCAAATCATAATTATTGAAAAATCATGTAATAATTTTAGTCTCCTAAGTCATAACAAATCTTACATCAAATTAAATCTCACATCATTTATTTTTTTAATAAATTTGAAAATTATTGTCTTTGATTTATTAGTGATTTCTTTCTTTCTTGTCTCAATTCTTTTTATTTATTTTTTTCTACCAAAAAATTATCTAAATCTATTCAGCATATGAACATGTTATTATTTAAACTGATTTTTTTCATAAAAACAATTCATTTTTGTTATCAGCAGGAATTTTCCATGTAGAAAACTTTTTTTAAAAAACAAAAACAGTATTCATTAGTTAAAAGTTTAACATTATAGCTCTACATTTTAACATTTATACCAACAGTAACAATTCATTCTATATTATTCTACTTCAAAGTTGTCTATATAAGCATGAATAATTAATGAACATCAGATAGTAGTACCAAACAGATTCTCAGACTAATTTCTAGCTATTGGCTTTTTAGAATTTATATATCCTTTAAACAAGCATTTTCTTTTTTTTAGCTGCATAGAACTGATATTATTTCAGCAACTATTTATTTTAATGATTTCACTTATATGCTATGTTTAGGCACTTTGGATCTGCTTTATATACTAAACAAATATAATATGACTTTCAAAATTATATTTAACCATTGCACCAAAGCATCTCCATTGATAGCATTTCAGCCATATATATAAGTACGAGTATTCAGTGAGCTCTAGACAATAATGATAAGTCATAGGCTTGGAAAACTTTCAGATTTTGCTTCTGAACATGCCTATCTAATTAATTGGCTTAATAATAATTTACTATTAATTATAAACTAAGATATCTGTCTTGAACAGATCTGTGGACTTCACTTCCTATTGCTATAATTTTGTTCAGATTTTCAAATCTTGTGTTAGCCTAAATTCTATTTGTCCCTTTTGCAAAAAATGCTCAAGATGATATGTGCCATTTATTTTAGATATGTACATGGTTGGTACAACTCATTACATCAGATTGTCATATGTTTGTCTCTTAAAATATTGCTACTCAATTATGTTAGAAATTTTAATCCTTACAATGGTTTATTCTACATATTGTCAGAATGTGGACAATGAACTATGTCTTTATTTAATGATAAAAAAATATATAAGAAAAAATGTATTTATATAAATTCATACCCAAAATCATATTTAAATGATACCATTCTGGTATCTTTTCTAATTATTTATTAAACCTGGTTTTATTTCAACACTCCATTTGTTTTGTAACTTATTAACACTGCCTATAATATGTTTTGTCTGTGTTAAGTCTGTTTCAGTAGTTAACTCTTTATATTGAATTCTACATTTCTGTATGTATTTTATAGTTTTTTTTTAATGTCATTAAAAGTAAAGTAAGTTGCCATATAGATACATGCAAATGAAGGCCAGTAGCCAGAAAGTAGTCTGGAGATCTGGTTGGCATTACATTTTTAGTGTCTGTTTGTTTATATAAGCTTATATAAATGGTTAAAGAATACAGTATTTGTTGCTCTTAGTGATAATAGGTTTATTATTACCATCCTATTTCTATCTCAACTTGTAAATTCCTCTAAATTTTATAAATGCTCTTTTATTCTAATATAGCATTTTAACTGCTTCTTATCGGTATACAATTGTTTTGTATTTTTTATTTATTTTACACATGATTTCTATTGTTTCATAATCCTAATCACTAATCAGCATATAGATCTAAATAATTACCAGATCCTCTGTATCTGCTTTTAGCATAAGTTATCAATAATCCATCTTTTAAAGAATTATTGTTTATAAATTTATTGGTTTTTAAATCTAAGATAATATATGGTCCATTTATTTGTCATTAGGATTGGGTAGCCAACTTTTTTTTTTTAATATCTTTTTTCATACTGTAGTTCCATTTAGCTTGTTCACTATCTTAGCGGTTTTTTTTTTTTTTTATAAATTGCTTATTTTATTTTTTTATTTGGCTTGTTTATGATTCTAGTACTTAATGGATTTATTTTTACAATATTTTTTATTTGTAAAGATACTTTGGTATTAGAGCTGCATCGTAGGAGAGGTAGGAGACCTTTTCACACCCACAATAAATGTGTAATGTTACAATGATGTCAAATTGAAACGAAATAAACCTTGCAAGTATACATGTGGAAACATGTTTTTATCTTTATTAATGCGGCCTTTTTATTTTGTAATACTTTGACATTTTCAGTTGTTGTCCAGATTTCTTTCTGCCATACTTAATGGTATAAAAGAAAGGTTCTGCCAGGATAAAAACCTAATAATAGTCTCATAATTAATATATTTTTTGTGCTGTTTTTTTTTTTTTTTTAGTTTAAATTATTTATAAAAAAAATACATTTATTAGCATTTCTATTGAAAATCCCAGCATACATTGCAATCATGTGCTACATTTTCGGAGGGAAAATTTTTAGTAGAAACCTCCATTTTCTGTAGTAATATTAAATGTTTTGTTTCAAGATGACAATTCCTGTCATATATTATACGATAAATATATTATTTAAAAACCCAAATCTTTTACTGTTTATTTAGTAACAATTTTTTTGTGTAATGGCGTCATTTCATTAAGATCGCAAATCACTTTTTTTTTTTTAATTGGGAATGTCGTTCTTAAAACTTGTTAGTGAGAAAGTCATATATATAGTTAATGTCTTTTTATAAATACTATTTAAAAACCAAAATCATTTACGGCTTGTTTAGTGCATATTTAAACTAACAATTTTTTTGTGTAATGCCGTCATCATTTCATTAAGATCACAATCAAATTTTTTTTTTTTTTTTGCTTTCAAATGTCATTCTAAAAAGTTGTTAGTGTCTGAGATGTACATATTTGAATGTCTTGTTCAAAATCATATATTTCTTATTGAAAATGATAAATATGTTTTGTTTTTACTTTTAGTTATTTTTAGTCCTGCAACATGGAGCATGTATTAGACCTACTGTGTTCATTTCACATTCATATGAAACTCCCCATTAACTTTGTAAATTTTGCCAAAATATCTTTGTTACACTTTTTTTTTTTTTTGCCAAAAAAGTCATGTACAAAATCCACGTACATGTTATTTTGGTCAGATCCCAAGATTACAAAATTATCAGCAGATTGATACGAATGTGAACAGGTGCAGTAAGTCTAATACCTGTTCCGTATTGATTTATGCTCTCAGTTTTTTACTGGAGTAATTTTCTATTTATTTTCTCTTAAACTCACTAAAAATAATTGCATTTCTCTGCAACTTTTTTGCTAGTATGAAGCAATGTTTTTTATTTTCTGTCTTAGTCAAAACTTTCTTGCAAAGTTATGAAAATGCATTTATTTTTCTAAGAACATTATAAAATTATCAGTAGTTAATACAGAAGCCTTTTGACAACATTATTCTGATTTTATCTTTAATAATTGTTTTATATTTCATGAAAATTGATTTTGTTGTTTTGAAGTAAAACTTCTGTATATGTTTTTTCATATCTTTTCTTGTTACATTCATTACAATTTGACTGTTTCATTAAAACAGGCAAATGGATGCCAGAAGGCTTGCACGGAATAGCAATACGTAAAGATAGTTTTGCCTGTTTTAATAACAGTTATAAGCAAGCATAAGAAACGGTGATCATGTGATGTTTATTGACTGTTTCTTATTTTAATGTTTCTTCTTAAAACTATAGCTTCCTTTTAATTTTCTAGCTTTTCTTTTTTCTTTTTGAGCTTACTTTAAAAGATCTTAATAATTTTATCTTCTTTTTTCTTAGTGCCTTTTTTAAGACTCATTTTTTGATATATATATATTTTTCTATCTTATAATGTATTAATTACATTCAAAGTCTATTGATTTCTGGTTTTATTTTTTTAAAGAACTAGATATATTGTCAAAATTATATTTAGATTGTTGGATTTTTTTTTTTTAATCATTATAATATATTCTAGTCATCATTTTTTATTAAAACTGAGCTTTTTTTATATAAATTATCAGGTTTTAAGAGTATAGTATATTTGTTTTTGTGAGCTCTATTTAGTGATATACATGTATAATGACAGTTCTTTAAAAATATAAAATCTCAAAATTGCCATTATCACTACAGTTGGCTTTTGAAAACTTTGGAGTAATCATTTGTGCATGGTTATTTCATAGGGATTTTTTTTTTTCATTTACCTTCCATTGTCATCTGCACTATACTCATGATCACTTTAGGTTTCAAAAAGATTATAGGTAAGGAAAGGCAGCAAATCATATGTGACAGAATTCATCTAAGGACCAGGTTGGATCTAGGAATAATTAACAAAATGTTAGAGAATGGAAAAGATTTGATTTGAATGGTAATGGGTATGAAAATAGGTGATATGTACAGCCATTGCCCTGTTGTTTTCTTTTACCCTGATACTTATTATCTCAGGATTTTACATCAGTTCTTTAGTTTATGGTCAATTTAAAACTAGCATAGAGCCAAAAATATCAATTGTTTAATTAAATTAAAAGATTTTTGGTTTATATAAAGATTACTTAATTATTTCTTTATTCTTACTTCCCTGTTTACCTATCTGTTCTAAATATGGTATTTTAATTAAAAATCTGACAATACAAAATTCAATATACTATTATTCTCTTTCTTTATTGTTTCATTTTTAAGTAGTGGGTGAAGAATAAAGTGCCATGAATTTGGTTCTGTGGCTTCTAGACCAATGATATAAGTATCAGCAAATAATTTGCTTATAAAATAACTTGCAATTTTTGAATAGATATTTTGTTCATCTAATCTAATCAAAAATAGCTTTATTTATTTGAAGGACCTAAGATTATCAATTTAGTATGTTTTTTAATAAAACTAAATTTATGCTTATTTATTTGTTAATTTGTTAGAATATCCATGACAGAAGATTATAAAAAACCTTAGTAATTTCATGCTGCTTTCTGGTCATATATTAAGTAATCTCAGTGAATCAAGTCTAAATGATGAATAGTAATTAGTCAAAAATTAGTCTTAGAAGGCTACAAACATTGCCATCTGGTGTACATTGACATCAACTATTTATGGAAATAAATATTTTTAATTTTAATATAAAGGAAATTGTCAAATATAGTTACAAAACTAAAACATAGATAATACTAGTAACGCATCACTATTCTATTCAGTTCAGTTCATCAGTCAAATTACTTTTTGTAGCAGTACAAAGAGTTAAGTGAAACATTAATTTTTATTCTCCATCAAAAAATTGAACATCTTGTTTGAAATGAAGATATTTCATATGAATAAGCTAATTATATATAAAAAAGTTTTCTGTTGATAAATGTGCACAAAAAAAGGGGGGAGGGAGAAGTAGAACAAACTGTAAAAATAATTCATTCTGTTCTTTAAAACTGAAAATAAAACATAATGAAAATAGTATTTGGAGCTCTATAAATAGTCATGAAGATATTATAATGATAATATAATTATGTGCTAGTAATCAGAGAAGGGATAAAACATTATGGTTATACAATTTAGCCCAAAAAGAAAAACTATAAAAGTTTATGTATTGAAAATCATATATTTTAATAAAGAGAAACTAAATATGTAAAAGATTACATGTATGGGTGCATGTCAGAAGTTATAATTGAGTTTATACAAAATAAATCATGAAATGTAAAAGTAAAAATTGTAATATTAACTAATATGATTAATTTAGTAAATAACTAATGTTTAAGGATTAATAAGAAAAGATAAGTCAGCTGCCTGAATCTAGAAATAGCACACAGATGTAGAAATGTTCTTACATTTAAAACAAATTAAGCTGATTTATGCTAGCCAATATTATCTTTATAGTCAATCCAGATGAATGAATAAAAATGATTATTGCCATAAAACTATAATCATCTCAGTAGTATTTCATTGTAGAATATGCATTGACTAATGAAACTATGGAAATATATGATGACTGTTTTTGGAAATGATCTACTTGCTGACTAATTCTATTATGAATGGTTTTCATTCAGCATTTACTATTGACTCTTTAGTTTAGCAGTTGGTTATCTGCATAATGATTGCTTAACATAGAGCATGATCATTTGAGTTAGGCCAGACAATGATATATTAAAGTAGTTATTAAAAAGTCTCCATTTTTCAAAAGAGCAATCTCAAATCAACTCATATCTCAAAGTCAAAAGGCAATTCTGTAATAAAAGAATTTTAAGAAAGAAAACAATCACTTATTTAAAAAATAAAGTTTAGTTACTTAGGAATTAAAAAAAAACAATTTGTGCTTTAATAAAATTATTTGATGATAGTCAAAGTGTAACAGTTCTCTATTTAAAATTGCTTTATGATTAAGAAAATGTTCAAATTATAATGTATTATGGATTCGTACTATCTTCTATAATACTTGTCTATCTGATTTGGGGCACTGTACAATTTTTTCAGTCTTCAAATATTTATAACTCTTTCTTAAATAAAGAAGATAGTTTTTGTATATTTCTTTTAAGCAGTATAATTAATTCATTCACATATATTACTTATTTTAAAAACTGTCCAATTTATTATTTGAATTTTATTTGCACATTTTCATTTCATTCTTTTATTTAATACACTGTATTGAAAGAATAGAGAAAAAGTGATATCATAGATTAGAAATTCGAAGAAGATATTTGATTATGACTAGAAATCTTATGAATTAAAAAGCTAAACAAAAACAATTTGTTAAAATTGTTTGCAAATGTAATTTAAAGACAAAAGTTTTAAAAGGGAAGATAGAGAGGATTTAGTAAGGAAACTTTTAAGGAATTTTACTGGAAAATAAATACTCTCTCTATTTATGAAAGTAGTTATAACAAAAAGTGATGGATCTACAGATAACTAATAGAGCTCTAATAAAATAATTGAAGTCATTAGATAAGAAAAAGAGGACCAGAGAATGAAATAATAATCATATTCACAAATTTTTATTCAGACTTTTTAAAATTATTTATTCACTTTAAATTAATTCAAATTTTGCAAAAGTAATTATATATATATTTGTCTTTTCCTAGTTTTACGAGCCAGGAATCTTTTAATAAAAGGGAAGAATGGTAAGTTATTTATCATTGTATTTCTTTCTTTACTTTAAGTATTAAATATTTTTGTTTAATTTATATGTTTGATTGTTTGTGTTTTATTTGTTTCATAGATATAGTTTAAATAAGATGCACAAGCTTTTAAAATTGAGCTTAATAAGTTTTAAATAATGTCCGATTTTTGGAAGTTTCAATCTAAGCTTTATTTAATAATTTATTAGACACATATATAATAATATATGCATACTAAATCTGATATATATATATGAGATATGCATATTAACTTATTGCAGAAATATCAACTGATATATATAAAAACTAGAATTGTCAAATCGATTTAAAATACTTTCTACAATCTTTTGAATAAATAAAACTTCTAAAACTATAAATTGTTTTCACAATATACTAGCCATACCAAAGTTACAATATTAGATTTTGGGAAAATAATGGGATATATTCATTTAATTAATTTTCCCTTTGTTAAAAGTAAGATATTCTAAATTCATTATGGAGATGATCCCCAAAAGTTATAAAAATAGAGAAAGCATTGATATGTAAATGAAGTGAAAAAAATATTAAAATAATATAGATTTTTTTTTTCTATTATTTTTTATACGCTCTTTTGAAGTAGAAAAAAAGCCGCCATAAAAATTATCACATAAAAGAAATAAAATATACAAAAAGTGTAAATTTCTAATTATATTTTAATTTTTACTCAAAATGATGAAGATACTTTTTGTGTCAAGACTTATATGGAAAATGAAGTACTAAGTTAAAATAAATAGCTTGTCGGTTTCCAACCTGGTATAATGGCCTAATCTGTATTCTTTACCAACTAGTTTTAGAAAAATTGCTGGTGATAAATGGAACTCTGCAAACAGATTGCCAGAGAAGGAATATGGATACAAACATCTTGTATAACTGCTTTTAATGCTTTCCTTAATGATATTTAAAAGAAGAAAATACTATCAAAACAGCAGTAAGATGTTTTAAAACTTTCATATTGTTTGCTATTTGTGAATATTCATAAAGGAAAAGAATATTTACAAACTTTTAAAATTCTAAAGCATGAAAATTATTTTGGGAACTTGTCAAAAATGACACTATGTTTTTTTCATTAAGGAACTATAAAAATATAATACTTAAATTTGAATTATTTCTAGAATGAACTGTATTATTATTTCTAATAAAAAATTTAATGAAACTATTTCCAGAGAAGCTATCTAGCTAGAAATAAAGGATAATAATACTTTTTTTTTTTTATGTAAGAAGTTATCATGTAAAATTATAAAGGGATAACACATTTGAACATTATTATAATTTTGGACTTGAAAAAGCACTCAAGAAAGAAAATTTTCACAGAAGATTCTAGTGATTTATTTTATTATTTATTGATTGATTTATGATTTCATTTTGTCATTAATAAATTAATTATTTCTTCATGCACCAATTTGTTGTTATTTCATAAAAACCCATTAATTATATTGAAGTAGAGTACAGTTAAACTACTTTCATCATATACATAGCACTTGCTAATAAAATATCATAATTAACATGCACACAATCTATAGAATACCCCCTCCTCTGCTCTGAGAACATGCTGTCTGATGTGTTATGTTTGAAGGGTACGGTAGCTAAAGCAATGAATATTTGTATTGTAACAGTCAGAATCGTCTATCTCGCTAACACACTGCAGAATTCAAACCCCAGACATGAAACTGAACATTCTAGGAGGGGTTGCCTTCTAGATATACTAAGTTCGAATCTAAAGCCCAAATTTCACAGCGCCATCTACGTGACAACGCATCTGATGCCACTACTAGTATGACCTTTGACCGGTGCCTGGTGGTCAGGGAGAAACAAAAGACTCTATACTAAAAGAAGTTTTGATGGCTAATTAACGTCTATGGATTTACAAAAGAAATGCAGAAAAAATATATATAGACCGAGACAGTGATAGGAATCAAATAAAATAAGAGATCAAATTTAATTTAAATGATTTCACAAAATTTATTTTTATAAAATATATATATAACGCCACTGTCTGCTTATATGAGACAGGGACGCGTATTAAATAATTGTTGGCATTATATTCCAATAATGACAAAAAGGTTTTAAAACAAAGTGATATATTCTATTCCTCGGGCTAATAGCATTACGATAATGTGCCTGACGAGATAGGAACATGTGCGAGGAGCTTTGAGTAATTATACAATTTTAAGAAAATAATTGAAAATTAAGTGTTCTAAAATATTTATTGATTTCGAGAATAGCACGGACTAAAGCTTACTGAGCAACAAAGTGGGAATGTGATCAAAGCATTTATTTGAGAATAATAATAATAGAGTTGCATTGGGAGGTCAGTATTGCTGATAATGAATTTATTAAAGTTGGAGAGTGTGACACGTTTAAGTCACAGATGCTTTGTAAAATAAATATAAAATAAAACAATATCGAATATCCGGAATGATTACGGAGGGTGTCTCGCCGCTAACCCGTAGGAAAGTATTTTGATGAACAGCCGAAACTTAGCGACTGGGTGACGATTGCGTTTAATTCCCAGGTGTGTCACTTGGGGACACACTCTGCCTGGAAACCGCAAACGAAGAATCCTTGGAAAATTAAAACAAAGCGGTCTCAACAACCAATTCATTTACCAGCAATACGAGACTAGTGTATATAAAACATACTGAATGGGTTTTACTTGGATTAAGGGAAATGCCCAATCAAATTCCCAGAAATTCATTTAAAAGGGTCCGCACATTCTCGACGTCAATGATGAACTTTGTAATTAAAGTAGAACACGGTAATTAAAATAGGAAAATGCATGCTTACGGGTTTGAAAAGTAAGTATAGATTTATATACGCAATCATGCATTAGGGGACACATTTAATCATTGACCTCGCAATACTCTCATAGTAGATTAAAATCAATAACATGTAGATTTTAAACTTTGTGATTATATTATATATTAAAGAAAAGAATCACCCTCGAACGAGTGATTTGCAAGATCATAAAATTGGAAATTACTTAGAAATTTAAAATATGCCTTCATTGCGGCATCTTATTTTCAACAAAAGGAATAATTCACTCAGTCAAAGACGATTCTGACACATTATCATAATAAAATAACAGAAAGCTTAATAAATAGAAAATATTAACCCAAGGATAGAGAGCAAAAATGTTGATTATATTTAAAAGAAATACATAATAAAGTTATGTGAAGTATCAGAAAACAATTTACAATAGCTATAGCATGTTAGTAGGATTACCTCTGGAGAAGCATTTTGGATAGATGTTCGGCAGGTTTTATAATTTAACAGCAAAATCTGGAAATGTTCATATTGTTGGCAGCGGCAGCAGTTCCGGGGTTCCTTATGTGATAGCTTCCGATGGTCTGGAGCAGCAGCTGGCTATTCCGAGGGGACATAGCCATCTTAACGCCTCTACTCTGTCATGTCAAGGTTAGCAAATTATTAGACTAGAACTCGGAATGATTTCTCTTAGAAACATTAGAAGAAAAACTCGAGAACAAAAGAAAACCCTTCTTGTATAGTAGACATTAACAATAGAACTGCCCTGGAGTATTACAAAAATATATCGGACTTATCAGCTGTAATTAAATCCATCCGAATGTCTAAAGGAATTCAACATTAATTAATTTCTTTTGTTAATTTCCCTGTCGACATTTGAATTACAAACTAGATTTAATTAAAATTACTTTTATTAATTAAAGAAAACCTTAAATGGATATCTGCTGTTTTTAGATAAACTTATATAATTTTAACTAATTAAACCATTGTACCTCATTTATTTTAAAGAAATATTTGGAATGACTTTTATTAAATTAAACGAAAATTATTTTACTTTTAACTTGCAATATTTGAATCTATTTACTAAACGAATATTTACTAATGAATTTTATTTTAAATCAAAATATATTACGACGGTAATATATATTTGTAAATAGATTCAAACAAAATAACTTTAACAATTTATAATTTTGATATGTTTTAAAATGCATATCATAGTGTGTGCGCAATTACGACTTATATAACCTACTTTTTAATAAATCAAAATTATGTGAACATATACATAATCTATAATCTTTTATTTATTTGGGAATGACTTATATATATAATACGAGCATTGTACTCGTAGTTTAAAATTAGGCGGGATTTTCGGTATATAAGCATATTGCAGACACACTACGATAGATTGGGGTTCAAACTAAGGTATGAGGTAGGAAATAGGTGAGAAACGGTGAAATGAAGATCTGCAAAGCAGACCCTACTGTTTCAGTATTTAGAATGAGCTCTAGTTAAGTAACTATTACTCTCATATTATTTTACTTGTTCATTTTGCTGCTTTTGTTTATATTGAAAAGAGTAACTGTTACAATATATATTACAATAAGTAATAAATACATCATTTAAAATTGAATTCATATAGAGATAGATTGCTTAACAAAAAGGGAATTGTAAAATATCTGAATACTAAAAAATAACATGGTTAAAAAATATTTTATAGTAAATGCTTTTATTTATTTTGCACTAAAAACCAAAACAATAATTGGTTTTAAATGGAACTTGAAATAAAAGCATGAAGGGTCCAGAAATTAATTAACTCCATTCCTATATGGACACAGACATACACACTTTTTTTTCCAAATTCAATCTAAAATGCCAATTGTGAGTAAAGAAACAACTATTTTTTTTGGTTTTTGATTTTTAGTGCATGATAAATAAAAGCATTTACTATAAATATTTTTATCTATTATTTTATACATATGTTTGAACAAAACTATGGGAAGATATTTAGCACTTTACATGATCAAAATGCAAAAATATATATTTTATCTTTCTACTTTATTTCTTATCTAGAAAAGTTAAATTGCACCACAAATTATGATATTAGTTCAATAAATACATTTTGTTAGTTATTTTAGGCTAATAAAGAATTTATTTTTTTAATTAATTTAAAATTCCAGATATATTCTTGAAAATACTAAATTACAAAGTGCCATTCAATATATTTGTGTTGTGATTGTGCTATTAATAGTTCCACCTTATTTATGAAAATTGAAAATATATAAGGAATATACAGATATTTCTCAATCAAAGAATAGCACCAAATCAAAATATTTTCAGATCCCAAATCATTATTATCAAATAACTTTTGATTATTGGAATGGGTGCTTGTATTATAAAAATTTTATCATCAATGTTGTTTTTATAAAAATTTAAAAAAAAGTTTAAAAACTTATCTAGAAATCGTGCAATATTAAATTTTGTAAAAACCAGAATTAACTTCAAATATCTTTTTACATTTCGACAGTGATTCTACCTGCCAAATCATAGACACTTTAGCTAAAGAAGAAATTTTTAATAGAGGATACATTTGAAAGAGAATTATATTCCTAAACATCAACAGTTGCGATATTTATTAGATAATTATTTCTTGGAAGCAGATAAAACTTTACAAAACCCTTCAACTAATAAAATGTTTTCACTGATTTAAAAGTAATAAACATTTGTTTATTGTAATAAATTCTTACAACAAATATTCTGCATTTCTTTTCACTGAACAGAGCACTGATTGTGAGTTAGGTTTTTTCTAATATTATATTCAGATTAAGAACTCTATTTAAAATTGTAAATTGTTTTATCATCCCCAAACTATTAGTATAATAAAACATTTCAATAGGATAAAGAAATCTGAAACCAGTCCTAAAGTTTAAACCTCCTTATAATGTGTGTGTGATTGAAAATTTTGTTCTAATAGATATATGCAATCATGACAGACAAAAATAAATCATGGCCCTTATTCTCAGGAGGCTGGAAGGTCAACAGTCAAGGTAGCGGTTGATGGTCGAAGGCACAGGATGCTAAGAATATCCTGAGTGCAAACCCAGGCTGTCATTTGATGATGACTTTATTTAGGTACGTACAACTGCAGATCACTTTCAAGTAAAGGAAAATTTGCAAGAATTGGAAAAAGAATTGTTTTATACTAAATGGGACAATATTGGATTTAGTGTTAGAAGGAAAGATGAAGAGATAATTGATTCAAAAAGTTGGCATGTACTCTATTACGAAGGCACAAATATTGGAAGTACAAGTGGAGTAGGATTCATTATAAATAAAAAGTGGAAGAACAACATTGTGGAGATTGATGGTGTATCGGACAGAGTGGCAAGATTAGTTTTACAACTTAATAGCAGATACCAAATGCATAAAATCCCCATCTAGTGCCTAATTATCTAACATCCCCAGACTAGTTTCTGGCTTGTGGTCTTCGTCAGTGAGACGCCTTGTATCTGAGAGCACTGCACCTAGGTCTTAGGTTCTAATGCAGGCCTTCAGCAGCCATTTTTTATCTCTATTTAACTACAAAACTGTGAGTCTTAAATTGAAAACTCCATAATATTTTCAATTCTAGCTCATTAATTTATATAGTCATATAGGTTTGAACTCAGTTCAGTACCTGTATATTTTGATATCTTTGGTTTTTCAATAACCATGGCCACCACTATCCTATTAGGCAGGATTAGTTTTTAGTCAATAAACATCACATGATCACCATTTCTTATGCTTAACTTATAACTGTTATTAAAATAGGCAAAACCTCTCCATATGTATTGCCACTCAGTGCAAGCCAGAGTAATCAATGGATGCCAGAAGGCTTGTGCATAAAATCCCCACTAGTGCCTACTTATCCAATATCCCCAGACTAGCTTCTGACTTGTGGCCTTCATCAGTGAGGAGCCTTGGATCTGAGAGCACTGCACTTAGATCTTAGGATCTAATGCAAACATCCAGCAGCCACCTTTTATATCTTTTGCCTGTTTTAATAATAGTTATAAGCAAGTATAAGAAGTGGTGATCATATAATGTTTATTGGTTTAAAACTAATCCTGTCTAATAGGATAGTAGTAGCTATAGTTATTAAAGAACCAAAGATACCAAAATGTATAGGTATTTTTATAAGGGTTGGGGTGGGATTGTAGGGTTTTTTTTTTATTCTTTAAGTAGAGATAAAAGGTGGCTGCTGGAGGGTTGCATTAGATATTAAGATCTAGGGGTAGTGCTCTCAGATTCAAGCTCCTCATTGACGAGGGCCACAAGCCAAAAACTAGTCTGGGGATACTGGATGAGTAGGCACTAGATGGGGATTTTATGCACAAGCTTTCTGGTATCCATTGATTACTCTGGCTTGCACTGAGCGGCAATATGTATGGAGAGTTTTGCCTGTTTTAATAACAGTTATAGGCAAGCAAAAGAAATGGTGATCATGTGATGTTTATTGGCTTAAAACCAATCCTACCTAATAGGATAGTAGTGGCTATGGTTATTAAAGAATCAAAGACACCAAAATGTATAGGTAATGCACTGAGTTCAGACATATATGATATATAAGCTAATGAACTTGGATTGAAAATATTAGGGTATTTTCAATTTAAGACTCATAGTTTCGTAGTTAAGTAGAGATAAAGTTTTGCCTCTTTGTATACTTGCATGAAAATGTGAAATTGATAGTCCTACTTGACACCATTACATATAAAAGATTTGAAATTAAGCTTGGAGTATAATTTCATTTGTTTTGGATCAAGGGTTGCAAAAATGCTTTCTCTTGATGAAATAGTGAATGTATATGTTAATTTTACACAGTACTTTGTTTTTACTTCCATTATCCTTGTTATATTGTTTATAAGTATCATATTTCACCTTGTAATTTGCTGCTGTGATGAAATAATGAGTCCTGATTATAGCTTAAACTGCCACTTTCTGGTTCTTGAATATCATATAAGTATTCTAGCAAATAATCATTCGATTGTTTTTATTATAGCACATTTCAAATGACTAGAGTTTTAGTCTTACTATCTCAAGACAAAAGTTTTTTGATTTTTATCATTTTGGTTTTTTTTTTTTTTTAATATTCTAAAGGTTACATCTTTGCAATATTTTCATTTGATATCCAATTACTTTCTAAGCAAAAGAAAAATTTTGTTTTTAATTGTTCATTTTATGGTCTCGTAACAATTTATTTTCTTCATGTATTGTGCATTTATGGCATTTTGGGATCTTTTTATTGATTTTTGTGTATTTTTTTTTTAAAAGTCTGTTCATTTATTCCAGAAAACTTTGTAAGTCTGTGCTACTCTTATAAAGACATATCTTTAATAATTTGGGCATATGAAGAGAATATTCAGTAGCAAGATTCTTAAAAAAAATATCTTAATGATAAACATGAGAATGTTTTTCACTGGAGAGATATATACCATGTATTTTATAAAGATTATCTCAAAGTCATTCTAAAGTGAGATGTAATATTGATTGTTTTTAATGGAAAAGTAAGAATGAAAATAGAATATACCCGAGAACTAGAGTTTTTCCAAAATATATAATTTGCTGCAGAAATTAAATGATAGTATCACAAGATATATTAAAATCATATGATGTTCATGATTATATTTGTAATTTATATATTTATGATTATATTTGTAATTTATACATTGGTTGAATGATCATTGCAAAACTTATCTTTTTATTTAGTTTTTTTTTTAAATTAGTTCATAATGACTCCTAATGATAATATTTATCTTCAAAATGAATTTTTTCTATGAAATCTTTTTGCATCTATTTCTTGCTTCCTTAATATGTACATATACTCAAAACAACGAGTGGGAGATTAAATTTTTATTATGTGCATTCATTTATGTAATTTAAATTAATGTAAAAAATAAACCAATATGTCAATTAAATTAATCTTTTTATATTTTAATAATAGCAAATTCAAATCAGTTAAGCTACCTTAACACCATACAGATGAATGTGGGAAAGCATTGTAAGAGAAATAATAAGATATTGATATTTTTTGGTCTCTTTTAAATTTGTTCATATAATAGTAATGTTTCCCCTATTATAGCAGAAATGAACAGCAACTTACATATTTTTTTATTTTGCAATGAATTAAAATAAATTTTACTTAATTCTTTAATTATTTAGTCACTGATATTCATTTGTAACATCCTGAATAATGTTTTTATCACTTATTAAAAATCTTGTTTTTTAACTAAGGAAGAATCAAAATAAAGCCTGTCATTTATTCCAAATTAATTCAATCATAATAAAATATTTCAGAAAACTTTATAATCATACTTCTATGTATGTTCATATTTGTAAAGAATTTATCTGAATTTTTTATTTTTAGTAATTCTTGAAAATATGAAGTGAATTTTATTGATTGGAGTATATAATGTTCTGAAATATTTTTAATTCTAAGATTAGCATGATAAAATGAAGTTTTATGAATGTAATCATTAGTGTTGAATGTATATATTGCAGACCTTTGTCCCACTTGATTGTAAGTTTTCTACATGAATTTACTATTTCATCTTTATGAGACTGTTATCACATTATTATTAAAAGAAAATTAAAAGTTTGCTATCATATAAAACTGATAATATCTCAAATAAAGAATATAATTCAGTAAGGTATTGTGTACACACTAGATTGATCCTCAAACTCTTTGTGAATTAATTTATTGAAAGTGATTAGGAAATTAATCAAATATAAATTTATAAAATTATTAAAAATATATGAAGATCTTATCAATTAAAGTAAACTAGAAATATAGTTAAATTATTAATTGTGCAGTACAAGTTTATATAATTATCATTAAAATACAAATGACACTATCATACCTTTTGAAATCTTTGTTTTATTGATATAAGATATACTATATAATCTTGATAATTGTAAATATTCTTTTCTAATTATATCTTTTTTTTTCATTCTTTTATTCAACAGTGAAGCCTTTAATTAAAAACTTTACTATTGTTTTTTATTTAAAATATTCCTGCTTGATGAAATTTTTTTTTACAAAATTATAAGGTCTTTTAATCATAAATTATAATTTGTGTTCATTATTAAATTCAAGGATATTCATATGTATGATACTTTTTTTATAGGAACTAACGATACTTTTGTTACTATTCAACTTGGAAAGGACAAGTATCAAACATCAACAATAGAGAAGTCTAATTCTCCAGAATGGAATGAACAATGTGACATGTTAGTTAATATTTGGATGTCTTTTATTGTTTAATCTCAATTTAAATCTATTACTATTCTTATATATATGTGTGTGTGTGTGTGTATTTGTATGTGTATATTGTGACTGATTATATGAACTTATTTAGTGATGGACTTAATCATAATCACAAATATCTTGGTAGCATTTAAGATAGATAAAACTAAATAAGTAGTTTAGAAATAAATAACCAAATAGTTGAGAATTTAAAATTATACTAAAAGTTGCTTTACTGCTTATGATAAATATTGAGTCAAATATAGTGTTTGCAAAATAAATAAAATATATGCAAAGGTAAAAATTCTGTAAATTAATAAATATATATGGCAAACTATAATATTTAATAATTGTATTTAAAATCCTAGGGGCCCTGTATTGGTTTGCTTATGCAAAAAAAAAAAATTTTTTTTGGGATAGAAAATTAATTTTATGAAAATTAAAAGTAGAGATATAGAATTGAAGAATTTATTAATATAAAAAGTTTGGCTTGTACTTTTTTTAAAAGATAGAAAAAGATTTTATGGAAAGTTCATTTTGTGTTTAGATAAATAAAAAAGGAGCATACATGATACATAATAATTTGAAAACTATTATAATTAATTATGCTTAGAGATTAGTTGAGAAAACAACTGAACATAAAAGAAAACTTCATACGGGCGGTTATGCTGCACCATCCTGACTTTAGCCGGACCTTTTACGTACAAACTGACAGCAGCAAGCAAGGGCTAGGAGCTGTCTTGTTTCAAAAGGGGCGATTCTGGTGAACATCAAGTGATATATTTTTGCAGTTGTGCTTTAAAGGGTGCAGAAATACATTACACCACCACCGAGCAAGAAACTCTTGCCATAGTATGGGCATGCCAGAAATTCCAGCAATTCCTTCTAGGATCGGAAGTTGTCATCATAACTGACCACCGATGTCTAGAATTTCTTAATAAGAGTTTCCTCACCAACGACCGACTCATTAGATGGAGCTTGGTCCTCCAACAATTTCAGTATAAGATCCAATATTGCCCAGGACCAGAGAATGTTGTGGCTGACATTTTAAGTCGCCATCCAGTACAAATGAGCATACAGAACCCAAAAATAAATGATCAATCCTTAAAAATTATGGCCACCACAATATTGAGTCCCGCCGAGGCCGAGCTAAGGAATCTTGCATATTGGCAGGGCCTACAATATCATCACATTATTCTGGAGTTATCCAAGACCCAGAGTAAGGACCAGAACCTACAAAGCAGATACACTCACTTTCGGGTCAAGGAGGGTATTTTACAGACCAAAACTGGGGACTATAGTGCACCATGGAAAACTATGGTCCCAGATAGACTGAAACCACCCTTACTTAGACATATTCATCAAATCATTGGGCACTACGGACCAAGAAAGACAGAAGAGGCAGTGCGTCGCCAGTTCTACTGGCCAGGAATGTACAATCAGATTCTCGCCACTATTAGACAATGTGATGTCTGTGCTGCCACTAAGTTTCCAAATAAATCGTATGCAGGAGGTATGAAACCAGTGATGGCCACAAGACCAAATGAAATCCTCGCTATAGATCATTATGGGCCTCTTCCCAAATTTAGGACCTTTCAATACTTGCTTGTCACGTATGATATTTTTTCGAAGTATGTTCATATTTACCCAGTTCGAACCACCAATTCACGAAATGCCATCCGGGTCCTTCAGGATAAGCAATTTTCTGAGGTAGGTAAGCCTGAGACCATATTATCAGATCATGGCTCAGCGTTCACCTCAAAAGAGTGGAAGAATTGGATAAAAAAAACAAAAGGTAAATCATCGTCTGACATCAATTAGAAACCCACAGTCCAACCCATGTGAAAGAGTTATGAGAGAAATTAGTCAACTCTTTCGTGTGTGCTTACCTACAGATCATCAGAGGTGGGTGGATAAAGTTCCATATGTAATGGACTGCATTAATAATACAATGAATGAGTCAACGGGTTTCGCACCTACACGACTTCACTATGGGCAGCCATGTCAGGCCATTTTTTTTTCACTATTACCAAAAGATGAAATATGTATTAATCCAATAACTGACCAAGATATGGCCAGAAAGCAGCTAGCGCAGATGGCTCAGAGTCGAATAAAAAGAAGTAGGGTGCAACATTACTATTTTAAAGTTGGAGATCAAGTTTGGTTAAGATCACCAAGAACTAGTAATGCCCCCAAGAAAGAATTCAAAAAATTCTTCCCATTATACAGTGGGCCATATGAAATAATAAAGGATTGCCATGACAATGCATTTTTGCTAAAGGAAAAGGGACTCCAGGGGGTTTACAATGCCAGACAGTTAAAACCATATGTGCCACCTGATCCAGGGAAACAATAGTATAAACATTAAATGAAGAGACAGATACATATATACAGACAACCGACTGACATGACCATAGGAAAAATGAGACTTGATTAACGGACCTATTTATAAGCTAGATAATATTTAAAAAAATGATCGCAATGAGACATGTATAATTTTTGTAGTTTGTACAGATGATATTCACGCTAATGCTGTTCTCCCAGAGTCTACCAATTAGTCGAGTACACTTATGCGAATGTATCACGCATAAGTAAAGAGATTTTTTTTTCATTGTTTTTTTTTTTTGAAGTGAAAAGAAATGAAGCAGTCGGATCTGAGTTCGATCCTAGCTTCATGACATCTAGCCATAAGCCCACTTCAAACCCTAGTACTAACCTTAAATTTCCGATGCAATGGGGCTTTATACGTTCAATCCACGCTAATTTCCATAAAGAATAACTTATTTCATAAATGCGTATTAAAATTAATTAGTTTCAGATTTAATTCTATTAATAAATTCATGATAGAATTATTCATGAATTTATATATTATAACTGCGTGGATTGTGCGTATATATTTGTAAATATTTAAATATATATAATTGTTTAAAAGTTTCATTGCGTCAGGAATGTTTGATTTTATTTTTAAATAATTTGTTAAAGTTTTATTGATTAAAAGCTACATTCTTTCGATAAGCTTTCAGATTTTCCCTTTCCAAAAACAACAGTTAAAGTTTTTATTAATTAGAAAAAAGATAAGGGTTTCCTAATTAAAATCATTTTCTGATCTTAAGAATTCATTTTCTAATTAGAAAATGAATTCAAGTTAATGAGTTTGAAAGCCTTATCGAGGGAATGTATCTAAAAACAACCAGTTAATCTAAAAACATTGATAATGAAAGAAACGCTAGCCTGAAGGCATCAGAGGACAGATATATATAGCTCTGAAAAGTTTGGAGAAAGAGAGAGGCCATCTTTGTTGTAGAGAAGTGCAGTGAACTCTATGCGTTTAACAATCATAAGTTTAAATAGTGTTTCGATCATAGTGAAGGGCTAAAACATCAGGAATCTGGCTGTGGTTCCTGAAATCCCCTGAAATCTTCAATGAAGCTGCTAAATTCTTTCCAGACAAATCATGCTGCCAAATTCATTAAAATACTGTTCAAGTAATCGACCAAATGGTGCCTACGTTTTACTAACCTGGATGTGTAAATTAAGGGAACCAGCCCCGGAAGAAATGGGTAATATATTTCCATAATGAACCTTAAGCTTTCTGGCCAGTTTCCGAACTTTACTTTACACTCCCTTTAAGAGCTCTTCTCATTTATAATGTAATAATACTCTGTGTAAAACCTTTTATTTATGCTATTTTAACTTTCATAGTAATTCTCTCAACCTCTAGTCTTTAACTTTCCTTTCTTACGTGGCGGTTCATTTATTTTATTATGTATATTTATTGAGTAAATTTATTAATGTTGTTATATTTTAATTATATGCCAATAATCCTTCGACTCGATGATCTCCTTCGTTTTCTTTGCAATACACAAGTAATATAAACTTAATTCTGATAGTTAATTCTCGCCCATTAGAACTAGATTAATACAGTTTTATCAATCATCGAGTCGAAAGAAATTATTAATGATTGTTATTTTTATCATTGGCTAATAATAAATTATTAGCTCCGTTTTTAATCTATGCCACCGCTATTTTCTCGTTTCACTAATATTTATTTGTTATTCAAATATAATCTTAAAATGTTTTTGCAAAGGGCCGATAAAGGAATCAAATAAATATATTCTAATTCAACTGTGTTATTTTCTATTAAGATTCAGGAAGGGCACGATGATTGGGGCATAATTAATATGATTTACCAATACTTTAAAATAGTTTTACTTAAAAGCTCATTTGACTTTAATTAAATTGATCAAGTCATCACGTAGAGCATTCTATAATTGGGTTTTATTTTTCAAACGGTGACTCTCAAGTCATCATCGTCGAACGTTGCTGACGTAGGGCAATCTTCCGCTCCGTTAGGCTGGTCTGTGATAATTTCTGTTATTTTAAATTATCGAGGAAGAAAGCACTTCCTCTCCTGTTCATATTAGTCAAAGGGCATAAGACTTGTCAGATCAAGCCGCCATAGGACTTCGATTATCGACTAGCCATCGTCTTTCAATTTCACTTTATAGCTCATAATTCGTCAGCACCGTTACCTCTCTGTTCCAGTAAAGCCCGCTCTGATGCTTGTAATTCATGATGAAGTGATTTAAATTAAAGTCCAACAAATTCTCCATTATATCTCAAAATAAGTTTTCTAATAAAGATTAAAAGTTATGCCCTAAAATACGTATCTTGCTCTTCACGAATGGATTTGCGAATGTGAAATAAATATCACATTCTTTCGTATAAAATTAGAGTAATAATTTTCTTTACTAATGAATACCTTTATCTGCCTTTTATTTCTTGTGGGGGGGCATAGACATAAACTTTCAAATATTGCGTAATACTCATTGGCATATAATAAGGACTGCCACTCTTTTTATAATTATAAACTTTGTTTAAGGACTAGAATTAGTTAATTTAATCTTTATTTAAAATTCAAACCAAACAAATTATTATTATTAAATATTTTCTAAACACACTTGGTTTCTTAGTTCTTAATTCTTTTATAATTATTTTAATGTTGATACTCGCTGTCTGTGTTGGCAACCCGAACATATACATATGATTCGATTTAAAATTATTTTAGTCAATTAATTATCCGATATTAGTGTCAGTTCAAGGGTCTCTAATCCTCACCAACCGTTGAGCTAGTTTCTTGGCGCATAACACTGTGCCGTCGATTTAGATTTCTACTAATCTGAGCTGTGGAGTTGGGTTTGAATTCAGTTTTAAACCGACTGAGTTTGAATCCGACTTGTAGTTCTTTTTTGTGGGTTTTTCGACTGGTACAATATCTATCTTAATAAAATAACAAAATGTATGTGTATAAATATACATCTATACTTGTTTGGATTATAAATGCTCCACAAACCTGGAATTGCAGATATTGCTTGCTTACCTACCTGTAATGATTCTTAAAAATAATAAAATGAAATGCTCCACAAACCTGGAATTGCTGATATTACCCGTTTACCTATCTAAAAGGACATACAGACCTGGAACAAATAATTAAAAACATTCATGCATTAATTATATACGTATATTTATTTGAAAGGCTTTTAGACTTCTTCTCATCATGTGAACTAAAACAATGGGTTTTTTTTGCTCGGATAACCTACCTGAAATATTTCTAAACTTCTTCTCATTATATGAACTAAAAAATGAGTTTTCACTTGAATATGAATAATGAACTATATTAGGACTTGCTAATGAATTGTTGTTAAATAAAATTGTTGTTACTTAAAATTAATGCAATTGTTCAATTCTATTTTGCATCACTTAATCATTCATTGCAGCTTGCTCACAAGAATCTTATGCCTCCTGGGCTAAGTTCGGCATAAGTAAGGTTGTAGTAAGATGGAATTCTAGTGGCGCTGTTTGGGAAACCAAACACATACATTTCTAGATTACTCCAGTCTCTATGGTGCTACATCCTCTGATGAGTAGGATATATTGTTGTAGGTGGGATGATGTCTGCATTGGGGAATGCCAATCGATAGTTCCTTCCTGCAATATGCTCATCAGGAAATAAAACCAACAAAGAGTGGAGTTGGTCATGCGTTCGGTTACAATACAGAACATTAATAATGACTAAAGCTATATATTTGTACTAATTTATTCTAATATATAAAATGGTGATTAACAAGTAGTAATTACAAGTAATATATATATATTCACATCATTATACTTTATCTATTATCTATATTCATTTATTTTATGATTTTCCACTTTCCAATATTAATATATATATATATATGAGAGATCTGTATTTTTATTTTAATTCATTATAAACTTTATATCAGATATGACAAAGTAACTTCATTAATGTTACAGTATAGGCGGAAATGGAGATCCAGAGTTTATTATTCTATTTTTTAATCATCCTTTCATTATAATATTATTAACCAATTCACTAACAAATAGATTTTAATAATGCATAGAGATTTATTCAAAGAGCATAAATCACAGTCTCAATTTTTTTACAGATTTTTTTAATTTAATTTGTAATCTATACCACATAATTATCAAATATAAAACATTAAAATTTAATATATAGGGTATATGAGCATAGACTTTCACACCACCTAAATATTACATATATTCATACAGGTATATAATAAGCCTGTATTTCAGTTATAACATTAAAATTTAGTAAAAGTTTAATCTTAAAGAACATAGTGAGAAAAGGATGACTTTGTTTAAAATTAATGAAATAAAAACACATGTTTAAATTACAATTAATTAATAATTGATTACAATTTATATCTCAGAAATTTTGATAAGATTCTTTTAAAACAAGAATTGCTTTGTATAATTAATTGGTTATAAATTATACTCGGCAAAGAAGTTATTTTGGTTATCGTTGATTAGCCACCAAACACCACCTGATGTCGCTGTTGCTAGTCAAAAACCAATAGATATAACATTACTGGGCTGATTTACAATTTAATTTTTTACACTACTACATATCAGCGCGTAGTGCTGGAATTCGCAGGGAGGGGATTTTGCCGCGTGAAGTGTGCAATAGTACCATGAAGCACAAAAGTTGCTTAGCAGCCAATATATCAAAGAAAAAAAAAATTAATATGAATCTTAATGATATATAGACTCTAGAGATCATGAGGTATATTTGTAATTGAGAGAATAGAATAAATTATGTTTAGGTGAACTATCATCTATAATGATCTAATATTATCACTTGGTCATTGTTTTTCTATTACCTAAATATATATAGATTTTGCAGGTAAATTCTATACTTGAAGAATTTCTAAAAAAGAGTATTCACAAATGCATATCTGACAATGTATATATTATTGTTGTATTAAAACATTGTTAATAGTTACTTGTAATTAAGGAATATAGAAAAAATAAATTTTCAGAATTTGCTTTTAAATTTAAAAAAGGGAATATTGTTGAATTTGAAAATAAAGAAGATTAATGCAATTCAAAAAAGAACAGGAGTTTTTTTTTTTTTTTTTGAAACGATTATTAAGTGTGACCTTGAAATATAATTCTTACCTATTTTCATAGTATGTCATTTTTGTTTTATCACTGGTAGGGTTTAGAGGACGTGTAAGCTTAGAAAACTGTTTTTTTTTTTTCTAAAATTAGATTAGCTTTCAGCATTTATTTTATTTTCCTACAATAATATATTGTTAAGTAGTTATTTTCAGTGTTTGTGGTATTTAAGTTTTTTTATTTTGTTTGCATGCACTTTTTTTTTTTGTTCTGAAATCAAAATGTTTTTTTTAAAGTCTCTTGAAATATTTTTAATGATTTGTTGTAATTGATAAAAAAAAAAAAAAAACATTGCCAAGCAAGCTTATTGTAAAATCTTTTTTTAAAAAAAAAATCTTGCTTTTCAAGCCTAACTTATTTATTTAAAACCAAATATATTAAAGACTTTTTTCTTTTTTTCAAGTTCTCCAGTTTTATCTCTTTTTTCATTGATGTCATATTCAATGTTTTTAAAAGTTCACTGAGAATTCTTATCTCTTCCACCCACTTATTAAAGAAATATGAGATATATAAAGCCATTAATTTTCTCTCTGTTATAATGAACTTTGAAATATGTGAAACTGGACTCTCCATTTACATTCTGTACAATAGGGATGCTTCATTTTTGCCCACAATTTTTTATACTAAAAAGTAAGATATAGTAGCCAGTCAATAGTACCAATTCTAGATATTTATTATCATGGTTTTAAATCAATCTGGGGGGGGGGGGTATCTAAGACTAAAGATGAAACTTTGCTAGAGTGAGAATAGTCTTCAAAAATAAATTTATAAGAAAAGGGAAGATAGATTACTATGGTTGGCAGAAACATAGATAACAAAAAAATATCTGCAAGTTTTTGAATTTTGAAGAAAAAGAATTAAAAACATTAAAGCTCTTAATGAGGAACTATATAAGGGCTCATTAAACACATTGTTGTAAATATTAAGATGCTAGAATATATTTTAAATGGATGATTATGAATGACAAACTTCTAAATGATATATAATGCTTGATCATAATGTCTTTAGACAGAGAACTTAAGACACTACTCATATTTTTATGAGCTAAGCGAATTAGAAAAAATATCACATGCCCCTACCATACCATATACAATTTTTTTATAGAAGCAAATTCTCAAAAATTGAAGACACCAAATATATAGTTTTTGAATTGGTGATAGAACTATATAACATTGCAAGTAAGTTGGATTCAAAACATTAAAATAAGGTATTTTTGAATTTGAAGCTGATAGCTTGATAGTAAAAAAAAACAAAAGAAAAGTCTAAATTCTGAATGGAGGCCAAGATCCCAAAGATACAAATTTATTAGATTCAGGTCCAATCTCCTCACTGACAAAGGTTATAAGTCAGGAACTAATCTGGAAATATTATCTCTAATATTTATTGTTTATTCAATATTAGAATAAATGGAAACATTGGAATAAAAAAAATAGAATTTGCCCTATAATAGAAAGCAGTTAAGGTAACTTGAAAAAGAGGAATTTCTGTTGTAGCTTACGGTATAATGATAATGACTTTATATATATAAATGATAGCATTTATGATAATGGCATTCACCTGATGAAATTTTTTTTATTTAAGGCTAATTCCAGACATGAACTCATCTGTAATGTTAACAGTTCAGCACAAAAATTTCTTAGGAATTGATGAATTTCTTGGACAGTTAACTTTACCACTTAATGAATTTGATATTTATGATCGGCCAAGAAATAAGTAAGTTAATCATAAATTTTACATACATATATTTAAAACTTTTTAAATAAAAAAATGTGAGTGTGAAACCTTTATTTGTTATTCAAAAGTTACTTATACATAAATAAGATAATGGTAGCATTTAAATAAAGTTATAATGAATTGTAACAGAAAAATAGTTTACTTTTCTCACTTTTATTGTTGTTGTTCATCAATTTTTAATAGGTCATTTGATAAATACAGTTACTAAAAGTAATTAATAATTAAATGTATATAAAAAAATTGTTTTACTGAAAAATATATATGCATAATAAAATATACACATATATGCTATATAAAAATAAAAAATGGCGTAATGTTAAGTGAAATTCAAATATTGTAAATGAAATACAAACTAATGCTAGAATGTTTCAAAGAGTTAGCTGTATTTATACTTCGTGTTTCTAACTATAGGTAGCGCTGTCGAAACATTCTATCATTGGTTTTTGTATTAATTTATTATATTTGAGTTTCACTTAGCATTGTGGAAGCTTGAATTTATTCTTATAGTTATATTTGGAGTTTTTCAAAGCACAAATTGATTATTTATTAATTGTGCTTTGTATACGGGAAATGTAATATGTTTAATAGCTTTTATGATCAAAATGTATTTAAATTTGTGCTTGTGAAATCATTATATTTAAAAACTTGCATCCTTATAGGTATTACCTACAATAAGCAATTCAGATTTTGTATTTCTAAGTACACATAGTGCTACTGAAACATTATAGCATTGGTTTGTATTTATTATATATATATATATGTGCTGAATAAAATATATATAAATATTTTATAATGTGGAAAAGTTAAATTTATTTAGTAGTATTGTAATAAATATAGGAATAATACAAGAAAGAGAAATGAAAGATTATAGATTATTTTTGTCTTTAAATAGCTCATTGCAAACTAAATCCCTCTCCACAGGCTCTCATAGAAAACGAAGCAGAAGGTAGTATTTAACAGGCTTACCAGTTGCTGGATAGTTAAGTTTCTATCCTTGTTTCCGCTCTAAGAATAGCCGGATACTATTTGCCAATTAGAATTTGATGGTTAGCTAATTTAGCAGTAGGTTGTCTACTTAAAAAAAAAAAATCATTAAAATTTTTAAGTTTATTTGTCCCAAACTAGGATCTAGATCAGGCTGGCAAATATCAGATGGTAAAGATTTTTCTTTCTTGTTTTATCTTCAGTTAAGAATGACAATATACTCATTTACCTACTAGTAATTAGATTGGTGGGTAAAATGGCTACAAATTAATCACCTAAGAGAAAAATCTTAAATCTGTTTGCAACTTCGAAAAAATTTCAGATTGTTTTCATGGCAGTTTGAAGACAATAATTAGTATTTATATATATCTGTGCTTAACTGCTGTTCTAAGAAAAGCTAATAACGAATAAGTTTTTATTGAAGCTTAGCACTTTCTAGGGTGAAATATGTATTCATATTCATAGCATTGAGATATATATTTTATAAATTGCAGCAGTAAAAAAAAAGTTTGTTACATTTTAAATATATTTAGGTAAAGCAGCCTTTCAGTAAACTATTGCCAAGCAATGATTTTTCCAATTTTTCTCTGCTGCAAATAACTTCCCATCCTAGCTTAAATTATAAAAGTATTGTGCCCAATTAGTTTAAAATAATTTAGCCAAATAGCACATACCAATTAATAGTTTATTACAAGATCTATTTGTCTAAATGATTTTAAGGATAAATGGTCTAGATATATGCAATATATACACGTGTATATATTGTACCGGTCGAAAACCACCACCCCCAATGTCAAATCGGATTCAAACTCAGCTTAACCAAAACCGAATTCAAACCCAACTTAACAGCTCAGATAGCAGAAATCGACGGCACAGTGCTATGCGCCAAGAACTAGCTCAACGGTTGGTGAGGACTAGAGACCCTTGCACTGACACGAATATTTAATAATTAATTACTTTGAATACCTTTTAAATCAAATCATATGTATGTTCGGGTTGCCAACACAGACAGCGAGTATTAACATTTAAATAATTATCAAAAGAATGATGAACTAAGAAACCAAGTATGTTAGAAAATATTTAATACTAATAATAATTTGTTTTGTTCAAGAAAATATAGATTGCATTAGTGATCTCTAGTCTTTAAAAGAATTTATAAATTTAAAAGAATTTATAAATATAATAAGAATGGCGGTCCTTATCATATGCCAACAAGAATTACACAACATGGGATTCTATGTCTATGCCCCCAACGAGAAATATAAAGGCAGATAAAGGTATTTATTTAGAACGGAAATGATTGTTCTAATTTTATTACGGTGGAATATGAGATTTATCTTCACATTCAGAAATCTATTCATGAAGAGCAAAACGTATTTTAAGGCATAACTTTAATCTTTATTTGAAAACTTATTTAATTAAACATATTTGAGAATTGGTTCGACTTTAATTTAAATCACTTCATCACGAATTACGAGTACGGAGCGGGTTTACCGGGACAAAAATGCAACGGTGCTTGACGAATTACGAGGCAGAGAGTCAAATTTAAAGATGATCGCTAGTCGATGATCGAAGTCTTATGGCGGCTTGCATTTGGCAAGTCTTACGCCCTTTGACTAATGAATCGGAAAGGAAGTACTTTCTTCCTGGAAAAATTTAAATAAGAGAATGATCACCGACCAGCCTAACGGAGCGGAAGATGGCCCTACATCAGCAACGTTTGATGATGATGACTTGGTAGTCATCGTTGAAAATAAAACCCATGTAGAATGCTCTACGTGATGACTTGACCAATTAATTAAAGTCAAACGAGCTTTAAGAAAACTATTTGAAAGTATTGGAAACTATGTTAACTATGCCCTAACATTCGTGCCCCTCCTGAATATCAATTTCAAATGACAAAAATGGAATTAAAATACATTTAACCCTTTATCGACCCTTTTTGGCAATAAAAACATTTAAGGTTATATTCGAATAAATATATATTAGTAGAACAAGAAATCAATATTATAACATTTTGTGAGTCTATAAACAATTGTAACTTAGTAGCTGGGGACATAGGTGAAAAATGAAGCTAATAGTTTATTATTTGCCAATTATCAAATAATAAACATGTAATATTTTCTTTCGACTCGATGATTAATAGAACTTTCAAATTTAGTTCTAATGGGCGAGAATTACTATTGGAAATTAATGTTATATTATTTACGTGAGGCAAGTGGAATCAAAGGGCTCATCGAGTCGAAAGATTATTGGCATATAATTTTTAAATACGACATTAATAAAGCACACCAACATATATATATTAAACGAACCACCAGGTAAGAAAAGAAAAAGTTTAAAGACTAGAGATTGAAAGAATTACAATATAAATTTATATTAGCATTTTATAAAGATTTACATTAAATAATAAAGAGCTCTTAAATAGGAGGAGTATAAAATAAAGTTCGAACTGGCCAGAAAGTTTAACGTTCATATTACCCCTTCCGCTGGTCCTTAAGTTACACCTCCAAGTTGTTGAAAACGTAGGCATCATTGGTTGACTACTGGAGTAGTATTTTAGTAGCTTTCATTATTTTAGCAGAATTATCGATCCGGAAAACGGTTCAGCAGCTCCATTGAAGATTTCTCAGGACTTTAGGAACCGTAGCCAGATTCCTGATGTTTTAGCCGACTATCATGATGAAATACAATTATTATACGCACAGAGTTCACTGCACTACTCTACAACAAAGCTCACTAGCTCCTTCTTTACTTTTCAGGGCTATATATCTACTGTTTCCTGATGCCTCCGGCTAGCGCTCATTTTGTTATCAATCTGGTTTTTTCTTATAATTAGTTGTTTTCCAAAACATTCCTTCGATAAGCTTTCAAACTAATTTGTGAATTCCTTTCCTAATTAGAAAATGAATTCTTAAAGTCTGAAATGATTTTAATTAAAAATGGAACTCTTATCTTTTTTAATTAATAAAACTTTACTGTTGTTTTTGAGAATTTGAAAGCCTTTGGAAGGAATGTAGCTTTTAATCGCAAAACTTTACAAATTATTTAAAAGTAAAAAAAAACAAGTATTCCCGATGCAATGAAACTTTCGAACAATTATATACATTTAATATTTACAAATATATATACGCACAATCCACGCAATTTAATATATATAAATTCATGAATATTTTATCATGAATTTATTTAGAGAATTGATCAAATTTAACTAAACTAACTAATTTTACTACGTATTTGAAACAAGTTATTCATTTTGGAAATTAGCGTGGATTGAACGTATAAAGCCCCATTGCATCGGAAATTTAAGGTTAGTATTAGAATAAATAACATGAAGCTAGGATCGAACTCAGATCCGACTGCTTCAATATATATATCACTTTTTACAAGGACATTCTTACTTCCAAATAAATCCATGATGAACAGGGCAATGTGCCAAATGAAAAACACGAAAAAAGAAAAAAAAGGAAATGCTTCTACTAGAGTATGTATTCCTTATATAAAATGAAACACAGGTAAAGTTGGATAGATGGTAGATGATCTGACATAAAAAATAATATTGTCCACTAAACAAAAGATTAATAGTATATGGCAAATCACATATATAAGAAGGAGCAATCTTCATGTAAGTGCTACAAGGGATGAATACATTAAAGCAATAAAAAAAACTCAACACTTGCTCTCCATATTTTAGATACTAGTCATTACATAGATCTCTCAAATATTAGAATTGTGTCCACTTGCAATAATCATCATTAAAGAATCTTTAGAGAAGCCATCAAAATTTTAAAAAGACTAAATTATATTAACAAATATGATAGTACAGTAAAATCACTGTCCATATGGAAGTTTTCTTTCACAAGTGAATATAAAAAAATATCCAAATTTAAAGCAAAGTGTCCAACACTCACATGATATAATTATAATTTCTACAATAACTACATCATTACTATTTTACTCAGTTGAAAGCAAATGTATCTTTATGAAATGTCAGTTATATTATTTGATTTTACTTTTGTTTATATTTTTTATTAAACACAGTTGTTTCAGAAAGCATGAATTTATATGTATAACATTAAAAATATAAAATTTTAAAAAAAAATCACAAAAATTTAAAAAAGATTCAACCAATAAATTAATTTTATGATAAATGAGTTTTTAGCTATAGTTTCTGTGTATATTAGTGGACTAAAAGTTTTTATAGTAAAAATGAGGCTAACAGAAAGCCAAGGCTTAAAGTGACCAAAAGACTATATTTGTATTGATAATGATAACTCTTTGTAATAATTGATAGCTTGGTCTTTCAATTAATGGGAAGACACTTTTTTCTCTAATGCATTCAGAAACTCTTTTTGACCTTATCATCCTTATCAGAAAAGTTGTCTATAAATATATTAAGAAATCTTACTTGACAAAATGATTTGCTTTATGAATTTATTTTATATTATTAGCCTTTATTACTATTAAAAATTATTATTCTTATTCTCTTAATTGATAGTAATTTTCTCTTTTTTTTTTTGTTTGAGTTTTATATTCTTAGATTTTGCTATAGTTATTACTGCTCTTTACAATTTTCTTCTTAATAAAGTGAAAAAAGAAAAATTCATTTTGGTTAATTGAATGTTACTATTATACATACCTACATTGATGTTTAATCATATGTTAAAAAACTCACAAACAAATTGACAATAATAACAACAAAAACAATCTATACAATATTGTAGGGGAAAAGAAGAAACTTCTGAACCAAAGACAAATATGAAAAGCAAAGTTTATATGAAAAATTCGCATACATGAAATATTTTGCTTAGAAAAATAATCTATAGTATTCATATATATGAATTCTTCAGAAACAGAAATCAAATTGTTTTGTTATTTTCTTTTCTGTTTTATATATGAGTGCAATAATTTGCATGTATAATATAGAAGGCACAAGATACACACTGGAAATCTGTTTGTTCATAAAAAATTTAAAGAATTTTATAAAGATAAATTCAAAATTTAATTTACTAAAAAGAATTTATGAATTACATAAATTTCCCTGATGCAATATACATATAGTAGTAAAACAATATAAAAAAATGTGGATGTGTGAAGAATAGCAAAAATTAATTCTTTACAACCATTATATCAAAAATTAGCAACATTTATGAATATGAAACATAAAAAAATATTTACTAACTTCTAAATATAAATGGAAATTATAAATTGAAAGTTGTATTCTGTAATGGTGTGTGCACATACATATAGAAAAGGGCTCTGATGGACTTGGGTACCTACATTCCATTTTATGTTTAATGATTCTTTAAACACGGCAAAATGACGTCATGAAACAATACTGGGATAACTAATCAAAGTTAAAATAATTTTTTTCCTGGAGAAAGGATTTTTTGTAAAACCACTAACTTAAATATGACTTACATTATAAATTTAATGTGTAATTTAAAATCCTCATTACTTATTATTGACAGGTTTGTTTTCAATCGTTTAGTATTATTTATCTTTTCAATTTCTTATTTAGTTTTGAAGAAAGTTGGGGAGAGAGAAAGTAAAAAAATATGATCAATTGTAAGTTGTTGTTTTTTTTGAAAATTGATTTGTTACAAAAAAAAATTAAAAAAAATAATAATAATAAAACAATATAAATGAAAAAGACAAAAGTTTTTATTTTTATTTTTAAAAATCCAAAAAAAGAATTTATTGTAATGCATGAAAATGTTTCATTTTTATCTTTTAGATTGTATTTTTTAAAACTATTTATGGATCTATATTTTATGAATGTAAAGTGGACTGAATCTTAAATCTATTGATCAGTTATCACAGTATTGTTTCATAACATTAACTATCAGTATTTTTAAAAAATCAATTAAAGGAAAAATGGAATGTAGATACACTCCATAGGTCCCATGTGAAAGTTATAATCATATAATTAATATATAGTGTAATTTTTAATAGCATTAGACATAATAATAATAAAATTAATAATAATACCAAAAAAAGCATTGGATAACAATACTGTATTCTGAAGATAATTTATAAATAAATTTAAGAATAAATGACTGTTGAATTTCATGAATAAATAATAAAAAAAAAACATTATTTCTTAAAGAATATAAAATGTGTAACAAAACAAAATAGTGTGCACTATAACAACTTAAGTTCTGTGTTGCACATTTTATATTGTTTGTTAAATAATATTTTATTACTATTATTTATTCATAAAATTCAATAATCTTTTACATTGAAATTTAATTTTATTGTAAATTATTTTTAGAATAAGATATTTAAAATTTCAGAATAAAAAAAATTACTGAATTTTCTGAGTAAATAAAAAAAAACAATGACTTTATATTATTTAATAAACAATATAAGATATGTATCACAGAATAAAATTGGTATAATACACAAAATAGAATGCTTAATATGTGTATTGACATTATGGCTAAGTCAATAAAAGAAAGAAGAGGGATAGAGAAAAGAAAGTTTTTTAATAAACTTTTTAAATATTAAACATAAAATGAATTGTGAAAATTATATTAAACTCATTATTTATAAAGACAAAGATATGAGAAATCATTATGAATTATTATATTAAGACAAATGTATTAATATGATGCAAGGTTCAAAAACACTAAAATGTCACATGAGACCACCACATCATATGCTTACACAATCTGTTAAATATTACCATTTAGTGCAAGTCATAGTAATTAATGGAAGCTAGAAAGTTTGTGCTTCAAAATCCCTATCTAGTATTATTCAGCAAACTAGTTTCTAGCTAATAGGTTCAGATCTGTATGTTTACACAAGTTAAGTAGTCTGGATTGAAACCATGATTGTATTTTTACTTTGGGCTCGCAACTAAAAATGTAAAGAATTACTAATTTGAAGGGTATATTAGATTCAAAGATCTAGATGCACTGCTCTAAAATCCAAGATTCCTCACTGATGAAAGCCATAAGCTAGAAGCTATTTTGGGGATATTGGATATATAGGCACTAGATAGGGATTTTGATGCACAAACGTTTTAGCATCTATTGATTACTATGTCTTGCATTAGACGGCACTATTATATGGAGAGGTTGCTATTGTTTTATGATACAAGGTTCTTTTTTTAAATATAATGATTGAATTTTTAGAATATAGATATATGTATGCATACATTTTGAATGAATATATTTGTGATAATGTTTTATAAAGAGCTCGCAAATAAGCTCTTAACAAGCTTTGCAGAATATCCTCAAGGATATTCTGCAAAGCTTGTTAAGAGCTTATTTGCGAGCTCTTTATAAAACATTTGTAATATAAGCTTGTTTAAATTAGGTCATGACATCTGACTTGATTTATTTGTAATTTGTGATAATAAATAAATGCATATATAATAATAATCTAGTAAAATTTAAGAAAAAAGTTTAAAATAGAATATATAATGTTTCATTTTATGGATCGGGTAATTTAAATAGAATGGTTAATAATTCAAAAGATAAGTTAGAAAAAAATAGTATGAGTAATGTAATTTATAGAATTTTTTGTGGATGTAACTTATCATATGTGGGGGAATCTAGAGGTTATATGGAGAAAAGAATTAAAGAGTATAAATTATTGTATAAAAGAGTTTTAAAAAATGTACAGATATATAGTGATAGTAATAATGAGGTGAAGTTATATACTGAATCTGTTTTTTATGATCATGATAGGAATTGTAATTTTAAATTTGATTTTGATATAAAAAAGATAAAAATTTTAGGTTAAGAGAGACATAATGAAAAAAGAAAAATTAAAGAAGCAGTTTTTATTAGTAGATATAAAAATACGATAATAAATAGAGAGTCAGCAATTGTTAGGATTAATGAATTATGGGATATTTAAATCGACATGTGTTTCCGGTTAGTAATAGATGATTCCATTTTGAAATTTGAGTTGAGTTGATAATGATTATGAATATAATCGAAAATATTTCTCTATGAGTTTTTATTTATATTATAAGTTATTCACCATTATTTGGAATATATTTGTTTCATTTTTTGAGTATATGTATGTATATGTTCATTTCTATCTATAATTATATGTGTATATACACATAAGTATGAATGTGTACATAATACAAAAATTTTAAAGTTTTCTTTAAAAATCTTTGCCATCTTTTATTTTTGTATATAATCAATTTAATAATTTTGTGATATTAATTTGTAGTTGGAATATGTTTGGTTCTTTAAAATATCCACAATAATTTTATTACCGCAAAGCTTGTTCTGAAGTCACTCAAGCTAATCTGCAGCAGATTTTTTGGTTTCTGTATCTGTTTGAGTCTAAATCATCTTCTTGTTATAATCCTTAGTTTTCTTTTTTTTTAATTTTCTAGATTTTGTTATTATTATTATTATTTATAATGTGATTGTGTTGTTATCTAATAGCAGTATGACTCAGATCAGGCATTTTCATATTGCATCACTAAGTATAGTCAAAAACATGTAAATATGATTGCATTTTTTATAAATCCATTATCACATTAGTGACATTTGTTTTTTTGTTGTTTGTTTTAGCAATTAGAAATAAAATTCATCATTAAATTAAGGCTACTGTTTTTTTATGAGTTATCTGCTGAGAAAGGGATTTTCAAGGCATTAATCTATCTTTAGTCTCTTAAATTTTAATCATTGTTACTTCAAAAATATTTAATCAATATTCAAAACTAGTTATGGATATTTCTCTGAATTTGTTTCAGGGTTCTTTTCATGTGTAATATATTGAACTGGGCCCATGTAAAACTTTATTCTTGTAGGTTTAAAGCTTTTAATATAATTTTTATTTTATATTTTTACTATTACGTGAATGGACTGGCCCTTCAAGCAGAGGACAGAATACTATTGATAGCATAAACCATTAACGATACTGACAATCAGATCGAGCTATACAAAGCATAATACAACCACATTTCCAGATCGTGGCCCATTTTATCTGCTGGATTCAAGCCCCTGCCATCCAAAGCATTTATTTATTTTGAGAATCAACCTCAGGCGCCAGTCAACCATAGGTTATAGTCAGCATGCTTCAGATGACAGGCACACAATCCAGCACTTGAAATATCCCATGACTAGCTCACATTCTGCCTCAAGGTTCAGCACATTTACTTAACTCATAAAATAACTCTACACTAATTCACTGGTGATGCAGTGACAAGAGAGAGAGAGAGAGAATAGACAAATAACAATTAAGCAAACATTAATATTTAATTACGTTCACATATATTTAACATAATATAACAATAATATTGAAATTTATAAAACAAAAGTAATATATACATAAATAATTACTCAGGCTAAATTATGATAGTCTTTCATTATTTAAAATAAAGTGTCTAGAGACAGTGATCAAAATATATTTAGTTATTTAAAGTATCTTTACCTAGGTTTTCATGATTGTCAATTTCCAACCAGTTGGCTTTTTAATCTCCATCAATGGTTCCAGGGTTGTTTTCCATTCTTTGTGTTGACAATGGGAGAGCGAGTTCCTGGCACATCTATTTACAATCAAGGCATTATTTCGGGCAAGGTTTCAGTTGATTTTCTTTTTTGTTGAGGGCTTTTGGGACCTGAAGCCCAGCTGGACAATGGTCCATTCTATACTTTTGTTTGCTGATGGTCAATTTACATATAGCTTGCTGGGGGTTGTCAGTACTTCTGTATTAATTTCATTTATAAAAGAAGTAATAAAATTTACTTTCAGGTTAAAACTTGACACATCACATAAACTGTTATGTAAGAAATCGCATCTTTTGATATAATATTAGCCATTAAAACATATTTTTAGGGAAATGGATGATCTTATAGCCTTGATAGAAATATAGATGAATGATCAATTTATTAATGATCAGATTGTAGACTATCAATATTTAGTATATAGACATTGTTAAATATTCAAGATGTGGAAGTGTATTATTAGCTGTTTAAAATGATTCTGCAACAAAATAAGTAAATGTAGAAGTGAATTTTATTGATTCCATTTGATTGAAATGACATCAGAAAATCAATTGGACTTGTTTGATAAAACATATATTTTGTTTTCATATTAGTATAAATGAATTTTATAATGAATAATTTGGAAAAATATTTGTTAAATTGTAAATACAATTTTGATCTCTAGTGACTTTAATGCATACTATGTAATTATGTAATACCTTCATATAAAATTTTTGAATTGTTCAACAATGAAATTAGTGAAAGATTAAGACTTATCGAATTTGTGGTTATTATTGACATAGTTCAAAATAACCATTTAAAAAATAATAATGAATACATTCCAAATTTTATTTTGATCAATTTTAATAATATTGATTCAAGGCATAGTCTCTGGTCATTGTCAAAAGATGACTGTCATCATCCTGCAATTGAGTTTGATTTATTTGCATACCTTCCTTTGGTGACAAGGATCTGATAATTCCAAAGAGAAATTACAAATTTGGTGATTATTATGGTCTGTATTATTTTATCAAGTTCGCTAATTGTGATCCAATGTATAGATTTTCTGATGTATATGTTGCAGTTGATTAATTTTAAAAAATTTTGTAAATAATTTTAAATGAAAGGATAGCATTACATCATATAATTTCTAAAAAAAATATTTTCTTTGGCTTTCTAAAAAATAAAACAACCATCAAAAGTTATTTAAACAATCGGGATTTGTACTTTGTTATAATATCTTTATAAATTTTACATGTTTGAAATAAGAAACAAATTGATTTTAAAAGATATATTTGCAACTGGAGATTCATTTTTGATTATTTTTGGTCATTTATTAGAAAGCAGTCTAGTGTCAAAAATAAAATGTCAGTTGATTCCAGAAGTTTTATAGCTAATAACTTTGCTGATTATTTTTCATTATATATAAATAAACATATGTTAATCAATCCTTATAGTTATTGTTGTTTCTAAAACTAATAATTTGATAGATATTGAAACAATAACTACTGAGTTGACAATAGAACACTTCGAAACCAAAAAAGCACTGGACATTATATGATAGTATCATTCAATCACAAAGAATATGCTGAACTACTAGCTCTAGTTCTTAATTATATTTTTAATCCCTCTTTGCAGCATTCTATTTTTTTTAATTAATGGAAAATTGCTAAAGGTATATTAATACCAAAATCTAAATCACATGGAATCAAAAATTATAGACTTTTTCTTCATTTTGCATAATTGGGAAAGTCTTTGAAAAATGTGTGTATAATAAAGTAATATGTAATTTATCTAAATATCTACAAAAACACAATATGTCAGATCTGTTGATACTGATTTGGTATATATTTAAGATGCTATTGTGAATGTCATTGGCTGTAATAATATTATTTATTTTGATCTGAATAAAGCCTTTGTCATAATAGACCATTTTTCTGGTTTCAAAATTGCATATCATTAGTTTTTCTCTTCATCTTTTGCAATGGTTTGATTTTTTTATTATTTAAAAGCTTAATCTAGTACCTCATGGAATTACAAAGTTTTATACATATCACAATGTGACTGGAGTGTCTCAAGGAAGTATTTTTGGGTCATTGCTTTTTTAATTTATTACTAGGATAAAGAGCAATATGCTTTTGGCAGCAATTTTCTGTGGTTGCTATCAAATTTTACAAAATTATTATTAATTGTAATTATAAAGAAATTTTATGATCTAATATCAAATGATTTTAAGTTGGATATCAGAGAAGCAATATGAAGTCAATGTTGAAAAAATTGTTCCATATCCTTTTTTAAAAGTTATCAACTAGCATTTTCAGCTACATATTAACCTCAAAAAATAACCCAATAAAGAAATAGCGTAAAAACTTAGATGTTATATTTAATAATAATAGAAAACAATTAATAACAATATTCAGTACATCATTTCAAAAATCGATGAAACTATGGCTTGATACTCAGAAATTGTGAAATGTTTGAAAAAAAATACATATGTGTACTTTCTTGAAATGCTAGTTGTACTAGTTTTAAGCTATAAGCTTTGTGGCTTGAAACTCCAGTAACTTAGTCATAGATTGGCATTGGAAAAGATTTTTTAAAAATTTCTTAATTACCTTGACTATGAAGAACTGCATGATATCAATTCATTACATAAGAAGAGGATTCTGAATATTATATTTTTAAAGAAAATTATACTAGGTGAGATGGATGTAAAGAATTTATGACAATAACTCTTAAATTGAAAATGAAAGATATAATATCAAAGATTTGTATAATATTCCAAAATTCAAAAATGAGACCTTAAAACATTTATATGTAATAAAACTGCCTAGAGTATTTAATAAGTACTTTAATACTACAAATATTTTTTGAACTAAATAGTAAAAGTTTTAGGATTGCTGTACAAAAAATATTACTATGGCTTAATAAATAATTTAAAATTATTGTCATTTTTTTTATTTGGATTATATCTGTTAAATGTATCAAATAATTGAATTAAATTATTATTTTAAAATGAGAAATATTCTTTATTCTCTTTTTACAAATACACTTGATATTTACTTAATATCTCTTTGTAATCAATATAAGGTACATTGCAATAGCATTTGTATTTGTAAAATTATTTTTGTTGACAACTTATTTTTTGGAAGTTTTATTGATTCTTGATTATTTTTATTATATCATTTTAATTATTTATATTCTTGATTATTTAGTGAAATTCTTGCCTAGATCTATTTTATTGACTGCTTATGTTCCTTGTTATCAAAATATATCGAGTTAAAATATTTTTTTTGGGATAGTTGTACTGTTGTCAACTTGCAAAATTATATTACACATTACTTTTGATAAGATTGACTTCTGAGTGTCTTATGCATTGTGTGTTGTTATTCTTTATAAAGTTTAGAGTGTTTATCAATATATATCATCATCATTTCCTTTACATCATGAAGTTTTCATTATAAATACTTGTTTAGCCAAAAACTTTCCATTGTCATTATAAGGTTTTCATTTGGAAATGTAATCAAAAACAATTCAATTACATTGGTGTCAGATTGTTTAATTCTTTTTTATTGTCTATTCATTAGATGTCCCCATAACTCATTTCCCAGGTTTAAAAAATGATTTGCAATCTTGGCTATTTTATTATATGTAACTATTTATATATTTATTGCTGTTGTTTTTGTATTAATATTTGGAAATTTATTGTGTTGTATGTTTTGCACAAGGTTAATATATATAGTTTTATTTTGTTTTTGTAATTAACTTTGGAATTTGATAGCAAAAGAAGTTTTTTTTTTTTTTGTTTGTAGTTATTTTATTATATTTTGATGTATTACATATTAAATAAAATAAAAAATAAAAATATTTTTATTATTATCATTATCATCTTAAGTCAAGAATTCTTATAATAATTCATAATGCATTTGATTTTGTCATTATATAATAATTATGCAATCTGATCATTCTACTTATAATATTTCCATGTGAAAATGAGATATTAACTGTAATTTATTGTGTGTGAATAAAGTTATATCTTTCTTTAGCAAAAAAAAAAAAATCTTTTTTTTTTATTTATTTATTTTATATATGTATAATGAAATGATTTTTTTTTTTTTTTTTAAATATATTTTTTAAGATGGTTCCCTCTTCATGCAAAGCCTGGTAAATCTAAAGAGAAAGATCAAAAGAATCGAGGAGAATTAGAAGTGAGAACTACATTTTATGTCAAAAGTAAATCTACTGAGAAAGATCAAAAGAATCAGGGAGAACTTGAAGTAAGAACAACAATTTATGACAAAAATTTATCTGATAGCTGTACCAACTTAAGTAAAAAGTATAAGCGCACATCATCATTAAAATCTATGGCTAATACTGTTGGGCAGAAAATGCGTCTTCCAAGAAGCTTATCTTTCAAAGATTCAAAAGTTGACATTTTGTCACGAAGTCCTCCCATAGGAAGCTCTGATATAAAGCCAGAAAAGGTTTATTTTTATATTAATTTAACATTATAATTTATTGCAATTAATGTTTTTGAATATTGTTGAAGTATGGAATGGAAATACAGTAAAGAATCAGTTTTTATACTAATTGTAGTTTACTCTTTTTATAGTAGCATACACCTATATATACATGCTAGTATCTATTAAATAATTAAACTTTATGTTATTTATTAAATAGTAAAAATATGCATCTTAATGATGTAAAGGACTCATTAAACTTCTAAATTCTAATGTATTATAATAAATTGTATCAAGGAGATGGCAAGCAATATTGAAGTATTACCCACAATGGCCAGTTTTTATTGTTCAGTTGTAATATATTGTTATGTTATTCCATTTACTTTTGGATATAGAATTTAACATAAATACTGTAAAATTTTAAAAAACCAATTAATGTATTTTTCAATTTGCTATAGAGTCCACTGTTGTAAAATCACACATTCATTAGATTATATATGTAAAATAAATGAAAATACAAGACTTCTCAAAGACATAATAAAAAGGTGCAGTGTTAATTATTACCATTAGGAAGATAAGACACAGAATAGAATATATTGAAAAACTATAATTAGACATGGTGTTGAAATATTTAAAAAAAAAAATAAAGTTTATATTTGTGTTTTACAGTTTGATTTGTATAGCCATTGCAAAATTCATTTATAGAAAAGTTTTTTTCCTTTGGAGTTGGAATGATCATATTTATTTAAGACTGACTGCTATATGTATGTTTAGATGGATATTTTTAGACAGCTATTTATTCACAAATATTATAAAAGAATCTCATACTCTGAAAATAATATTTGACGTGAATGTCTCTATTTGAAAGATGCTAAATTATTTGGATCTTATATGACCAATTAAGTTAATTGTATTTCATTAACTAAAGTTTATTATAAAAATATTTAATGACCATATGACTTGCATTGCTTTATTAAAACTACAATTAAAGTTCCTTTTCATTTAGATATAAGTTGATTTATAATTTTATTAATTTGTTAATTGTGTATATTTTAAATGACCAAATCATCCATGAACTAAAGCTTTCCTAATATATCATACTTATGACATAATTAATTATTCAAAGAAAGTTAGATCACTACTTCTACAGCTCACATATAAATTGTGGTGCACATTCACTTTTTTTAAATAATAAATACCATGCTTTAAATGAAAAGTTTTTTTGCAAAATTCCTTTAACTTTAGATAGAATCACTGCTAAATTTAAATGTACACAATTCATTAATGGAAATAAACATTGTAATTAATAAAAATAAATTTTTTAAAAGAATAAGAAATAGAGCAGTAAATGAATTGTACAATTCAAATATTTTCAAAATCTCTACTTTGGTGAACATTATCAAAATACTTTTCATTTCTTCAATAGTACTGAGGATATTTCAAGAATAATCATTGTTGCACCATATGATCACAAAATATAAATCACCAAGTAGCATAGGAGGGACAAACTCTTATTGTGAAAATCATAATTTCAAAATCTGTTAAATAATGATTTTATATTTATTCAATTTTTTTTGCCATTTTTAAATAATAAGCTAAAAAAAAAAAAAATATTAATTTAAATAAAATTATCAAGAATTTATGTTTTTTAAACTACAAAAAAATATTGTTATAACCAAGAAGCATCTAAAAATGAATGAAATGGTATAAGCAGCAAATATGAAGCAAATTCATATTTGTAGGAAAACATAAGATATTAAAAAACAAAATCTTTGCTTACTGGAAAAACTCAATTGAAAATTATATACTAATAATTGCATCCAAAATAAGATTTCAAAAGCACACTTGAAAGATATATGTATTTTGTATATTAGTTGTATTTGTTTTGCCACTTCTGATGGATATGGAAATTTGATTAATTTGGAATAGTTTTTATATTAAATAAATTTATTTGTTACATATATATTTTTTAATTTTTTGATTATTATTAATTTGACGTTAATGAAATCTACAGTAAATTCATCTAATATATTTTTTATCTATTCTTTTTTTTAATAAAAAAAAAATTCAAGAATGGAGAGATAAATATGGAATTTAGACCAGCTGTTTCATCTCCAACAAGAAAAGAAGACAATTTAGAATCTGTAAGTTTGTTTTAAATAAGATAAAAGATTATTTTTTTAACAATTACATAATGATGAAATACCATTTGATCAGCCACATTATCAGCTCTGTCATCTGATGTTAGTAAAATATAAAACTTATTTTTTAATGCAAAATGTAAAGATAGTTTAAAGTACATTGCAACAAAATAAATATATCTTGTGGCATTAGATTTAATTTTGTAAAGCAGAAGTGATCATATTATTTGTACTTTATAAAGAATATTACAATTTGGTTTACAAGATTCATACTTTCTGCACTCACAACTTGGACATTATTCGTTTAGATTATTAATACATTAACGATTAGAAATATCTTAATAAACAATATAGAATATAGAACACTGCTGCTGATGAATAAATGAAGGTTTTTGATTGTGTTTTAGTCTTATTAATTTTAATATATATTTACTGATGACATTTAACATCAACTATTCTAATTGTTTTTGTTTTTTTAGATATTATAAATATTGTATTTACGTTAAGTTGAAATTATTATTTCTGCCTTAGATAATCAAATCCAATACTTGTTATAATTATTTAAATGAAATTTTGATTGCAGTATATTATAGAAAATCATAATTACTTTTCTTCATTTTTGTAATATTTGATAATGATTATCAGATTAGGAATAATAAAGGCTGATGAACTTGTTCATTGAATATTTGAATCCTGCTTTTGAAGATTTTCTATTATTTTTTAATTCATTTGATTTTTAAAACATGTTTATAGATAACATTAAATATTGATTGTTGTTACTATTAATGGTATTTCATCATTATTATATATTGTTATTTATGTATTATATATATATATTGATTTTAGTTTGCTTTAAAACAACCTGATCTTCTTCGACGTTCATTGAGTGATATTAGAGGTTCTCGTATTACACCTCTCAAAGAGCTTCAAGAACATCATTTATCATTGCCATATATGGAAGAAACAAACAATGAAAACTTGAGTCGAAGTAAGTTTTAAAGTTACTTATACTTATTACCTTTTCTTGGTTGTTATTTTCAAAATAAAACTTCAAACTATTTTATTTTTTGTATATTTATTTTATAATTAAATTATCAACAATCTTTATCAATACATCTAATAAACAAATGATATATATTGTGGACAAATCATAAATATAAATCATATATGTTTGTTATAACTATAATTTTACAGGTATTAATTCCAATAGCAAAAATATTTTCCATTCAAATGCATAACTAAAGCCTATATATATATACACACATAAATTTGCTAATTATATGGATATGTTTGTTTTTATTATTTATATTATTTTATTTTTAGGAAATTATTTTTATTATATATATGTAAACAACAATTTATTAATATATCTATTCTATATCATTTAGATTTGAATAGAGACATCCTGCTTTTTTGTTCTTAAAAATGGAAAGGCTGCCATTCCTAGTGAGATATGTGGAAAAGTTTTAAAATATGATGGTGCTATACTAGCTTCAAACTAATGAAAGTTGTAAGAAGTAAAATTATGTTACCAGTCCATAAGAATTCTTCTACTGCTTTGATTTACAAAAATTAAGGGTTGAAAAAAAAAAATCTGCAATAATTATGGGATATCATTACTATCAAAAAAACAAACAAACAAATACTTCTAAAGATTTTATTAAATATGTCACTTCCAATTATAGATAAATGGTCAGCTTTGGTTGTGGTTTTAAAGAATCATGAAGCATTGAAGACATGATTTTTTGTTGCCAGACAAATGCAAGAAAAGCATTATAAGCAAAAATATAATTTATATGTTGCTTTTTGATTGTATCAAGACATTTAACTCTTTCATTGAAAATGTTTGTGGCAGTATTTGAAATAAGTTTGTTCATAGAAATTATTCATATTATAGAAATAGAAATATTACTGCTGCTGAAAAATCTGAGGCATTTAAAATGGAATGTGTATTAGGTTTATCTTTAATTTCTGTTTGACATCTTGAACAGTTTACAAGCTACTTCATCTTCTTAGCTTTTACATTTATGTTGCACTGTTTTTGCTAATTCAAATGATCTACAGAATGCTTTTGTAGTTTTGAGAGCAACTTATAAAGACTTTAGTTTATTTATTAATATTTTTATCTAATAATGAAATAAAAATATTTGCTAACTTTTAGTTTGGATGATTATCAGCTTGAAAATATGAATCAGTTTAAACATCTTGATACAAGTGCAACAAAAATATTTATGAACTGTTTCTGCATTTAATGCAGCTAAAAGTTGTGGGATCTGTAAGTAAATTATTGTGTTTAGATCTATTGTCAAATTTATTATAGGAAGTTTATTTTATAAACATAAAGTTAGAAAGAATTATTAAATAAAATTTTAAAAATTGAATAGTTAGTTGCTTGGGAAGTCATAACACAAGAAGTGACAAATTGGGCTTTGATCTTTTAGAATTTTTCTCTCTGCTATTATGAGTGTGGCTTTATACAAAACATAAATCTGGATGATTAATATGGGAAACGAAAAAGATTAGAAGTTTTTAAAATGTGTGTTTGGAGAAAAACAGAAAATATAAACTGGAAAAATAGATTTAGCAACATTGAAGATAGTAAATTAAAAAAGATTTTTAGTGAGAAAATTACATGGCAGAAGAGAAATTGGATAAATATATACTCAGAAATAAAGGAGTTATGATAAATATGTTGGAAGGATTTATAAAGAGTAAGAAATATATTGTACATTTTTCTGTAGAATAGAAATTTTTTTAGGAATGATTTTCTTTTTAAAAATATTTTATTTTTGTGCAGCATGTCAAAATTTTTTTAAATCTTCAGCTAATAAGTAAGGATTTCCAGCTAATGCTGGCCAAGATTTTACCACATAATAATAATAAACAGCTGTTTAAAAATGAATGGCCATTCCAAATCCAAAAGAAAAAAGGAAAAGAGAGAGAGAGAGAGAAAATAATTTTAAAAATGAGTTTGATTATACAAATCAATCTGTGAACCATAAATACATCCACATACAAAACATGCTGATCCATTTTTCTATTTAATACTTCAACACCATGTCTAATTATAGTTCTCCATACTTCCCAATGGAAACAAGCGATATTACATTTCTGTAGAATATCTTTGAGATAATCCTTATAACTTAAATGGGTCTACTTCTCTTACAAAACCGAATGTCTTCCATTGTTCATTTGTTTTACATTTTCAATCTAACAAAAGTATGCTTTTACAATAGTGAACCCAATAAGTATCACATCCAGCAAGCTGAAGAACATATTGATTGGTTTTATGATTTAATGTAGCATCCTTAAGTGAAACCTTTCTAATGCCTTTATTTTGTGTCATTCAAGTTTCACATCCATACAATAAATTAGATAAAAGAACGGTTTTATATGTAGCTAACCTAGTTGCAATGGTTACTTCCCTATGGTGAAATATTCTATCTTTTAACTTGTTAAAAACAGTAGTAGCATATTGGAGTCCTTTGTTGAATCTCAATATCTAAATCCACCTTTCTACTTACAAAACTACTAAAATATTTAAACTGGTTTACATTCCCAAGTTAATAATCACTCAAGCTGAAAGTTAAGTTGTTGTTTTTTTTTATTACTTAGTATCAAATATTTTTTTTTTGCTTGTAATAAAAACAATTTGAAAATTCTTAATAATATATCTGAAGATATTAACAGAATATATATAATACAATAAATATTAATCCAAAGCTAATGCCCATTAAGAAGATAATCATTTCCAAAGTATATTCCAAACTAAATTTGATATGGAAATATATTTTCAACATTAAAGTTCTTCTGATATCAATATTTTTAATTGTTCATTGGATTGATTCTCAATATAATGAATTCTATTTCAGTAGACTTTTGTATATGGAAACAGTTAATAATGTTGGATTATATGGTACTTCATCTTTTTACAGTTAAAATCTTGTTAGATATAGTAGAAAGTCCATTTATTATCTTGGGATAGAAAATAATGATCTTACACTCAATGGGTACCAAATTCACGATGTAAACAAAGATACTATGCATCCACATATCAGTGACATTAATATTGAATATTCTTCAATGCTATGAAAGATATTTTCACGCCAGTGGTCTAAAAGAATAATCCATAATGGAAATTTCCAAAATAAAACCATTAATTTTTGATTTGGGGATCAAATTAGATACTGAATAAACTTGACATTCTATTTATTCTTTCTCTGTATTGATTTTCTTCTATCTAACTTTATCACACAGATATTTCAAGACTTACTGTATAACTATGCTTGCCTCCTTATATTTCTCATATTTAAATGTAAACAGTGCAATAGATGTGATTTTTTTTTTTTAGCCCAATACTTTTCATAAACTTAGTTTCATTCTGGACTATTTATATAAAAATTATTCAATCATAAATCACTTCAAGAGCAAGTCCATAATTTCTTTATCATAGTTTTCAGTGAATCAACTTCAAGTATGACCTTAAAAAAGATATAGTATTACTTAACACATATGATTGAAGCAGCACATTACTGTTATTATTAGGCCATTAACTATGTGACTCTTCCTGTTAATATTGAGAATAATTTCAATTTTTTCTAATATGAAAACTTGTTACTTCCCTCAAAAGTATGATATGAAGAAACTATCTGAGAACTGATAATGAAAATAGTAAACCAATTAGAAAGAACAATCCAGAAGAATTGTTGATTTCTAATGTGAAGTCTAGATCCACTCATTGCAAGAACTACAGTACTTTGTATAAATTGCTTGAATTCAAATTTATAAGATAATTAAAGTTTTTAACATCTATTTCATAGTCAGATTCAGTACTAATTCAAACATTCTTAAATGTTTATGAGAAGCATGGTCCTGCATCCATTACAATAATACCAAGCCAGTCGTAGAACTGATGCTTCTAATTAATCTGACCATCATTACAGGTCCAATAGTTTTCGTATGGTTATTCATATTTTCCTAAAATAGTTCTAAATATGATTTATATATTAAACTATTTGTAAATTCATTAAACATCTTCTAAAGATATATTATTTTTAGATCACCTGATTTTGTATATATATATTGTTGAACTTTAATGTTACCACCCAAAATTTTCTTAGCCAGCTTATCCAATTACCTAACCTCCTTTCACCATAAATCTATCTAAACAATTCCCTTCCTATGTTGCAAACACATTTTAAATTTTATATCAGCCTTCTTGATTGACATTATTTGATGTACAATTAATTCAAAACATAATTAGTGAAATTCTTATTATCCTTGCATTACATCACTTTTGCAAAACTATGTAAATAGATATCAAAATAATTGTCTTACTATAAAGATTACAAAAAAATTACGTATTTAAGCAATCTGGCTTACTTAATTGCAAATATATTTCCTCATCTACATCAAACAAGTAATTAATATATAAAATTTTTTGCAAACAATAGGGCAAATTAATTGAACCAGAAAATAAAATAAATAGCCAAATCTCCCAATTCTACAAATTATCATTCAGAAAGTATTTTTGCTTTTAGGTGAAAATATTCTGATTGGTGTTCTAGTAGACCGAGTGTTAATAAATTTTAACTTCCAAATTAACTGTCTAGAATATTCTGAGGCAACTAATTTTTCTTCAAATGTGACAGGAATCTTTTATACAAAGAAATAATTGAATTTACGCTTAACTTTATCATATTCAAACATTTCTATTTTATATCCTAAACCAGCTTTAGCCAATCTGATTCTGCTTTTACTCAAAAACTTTCATCCACTCATATTTGAAGATATATATGTGAAAATTATTACTAATTGCATTTCTTTTGAAGCAAAGTTCTGTTCTTGGCCCAACTATGCTTGGTTGGATGTCATATGACTTTTGATCCACTGTGAATCAAATAGGTAACTGACAAACAATGAGAAAGTTATTCTAGTGATCCAAGTCACTGACAGAATCATTTTATTTTCACTTGCCATTATGATCTTTAACATAATATTTGATCATCTAAATATTACTTGCTGCATTATTAACCATATTGATTAACATTTCTAGTAATATCACCAATTTTCATAAATAGTATAGATATATTCATAGATCCTCATTGTCCTCTGTTCTATTTGTAGTCTATGTAGATTTTTTCCATATTTGTGACTTCACTGGAAGTTTCTTTACCATTATTTTCTGAGATTCTGATCAAAATTCTTGGAATTTTTCTTTTGCTTTTTTGATATAATTAATTTCACAATCTCTATTTTATGTAGCCACATATTAACTATTTAAATAGAAACTTACTTCATATGTTTGATGTGATTTCATATGATCTTCTGAGCATAATAGAAACATATGTCTTGCATATATAAACATTGCCATATATAAAATCATAAATTTTTAGAAAATTCTACAGAGGACATATATAAACTAATGTTAATCAATTACTTATTCATGTGGCATTTAATTAATTAATATATAGATATATAACTTATAAACGGTGTAATATGTTTTTAATTAACTCCTCTATTTCCAACCAGACACTGACAAATATAAATAAAGTCATTGTAAGCTTTTGATTTATAATTCAAATTCAGTTGTATCTTGAAGATTTTTTTATTTAGCTAAGGATTTCTCTAGCAAGTTTAAAGCTTTTTCAGAAAGTGAAGCAATTTAATTACTTACCCATTGTTGGCCAGTACTTGGATATCTAGTTATTTTTAATTGAAGATCTAGTCAATGATCAAATGAGTATTGCCGACTGACTGTAGAGACTGCTATTTAATGTAGTCTTCATTACTAACGAAGGAAGCATCACACACACATTGAGCCAATCTCTGAAAACTGGCTCTTAGGCAGATAGTTGGTATATGATTTAAAAGAATTTCCAAAGTAAGGGTCCAAAAGATTTTATCTAAATTTATAAATATTGCTTTCTATATAATAAAATATTAAAATAGCAGACCATATGAACTAAAATTCATTCTTATCACATGATTGCTGCAAACATCATTCTTGGTAGTACATAATATATATGTTGATTCAAAAATTTTCACAGGTTATAGATATAAATGATGTATTTTGGAGCTTCATACATTGGTTTATTCATTATCAAAGTCGTACATGAATGAACCAAAAAAATAATTCACTTATATATATATATGTCATATTATTATTACTATTTGCTTTTTCACTACACGGAATATCCCGCAAATAGTAATAATAATATGACATCTTTTATCCGTGAAAATATTAGAATTAATACATATATATATATATATTTACAGCAAATGATTTTGACAGATTGCACTTTTGGCAATATGTACGTGCATATAAAAGCTTGTAAATGAGAAGTGAGCTTGTAAAAATCTTTATTATTATAAGATAAAATTAACAAGTTTATTTGAAAAGATTGAAAATGTTAGCATTTAATAATATGAAAATATTTTCTGATAAAACTATAAAGTTTAATTTTATGTGAATTAAAAAAAATAAAGTTTTTTTTTTTTTTGTAAATTTATCAAAAATTTATATTTGTTTGAATGTTTTTATATATATTTCCAAAAATTAATATCAGTCTTAATTTTAAATATTTTTAATATTACTTATTGTAATAATATATATTTATATACTTTTATATACGTGAATACTCTGCATATTTTGAATGGATTATTTTTATAGTAAATAAAGTAAAACAAACTTTCTAGAAGTGGAAAAATTAAAACTGTGTTTTCAATCTCATGTAGTTGTTATTTTAATAGTATATAATATTAAGCTACTGTTATGAATGTTACTATATTCAACTTCAGAAATTATTTTAAGTAAAATAGCTTTAATTTTAAAACTTTGTGTATCTATCTGCCTGTAAAATATAAATGTTTTTATTCGTTCAGTTTTGTCAAATAATCCATGAGACATTATAATTTTTTTTTTAAAAAAATTATACTAAAAGAATACTGTTTTTCATTGTTTATCATATTTATTCAGATATTGATATTATATTTATCATTATCAACAATCCTAAGTATTCGTAACAAGGTTGTTTAAAGTTTTTCAGCTTTTCCATATTAAGATGTATCTAACTGATTGGTTATTTTTTATAACTCAGGCAATGAAGATCTGTCATGTTCAGGACAATTACATTCTGAAGAGATGATGTCTACAGAAAATCTATCTAGTGAAGAGAAGTCTTTCCTTAGGAAAAACAGGCTGCATGCCCCTAAAGACAGTGAGTAATTGCTTTGCAAAATAATACTACCTCTAGAACTAGAAGAATCCTCATATTAAGAATTATCTTTATTTTTTCTGGAACAATAATTTAATAAATGGTTTAATTTTATAATTTTTTTTTTTTAATTTTCATTATATATATTTTTTTCTTTCATAATTTTTGATCTAACATGGATTTAGTATTCGATTTTTCAAATGAAAATGCATGTGATAAAAATGTATGCAAAAATTATAATAAATTTAAATTTACTTCGTAACTGCTCCGTTTTTCTGACATTATTATGCTGAAAAAGATGTTCAACAGTAAAAAATAAAATTATTTAATTGATCCTTTTCTTAAGAGGAACTCTTCAAGTTTGTAAATAGGTAAATAAAAATTGAGTTTTAATAATATGATTTCATTAGAATCAATCCTGAAGTGAAGAAAGTATTGCTAATTTTTTTTTCCAAAGAAAATGTATATACATGGAGAGAGTATGAAATTATTTTAATAAACAATTGAGATTATTTAATGATTTTCAAGTATTTCTTCCATTCAAAAATACTATGGAATAAGATAGTTGGATGAGAATGTTAAAAAAAAAAAAATTCCAAACATGAATTAGCTTTGATAGTTATATAACTTGTAGCTTAGTTCTACCATTAGTAAAATTAAATTGAATAGTGTTATTACGCAATTATTTTTTAAACTATGAAAAATAATATATTTGATCATTCAGAGATTAACTTCTACTTTCTTAAAAAGATATTTCACAATATCTAATAGTGATTATCTCCAATTAATGTAATTTTGTTATCAAAACAGGCAAAACTCTCCATACAGTAGTGCCACTCAGTGCTGTTATGGGCAGGCGTGGGAAATGGTGGTTATGCGATGTTTGGTGGTTTAATGTAATTTTGCTGTCACAATTTTGATATATATCTATAACATAAATTATAGTGCTCAAATCAAGAACAATACCAATAATTTATTAGATTTTTATATATTACATTTTTTTAGTTAGAAGCCCATAATTTTTTCCACTCTTCTAACAATTAAATAGAAATTAAAACATTTAATTTACTATTCATTGATCAGTTCTGAGGTTGACAAATAAGATATTAACACATTACCCAGTAATCTCTGCAGATGTGTCACTTGGCAATTGCAATTTGCACTTATCTGTAACTCGTAATGTTTTTCATTTCAAGAAAATAAACTTCTAAACTAAAAAATGATAACAACAACTAACTCATACTGTGGAATATTGTGTTATCATCTTAATTAATGAAAAGCTCTAACTATTCTATAATTTGTAATATATATATATTTTGCAGGAAGTTTTCAATCACTTATTTGAAATTACTGAGCATTTGTATCAAGCTGTAATACCTGTGTCCTATTTATTTGTAAATGTTTGAATGAAAACCCGTTTTAAAACATATTTGGAACTTTTATAGGACATCAAGTGAAATAAAAGATTGTTTTTGACTTGTTCCTTTGTTTAAAATAACCCCCCCCCCTCTTACTAATAATTTATTATTCTAAAATATTAAATAATTTAATATATATTATCACTATTTTTTTATTTTATTATATACATTAGAAATATTTGTTTTTTGTTTTAAATATGGCAGTATAGTTAAGAAGAAATAGAATATAACTTCAATATATATATATCAAAATAAATATAAAATTATTCATTTATTTGCTTTTGTAATATTTAACACTATTAATTCTCTTCATAAAATAAATTAATGTAATTATTTTTATTATTATTATTTTTAAATAGATTTAGTATTATGCTCAAGTATTAATGTATTTTGAAATAATTTTTATAAATCTCTTCTTCCTTTTATGTTTGTATATATATTATAACTTTCTCTTCTATGCTGGAATCGTATACGAATCTCGCACGTTTCAGGGTGCCAAATTCGCCTTTGTAACCCTCTCTTCTATGCTGGAATCATATATAAATCTGGCGCATGTTTCAGGGTGCCAAATCCGCCTTTGTAACCCTCCCTTAGAATGACTAGCAATTGTAACTAATCAAGCTTCACATTTTCGGCGCTAAATCCGCCTTTGTAACCTACACTACCCGAATCATCAAGAATATAAGCATAAAAAGAAATGTTAAACGAAAGAGATGATTTCTTTATTGAACTAAGCTAGCATGAAACTATAAATGTAAAGAAGATTACAAGGTGATTATAAAAATAATAACTTCTGGTCAAACCAGCTTTGAAATCCACAAACAAAATGTTATGAAATAAATTTAATATTCATCAAACCAATAAATAAATACTAATTAGATCTGTGGAATGAATATGAACTTAAAATTATGAATTCAGTAATAAGTAAATTAGGATGTGGATGACTAAATGGATGATGAAAATAAGTAATAATTAAATAATAAAATTAAATGAGTCTAAGAATGAAGAGAAAATAAAGTAGATGTATGAGAATAATGAATGATTAAGATGATGATCGAATAAGAGTTAATGAATGATTAAGATATAATAGAATAGAAGTTAATGAATGATTAATCAATTATGATAATGAATTAAGGTCAAATGAGAATGAATAAATAAAAGAACAATCAAGATGAAATTGAAGAACAATGTTGATGATAGAGATTGAGCTCTTAAACTATAAACTAATATTGTATTAAATGATAATAAGATAAACTAAATAAAATAGGGATTCCAAGCTTGACAAAACCAGAATATTCACCATAAAGTCAAAACAAGCTATACATTTTAAGACAAAAGAAGCAATTTACACCTTAAAGTTTGATTGACTTTCATAAAACAGTGAATATAACATAACTCAAATCCAACTACAATAAATAATTGTAGATAATAAATTTACCATAAATTCAAACTCTATATTGGAAATTAATAACCTATTCTTCTCAGGGTTTAAACAACTTAAATATTGTTATACAATATATACTTTGGTCAGTGAAAGGGATTTTGCCACTACCCAAATATAATGCATAAAACAACTCTTAATACAATATCGAGTTAACAAACAATATTTAGCAATTCCAAAGAAACTTTATAAACTCCATAACTATTATAAACTTTAAGCTTCAAGAAATATGAATAACCTTTTAATAACTAAACACAATAACTTACAAACTTTCTTTTCTCAAATAATTATGAACAATGCGATCAAGATCGGTGAATGATAGATCTGCGGGTTCAAATAAACTGATTAAATCAATATTAAGTGTTTATCTTTTAGTATATCATTTAAAAGAATATGCAACCTAGGTTAATAATATTTTGATTATTAAATGATGATGCCTTAGACATACTCTTAAACTATAGGGCTTAACAAAATTATTCTGGTATATTAACACATAGTTAAATATACTATATTGATTGATGATGATTTCAATATAATCAGATGATATGTCGATAGCAATAACAATAATAATGTGTATGGTGATTAGCAATAAGACTACAGACAACTAAATAAATTTTTAACACAGCAAGATTTATTTACACTATTTACAAATTTATTTCAGACACATTGCATGAAATATGACAGAGACATTATATAAAATCAAGTATGGAAAATAATTTATGTCCCATTGACTACTCACATAGTATATAAGATAAACGAGTACAGTGATATTCATATTATCACTATCATTATTGGCTATGTTTCTATTATTTTATCTTATAGAATAGGAAGGTTAAACTCTATTTAAACTAAATTAGCACTCAAATTATAAAACAAAAGTGTATTTAAATCTTTGGGATACATGCAAATTTTAAAATCTAAAACTCAAAAGTTATAAAGTAGTGTATTATACTATAGCTATTTTATTTATCAGAATATGATAAGGACAATTATCATATGCAGCACCATTAACAATTATTATTATTTAATATGAAGAGATTTATTGTATTAATGTGGGGACAGAAATCAGAAGTCAAATGCATACATGACACCAAAACCTTGCCTAGGTCCACAACATATCATTCTAATCATTAACCTATCTTACTGATCCATCGGCAAATCACTGCCTGATGAAAATAAATCAACATTGTCCATGTGTATCTCTTGCTCTTCCATATAGAAGTTTTACAATCACTAGTAAGTTTTGGTTGGTTTGTTTATAAACTGATGAAGATACTACATCATAAAGATACTATTCCAATTAGGCAAACACTATAGATAAACCAGTGTCCCTGAATCTAACTTTATCTTATCCTTGCTATTTAATTTTAAAATACTAAAACTTCAAATGCACGGTGGAAAACTAACTACATAACATCATGAGGGATCAAACAATAAAGGGAGGCTCTACAAAACAACATGATAGTTGTACAATAATATGGCCAATTCTAATACCTTTTCATGGTACCAATGTGTGGACATTGTCTTATCACAGGGAAATAGAATATGGATCATGGATATAATCTTCTCTTGGGATTCTCTATGCTAACTAAGCAATAACTTTTATCAGTTTCGACAATATAATCCTCTCATGGAATCAGCAATGGGAAAGAGTACTCCATCTGCCCATGCACAATATCAATGATACTGTATTTGATGCCATTATATGTGGCACATACTTATCAGCTGAAAGCTGTCACAAATCCTTATCAATGCAATAGCAAGATAACATAATTCTAACAATATAAGTGGAAACATAAATATTCCATTTCACAATGCAAAAACTAATAGTGTATTAAACAAACCAACATGTAAGTCAATTGACCATTAACTCTTTTTAAAAATAATAATACTTTTGTTATAACAAGCAATACACACATAGACAATGAAGATTAGCCTATATTTTATATTTAAAGTGGACATGCTAATTCATAGGCAAAATTTAATAAATGCTTATATCAAATATTTCATGTAATAAAACATGTCATTATACTATATCTTTAACAAATTTTGTCTGTTTGTTTACCTTCAATAAAATATTAAAATCTATTTTAAAAGTGCGAGAGATGAATCTCTCTCTCTTTCTGTCTAGATAAACGATATTTAATATATTTTCCCTCAACTGGTAAAATAACACACAATATATATATATAAAATATAATAAGTGTATATATCTTTATACATCTATTTGTCCTTAACTAAATATATTTTCATACCATAATAAAACAAAAATCCCTGAATAATACATTATAAACAGTATATTACAATACTAAACATAAGCAATAAATAAAAAAAACGAACATTTTCTCCCATTATATTTTATCTTCATTAGTTCAAAATTTGTTCCAGCATTATGAGCTGAATGATAAGGAAACTGATATTAGGAGCAAAACATCTCACGATTATTATGTTCGATCCTGGCATAGTTAAACAAAACTCAAACACTTCCAAAACTCTGTAGCACAATTAAAAATATAATGTTCATTCACACTTTGTGTAGATAATTTTCCTTAAAATGAAATTATAGGTTTAGTATGATTAACAAGATAAACTTTTTAAAATCGTTTATTGATTTATTTATTCTTTTTCATTTGCAGTAATATCTGTAATAATTTTAAAATGATCTTGGCATTTTTAAAACGGTTAAACTATTGTTAATTCGCATGTTACACAATAAAAATTAAGAAGTAAATATTTATTTATTTCTATCAGCAAATTAATATTTTTTTTTTTTTTATAATACTAGGAAGAATTTATTCAATCATTAGCAATTATAAATACGATATCCTTGGGCATTTATAATACTGTAACTTTTCCATTTTCAATAACTAAGCAAAAATTAGCACTAAACAAAATTCGCAGACGATTTTTCTTCTTTAATAAGAATTGGAAATAAGTTCATGCATTTGTTTCTTTTTAAATTGATTAAACTTTATACTACTTAAGACTAGTAATTTATCATATTTGCACTATTCCAGTTTATTATTAGTAAAGTGTTAATAATATTTTTTTTTCAATTATTATTTAGTCTTTAATATCTTATAATTAAATTACCATTTTCTGATAATTATAATATTTATACCTATAGGTATATATTTGAAACACCTCATAATCCCTTTAAATAAATAAAAGCTTGAATTTAAACTTTTATATACTTAAAAGAGGAATGTAGCTGAAATAATATAGCTATGGAGTGTTTCAAATATTTTATATAGATTTATGCATTGTTTCTATTTCATATAATATGTGTATGAATATTGAACATCATTTACATAAATCTTATCTCATTAGATTTGTAGGTTGCAAATATATTGTAGAAAGTATTCTTACATAATATTATTATTTATCAAATATTTGTATTTTCCAAATAAATTTTTTAAAGCCATTATTCTTCTCTATTAAATATTTTCCAAGCATATATTTAAATAAATCCATGAAAACAATTTTTTTACCATATGTATAAACTAGCTGTTCCAGTGAAAATATGACCAGTTCTCTTTCCAAGTTGCTCTCAGCACTATCTCTGAATTACTATATGTGTTTTGTAGCAACATAATTTAGCTAGTCATCACAAAAATTTTAATGTGCTAGTATGTCTGGATTTCTTACTTTCATGATTGTTTGCATTGCTCTCCCTGCCATCATGAAATCTTGTAAATCACTTGAAAACATTCTCGCAACTTACGGCTTCACTGCCACACACAATTTTGAATCATTTCAAATGTTTCAGTGACAGTTTTTGCCCAGTTTAGAATAAAATTTAATGTTAATGCATAGTTTCATCATGGATTAAAATACAAAACATTATTTTATGTTATAACTTGACTTAAAATTTTTGTGGTGAATTTCTAAGTACATTGATAGAGAGATGGAGATGCAACCAGCTTGGAGACAGAACCAGTCATCTTTTCACTGAAACATACTGTATATATTTCACATACTATTAAATTTTTATCTACATATATATTATGCTTTTAAATGTGTATGTTACAATATATTTATCATGTATGTATGAACATGCTTGTGTTTATTTAATATCATCTAGATCAGGGGTGGGGCCATAAATCAATCCAGTTCTCAATCCAGGACCCCAGACATTTTCAAAAATATATATAAAATGGACCTGTATAAAATTTATATTGAAACATGCATGTAGTGCAAATATCGAATTAAGAGTTAAGTAAAATAAAATATTTATTTTTTTAACTATATTTTTTCACCTCTTCAACCTTTTTAATAGTTCTACTTCATTCTATCAGAGATGCAATATTCCAATAAATTATTTACATTGTGTGGCCTATTTTATTATGGATTTAATCTATAATGCTGGGAGCATTTTGTCTGTTTTTACAGTGATTTTTGCAGACGAACATAACTCAAATTTTATTTCATTTTATTATTATTTTGTATTTAATTTTTCTTATTAGAATGGCTACATTGAGTAAGATTAGAAAAATTATACAGAAAATCATGCATTGCAAAACTAATGGACCAGTGCATTTTTTTTTTTTTTTATAGAAAGAAATAGCAAATCAATGTTATGTCTGGAAAGTGTTTCAGTTAATAAAAATTAAGAGGTATTTATCAAATCATTCTGATTACAACAGGGAAAAAATATTAAAATAGAAAACTTGAAAGGTGTTTCATCAAGTAACTGACCTGTTTTATAAAAAGTACAAACAAGTCATAAATTCTGTGAAAGCAAGTTATTTAAAAAAAAATAAAAAGCAAAAATTTGAAGCCATCTTCTGGTGAGCTTATAAAAGACTGCACCCTAGCTGCTGTAGAATTAATCTATCTAGAACATGAAAAGAATTTTTTGAGGATATAAATATTCACAAAGATAGATATGAAGCAAATTGAAAAAATTATCATTAAATGTGGAACAGTCATTAATAATAATGATAGAATTTTTTTTTAATTCACAAAAAAAATTATTGCTCGAATTTAAAATGAGAAAGTTAAAATTGGTTTATCAGTTGAAAAGATTGTCCACTTTTAATGATTAGAGGTAATTAAATTTTTGACCAAATTTAGCAGGCTAATTTATTAAGTCAATAATTTATGTGATCCACAGATGTTATCAAATGGGTCTTGGCAGAAAAAGGTTCCCCACCCCTGATGTTGCATAGGAGAAAAAATAATGATAACAGCAAACTCAATGCCTGTAAGAATTCCAAAATTCTGCTATTATATTATATTTTTTAAAAAACGGTACGCATCAACAGATCTTATAAATTTAGATTGACCTTTACTCTTTGATTAAGAATACCTATTTACTAATCACTATTCAATAGCTAACTGATTTTGCTATGGACTTCTTAAATTAAAGGAAATGTCAAGATTTGCTTATCTAGATCAGTGTTTCTCAACTAACTACATGCTGGGAACATTATATTTTTAAATTTTTTTTATTACGAACCAAATGAAATATATAACAATAAATAGAAGAAACAGTGGGTTTTTTTAATATTAAAATATAAACAAATTTGATATATATATTTTCAAAGAATGATAAATAAACCATAGAATATTTGACAAAACTGTATAAAAGTTAATTAACTAACAAAATATTAAACTAATAATAAACCAATCTGAAGAAAAACAAAGAATAATATTTAAATAACTGAACAAAGTATAATTATAAATATGAAAACAAAAACTATAATATGATTGTTGCCGATTCTTTTCAGTAATTAAATTACCAAGATTTGGAGATATATTTGTGACTGCTAAGTGCAAAGCTGAATTTATTAATAAACGATTTCTTTCTTTTGATTTTATAAGTGTCATTGCAGAAAATGTCACTTCACATAAATATTTGGTCGAAAATGGCAATAACAATCTTAAGGCTAAATTTGTGTAATTCTGAATATTCACTCTTAATTTTAACCTAAAATTGAGTTATACTTGTCAAATTAAATAATAATTTTAATGTACCATTGCAAATTAATCTATTAATTTTTCTTATTCCAAATCAGGTTATTTTCTTGTTCAATAAACGGATTTAAAATCCACATTTTGCCTTTCCATGTGTTTTCTTTTTGTTGTTGATAATATTGATCAAATGTAACAGTCTTGTTAAATCTCCATAAACAGTATTTTTTAATTCATCAATATTTGTATCAGCTTCATCAATTCTGAAAATGAATGAAATGTCTTAGTTTTTTTCTTTTATATACTTATACCATAGTTTTAACTTTTTCTTGAATGCTTCAGTTTTATTCCATAAATCAGAAGTAGTAGTATTCCCTTACAGGCTTAAATTTAGTTCATTTACTAATGAAAATATTTTTGACAGGTAGCAATTCAATGGTTGTCATGGAAAATGTTGCTCAATTTTGAATTTTTTTTTCTAGAAATGTTTCAGCTTTTCTCAATTCATGAAATTTTGTTAATATTTTCTCTCTTGACAACCATCGTGCTTCTGCATGAAGTAGTAAATGTTCATGTCCAAATCCCATTTCATTGTATAAACTTGAAAATAGTCTTGAATTTAGTGTGTTGTATTTAATAAAATTTATTATTTTACTTTATTGAGTAAGAATATTGTTCAAGTCAGGAGAAAATTTTTTAGCAACAAAATGCACATTGAGTAAAAATCATTTTGTTGGCCACTACTTCATTAATTTTTTTTGCAATTCCTGAATGTTTTCCAGTCATACTTGCTGTTCCATCAGTACCTAAGCCAACACAGTTTTTCCAATTATGTGCGTTATTATCAATGTAATTTATCAATTGCTTTAAATATATCTGAATTAGTTGTGTAATTAGGAAGTTCAACCAAACAAAAAAAATTCTTTTACATAATGTACTTTGTAATCAACATAACGAATATAACATAAAGTATGGCTTTATTGATAACATCTATAGATTTGTTTATTTGAATTGCGAATAGTAATTTGCTTACTTTTTGAATTAATTGATCTTCAACATCAATCACTAATTCATTATATCTGTGTTGAATAATATTATTAGAAAGCCACAAAGTTTTCATTTTGTCTCCAACAACCATATCTAGGATTTCAGAGCACATGTCTATTAAACATAGTTTAATTAAATTTTTGGCAATAGATTATTGTTTTTTGCATATAGCAATTTTTAAAGCAACTAAATATGATGTTTTTACTAGAGATTTATCAACCAAAAGAAATTTTTTTAAAGATTTTTGTTTTTTCAATTCAACACTTGTACATTCAAAAAAATCCAGTGACTTATTTTGTAGATTTGAATGTTTGGTCTGTAAATGACACATTAATTTTACATGTCTATTAAACATTTGAAAAACAGGCATTCTTCATATACCAAGAGCTTAATTGTAAATATAGAGGATTTGAACATAGACTTTCAAGCATCCTTCAACTAATCACATCTCATACTACTGATACACATGACCACACATGTAGAAAAGATAAATAATCATATTTCGTGCTGAACCAGCACTCGTCAGTTGGTCCAGATTATCATCTCCCACATATATATATATAATCAATGCTGAGTTTATATTAAGATAGTAAATCTTCATACTTTAATGGACAGGTTTTAATCTACTCCAACTCCCCAGCCATTCATACCATAGAAAATCTGATGATGAAAAGCTCAAATCCCATGCTGATACCAATATTATTGCCACACCCATGTTATGGTATGGATAGCTGGAGGCTGAAGTAGATTGAAGCCTGTCCATTAAAGTATAAAGATTTTCTATCTTAATATAAACTGAGCACTGATTATATATATATGTATGGTAGATGATAATCTGGACCAATACTAAATGTATATATTGGTGATTATTTATCTTTTCTGCATGTGTGTGGTCATGGGTATCATTGGTATGAGATAGTGTGGATAGTTGAAGGGTGCTTGAAAGTCTGTGTTCAAATCCCCTATGTTTACAATTAAGCTCCATGTACCTGAAGAATGCTTGTATTTCAAATATTACACATTAAGCATGCATTCTACCCATTCCTCTTCTATGTATTTAAATGGATAAGGTCCTATACGTGAGGGGTCAGAGTGACTTGGGGGCAACCTGGGCATAGCAATAATATTGGCATCAGCATGGGATTTGGGCTTACCATTATCAGATTTTCAATGTTTTGGATGGTTGGAGTAGATTGAAGCCTGCTCATTGAAGTATGAAGATTTGCTATCTTAATAACTGAGCACTAATTATATATGTGTGTGGAAGATGATAATCTGGACCAACTGATGAGTGCTGGTTCAACGCGAAATACATATATTGGTGATTATGTATCTTTTCTACATGAGCGTGGTCATTTGTATTAATGGTATGAGATAGTGTGAATAGTTTAAGGATGCTTGAAAGAGTGTGTTAAAATTCCCTATATATCTATTAAACATAGATTAATTAACTTTTTGGCAGTAGAATACTGTTTTTTTCATGTAGCAATTCTTAAAGCAACTAAATATGATGTTTTTACTAGAGACTTATCAACTAAAAGAAATTTTTAAAAAGATTTTTGTTTTTTCAATTCAGAACTTTTACGTTCAAAAAAATCCAGTGACTTATTTTGTAGATTTGAATTTTTGGTCTGTAAATGACACATTAATTTTGCTGGATTCATACTTTCATTGAATAAAATTTCTCTGCAAATAATGCATTAAAGACAGAGTAAATTTTCTTCCGAGTTAAGCCAGGAAATAAAACAAAATTTTAAATATCAGGATTGAATTAACAAACAATAGTACATTCTGCCCGAGGTGAATCATTTTATAAATAAATCTTATTTTCATTAGCATTCAAATTACTTGCTTTTTGGAAAAAAGTCTGCAATAGTTTTTGATGTTTTCTTGTTATTATTCATTTTTAAATGGCTAAAATTTATCAAAAAAATAAATACAAGTATTGAATATATTTTGATTTATAGTACACCTATTATACAGTAATTCCTATCACTGCATGCCAGTGCAATTCCAATTGTCTGGCTATGGCAAACTACATAATACATTTGACTAATAACTGTTACTTTATTTTTGTACATATCAAAGTCCATCTCAGTGCATAAAGTGTGCATGCACAAAATTTTTAATAGAGCAGTGTTTTTACTGTGAAGTTACTGTTATTATGAAATAGAAACTTTTTTGTATTTAAAACAGGCAAAACTCTCCATACAGTAGTGCCACTCACTGCAAGACAGAGTAATCAATGGATGCAAGAAGGTTTATGCATAAAATCCCTATCTAGTGCCTACTCATCCAATATCCCCAGACTAGTTTCTAGCTTGTGGCTTTCATCAATGAGAAGCTTTGCATCTGAGAATGTGCAGTTTCAAAGACTCCTCAATGATGAAAGCCACAAGCTAGAAACTAATGTGGGGATATTGAATGAGTAGGCACTAGATAGGGATTTTATGCACAAACCATCTTGCATTCATTAATTACTGTGGCTTGCACTGAGTGGCACAACAGCTTGAGCAAGCATAAGAAATGGTGATCATGTGATTTTTTGTATTTCTTGTAGTGTTTTGTTTTTTAGTTTATTTTTGAGAATAAAAGAACTAACAAATAAAAGAAAATCTTAGAATTGAATTAAAGTTAAATTTAATAAAATTAGTCATAATTTAAAAGATTATAAAAAAATATGTAATAAATATGATATGAAAAAATTTATAAGCTTTTTGCAAACCCCAAAAATCTGTGGACTATCAGTTGAGAAACACTAATCTAGATTTGAATTGCAGTACATTGCAAACACACTTTATTTTGACTGTAATTTTTTATCTTTGTCAGTTTGATATTGAATTTGTTTTGGTACTACTGTTTGACTTTCTAAATTCAAGTTCACTAATTATTTTGATGAGTTGTTATTTTGATTTGCAATAATTTTCTGTAATTATTGGAAGTTATTCAATTTGACTTATTGAAATGGAATTTTTGTGTAGTAGATGAGTTGAATGAACATCATAGAGCATTCAATCCATCATTTTGGATGCTCAGATAACAGGAAATAGGTGATTTTTATTTATGTCATTATTTTTTTTTTTTAAATAAGGTTAATGGGTAATATTTATTTGGTATGGATTTATTTGTTTTGGTTAGACACCCCAGGAAAATGTTTTGATTTAATGCAGATAAATGTTGATGAGGGAACTTAAAAGCTCATTTCTGCCTCTCTTGCTTATTTAAGTATAATAGTAATTGATTGTATTGAAAAAAAAAAAAAAAACGATTGTGGTAATTAATTGTAATGGAGATGACACTTTAGATTGGAATAGTATTTTTTTTAAAGAAAAGTAATATATTTTTCTGTAAAAATTAATTTAAAAACAATATTGTATTCTTGCTTTGTCCTTGAAATATTATTCTTTTAGTATCAGCAAGGTAGCTACAATAACTTTATTAAAAGATAAAATCAAATGATAAAGAAATAAGCTCACAAGAGGAAAATTTTGAAGAAAATTCAGAACAGGAAAGCAATAGAAATTCAGAAACAGGTTAAAGTATGAATTCCGTAGATACGGTTTATACAATGATATGGCAACATGGATGAAGTTCTAAGGATCTGTGAATTAAAGGTCTTGGCAATTCAAAGACTCTTATGAATCAATGGAGAAGACTAGGGTTATTGACTGCAGTATGATCTCAAGATTTCTTTAAACAAATGTAGCAGATGATCAGTCACCTGCATTTTTTTTTCTTTATATAAAATTTAAAAAAACTATAGCAGTTTAACCTCAACAACGCATGTTTATTGACTTGCAAATGAATGTCTATAAATAAAAGGATAAATAATAATTAAAAATTACTTCATAATCTCTAAAGTCCATTATAATCTGTCAATGTATGAATTAATTTATTCATACACATAGTAATTAAATATAGACCAATCTCTAAAGTCCATTATAATCTGTCAATGTATGAATTAATTTATTCATACACATAGTAATTAAATATAGACCATTACCCACACAGTTATTTGTATATCTTATATATATGACGATTCTATAATAATCATTTATTATTCAGTCTGCACTCTGCTGATGACTATCTATATTTTTAATATATTAGCCTGCATTTGAGTAGACCATGGCAGATTTTTATATCAGTCCTTCCTATATAATCTGTGTTCATTTGCATAAATTATCTTTTTATTATCATTTGACGATATTCTGGTTTGTATGTAAATGTTTTTAGAAAGAATGCTAATCAAGGATAATTATACATATATTGTCTATGTAATTTACAAAAATTTAGTAAACTTTATTTAACAATTTAATTATATATACTCACTTCTCCCCTCTCTTTATAAATAAGTCACAGGTTTAACTACAAATATAATCCTTTAGTCTTTCAGGTTTTTTACAATTCACATCTAGGTGAAGGCATAAGTCTTTCTTCATGATCAAAGTTATTTTTTTTAATTAGACTGTTTAGTTGATGAAAGATCATCCACTAGTTTTACAGCTTAATTATCTGATTTAATACTTCTTTCCACGAGTTTTGATTCCTTAGTCTGACTATAAGAGGGTGTTTCCTCATTTTGGGCAACTGAAGATAAATCAGCACACTATTTTTCTTTATCAGAATTTTTCTTTTTTATTATCTGATGATAATTGGACACCTTCTGTTTCTGACTTCTCACTCTGACAAGGTCATAGATTAATGTGTCTCCATAGGTGGATTTCATTTTCAAGTTTGATTATTCTGATTTGTTTAGCTAATACTTCAATGATCACATCAGGGAGACTTTTTTTTTAATGTCTTTAATTCAAAGTGGCTTGCTGACTTCAAATTTTCGAAATCTAAATAAACTTGCTCGCTGACTTTAAAATGTTCTTAATCTAGTAGATTGTTTTAGCTGATAATAACTTTGACAAGTGCTTAAGAAATTTTCGATGCATTAAAAATTCTGCCAGTGTTTTCATTGCCAATGTGCATGGGTAAAATGTTGAAAAAACATTGAGTCAATTAGCGCTTTGTATTATAGTATGTTGTTTTATTCAATGTCAGTTTAAGATATTGAATTGCCTTTTCAGCTAGGCCAGGGGTCGCCAAACTTTTTTGATCATGGACCCCTATATAATTTTTCGAAATCTCCATCGACCCCCATAAAAGTAATTTTTAGTTAATTAAAATAAAACTATCTATTAGGTACTGTGTTTGTACATTTATTTTATGATTTTAAACATTTATTAAAGTAATTTTACATTGTGTGACAATAGTTTTATGAAAAATATGTGTGATTTGCATATTAAGAATTGTTTTTCCTTCGACCCCCAATCGACCCCTACTTTTGTTAAATAGACCCCTGGGGGTCTATATAGACCACTTTGGCGACCTCTGAGCTAGGCCATTGAACTCAAGATGGTAAAGTGGTATCAAAATCTGATATTCATTTATCTGTGATGCAAAACTATTTTCTTTGTCAGTAACAATGGTTTCCAGATATCTCCTGCTTATAAGATTTCTTTTAATGCCTTAATTATACGTTTAATTCTTGCAGCATTTCATCCATTTGGAATATGACTCTATCACAAGTAAAAAGGTATTAGCATTCATTGGCTCTACATGGTCTAATGTAGTCTTATCCATAGTTGCATATACCATGACCATGTTTCAATCTTTTTGGAGGCAAATTTATGTTAGATTGACATCTTAAACAATTCTTCACCATTTTGTCTATTTCTTAATCATTTTAGGCAACCATATATATGATTTTGGCTAAGGCTTTCATGCATACTATTCCTGGGTGCCCCTTTGTAAACTAAGCATTGAATTTCAGCCATCAAATGCAATTAGTCATAAGAGTGTAGCCATTGCATGCAGGCAAACTTTCACGTGCATTCACTTTATCCAATTTTGTAAAGTTTTATATCCGGGTCATTTCTAATTCAATTTGCAATGTTAGAACTGTTCAATGTTTTGAAATTTCTATTTCTTTATGATATCGCTTTTATCCACCCGGACTCATCTCCACAATTTGCAATACTTTTGTAAATCATCATTATTCTTTTTCTGGGTTGGGGTATTTTTCCTTTGTGGATTTGTAAGTAAGATTCGATTTATTTAATGAAATTTTCCTGAAGTTATGAGCCATCATTCCACACAGTAATCAATTCATTAAAATATCTTCTATCTTGGAGTTAAAATAACATTCTTTCACAGGTACTCTTAATTAAATATCATAATCTTGATATCTCTCTCGAGATGACTATTTTCTACCCCTAAATCTTAGATGTGACACTCATTTAGTTGTTGCTGGCTTAAAATGAGCGGTTAACTTGTCTTTTAATTCATCATATGGAATGTCTTAGGGATTTTGGAATCACGTGTTATTTTGTCACTCGCAATACATCTTTTCCAAAAACAACAAAAGGGTATCTACCTTAAACTTTGTCGTTTTAAATTCTATTGATAAGCATGTATTGCTTGATGTGTTCTTCATATATTTTTCAAGCTGAAGCATTGTTTACACCAAATTTTCAGATACTGTAATTTAATAATGTCTGCTAACATCGTTTGCTCAGAGAGACGGTGCTAAATGCAGGATCAGAGAGACATTACACATGGCAAGCGATCCTGGGTCCATTAATTGAAGAGAAGTCTGATTTTCCCTGTTCTGCATTTTGCATAAATTTGCCTTCTAACATAACAGTTTTTAACAAATTAGTAGCTATGAATATGAGAGCAAGAAGTCTCTCAAAAGCACTAAGCTATTATAGCATTTTTTGATATATACTAGCTTCATTATCTGTGCATACAGCACATATATATAGTAATGTTATTATAATAGTTTACACAAAATTTTCAGTTATCAAAGTAATCTGTTTTGCTTTCTTGCACAATTTGTTCTACTATAGTCATAACTGCACAATCTGCTACTGTTTGTACGGGTTCTTTAAACAAAAATAACTCCCAACTGTGGCATTCTGCTGTAATCTTATACAGGCTGTAATAACTGTTGGCTGCAACTATTCTGCTGTGTCCTGGAAGTATTCTATTAGTACCAGCTAGGTAGTGACAATAACTTTATTAAAAAAGACAGTTTAAACTTAATAATATAAGTTTATTGACTTGCAAATGAATGTATATAAAAAAATAATAAATAATTAGAAATTTCTTCATAGTCTCTAAAGTTTGTTGTAATTTATAGATGAATTAATTTATACACATAGTAATTAAATATAGTTTTTATATCTGTGTGTTACCTTTAACTATGGTTTCTTATACAGATATTTATATATCTGGTATATGCAATGATTCCATAATAAGTTATTATTTAGCCAATACTATGCTGACTACTACCTACATATGTAATATATCAGCCCACATTTGAGTAGATCATTGGAGATTTTTATATCAATTCTTCCTGAATAATCTGAGTTCATTTGCTTAAATTATCTTTTATGATCATTCAAAGATTTTCTGATTCTATATAAACTTTTCTAGAGTGAATACTAATCAGTAGTTACAATTATACATGTAATGTCTATACATAATTTACAAAAAATTAATAAACTTTATTCTACAATTTAATTATACATAGGCACAGACAATTCATTTCTATAAAAATTTAATGTTTAATTTTATTTTTCAGATGCTCGACGTCATACAGTGCAAGGCTTAAACATACCAGACTTTAAATCCTTAGAAAATTATGACTTGAGCAGGACTAACTCTCAGCGAACTTTACCTGCCTCAATAGTTCTTCCTCAAGATGTTATAACTAAGTATGGTGAATTATCCAAAGAAGTAAGTAAAGCTTTTCTGATATTTTTTTATTATTATCATTACTGCATTTTGATTTTATCATCTTTCATGTCATCATTATAATTTAACTCTCATATTTTAATATAAGCTTTCTTCTTCGATTGCAATCAAGAAAATTTCTTGATCTCATCACATCATTTTGAATTAGCTCTTTTTCAAGGCTACTTTCTATTTTTTATCCCATTAAAAAGTAACTTAGTCAATCAGTTATTATCATTTTGCCTCTTTATAAACTAGCTTGAATTCAAAACTCATTTATTTATTTTTCTATTCCTACTTTGTTATTTCCAATATTCTTTTCAAATTTCTTTGGCTCATTTGTTTTATTTTAGAAATGTTCAATTTACATGCATACGAAGGCAAAATAAATGCTTCTCTTTTGTACTATTTTTAGAAATGTGTTCAAAATAGATTTTGGAACTGCAGTTCATCTAGAAATTAATTATAATGTATTTTATATTTAGACCACCACTCGGACTATTCGAAATTCATAATAGTTGCTATGCTGAATTATTGTTTCCAGCAAATATAATGGTTATTGTAAAATTTGAAATTAGTTGATATTTTTTCCTTTTGATATTATAAAATTCAAATACATTGTATAATGAAACTTAGCCAAAAATGAAAAGGCAGGATTGGAAAATCAAATTACTTATTTCTCAATCCATCTTTAATATTAATAAAATATGCTAATTAAGATGCAATATTATTTTCCAATTAATTCAGATATTATTTGTAGATGGTCCTTCATTCCATTAGCTAGAGTGCATTGCTTGGTAATCCACTTGCTTCAAACTCTAAAATTTATAAAATTATTTTTTTTTATCTGGATATGTATGATGTCAAACTTTTATTCTGATTGCTGTGTTAAAAAAACTTCTTTGATAATGCTCACAGAGAACTTCAACTTTTAATAGATTATTTTTTACCCATATTATGAATTAGTGTATATCTTTTTTTATCATCCATTGTTTTAAGTTTTGTCTCTGAAAATTTTCTCTTTTTACTGGGATTTAATTTTTGAGGCAATAAAATGACTCTGTCTAAGCTTTAGTTTTTTTTTTTTTTTTGTTTCTTAAAAGTCTGATAACAATTTTTTCAATGGATTATCTTTATTGATTGCTATTTAATTCATCAAATCTTCATTTATTTTTTTTTGCTAGCTTAAACTTTTATAATGCTACATCTCTCTCAGTAAATTCTTTGGACTTAATGAATAATCAAAACTGTACTTACACTAACTAGCACTATGATATTAAAGCTCCTTATTCTTTTTTGTCTAATAATAAGAGCTGCAATTTGTAGTGAAGAAATCTTAAATATCACAATGGATTTAGATTATGTTCTAATATTTCTATAAATTTATTGCAAAAAATGTAATACTGTAATTTAAAAAAAAAAAAAAATATTTAAAAGGATTTCAAAAATCATTTTGTCTATATTGCTTTTATTATAAATTAATATGCATTTAAAATAGAATTAATTATTCAAAGAACTTTATTCAATCATAAGAACACTGAAAAATTTATGAATATTCTATCAATATTAAAGAAATATATGTCTTTTTTTTAGTAGGTCAAATAAAATTTGTTACATATATATAATGCATCTTACTGCTAATGATGTTCATCTGTGTTGAAACCTCCATTTACATTTATAATTACAAAAAGGAATTTTTTATAATTAGAAAGATCATATTTTGATTCTTCATGAAGTTTTAAATGAACTGAGCTACTATATCCTTTTGGCATTGTATTTATTATTGCCATGTGAATATTCAAATAGTGGGTAAAAATAGATGACATTCAATCTACTGAGTAGCCAATGGAGTCAATCAGAATTTTTCACATTCCATGAATTATTATCAAAAAGAACTTTTTTTTTTATGTGTCATAGCATCAGTCGGGAAGCTAACCCGCGACAACTGCTTGTAAAGCAGCTGTCGCTGACCTCTCGATTACCAATGCTTGACATCAAAAAGAACTTTAGGTCAAAAGCATCAAGTTATACGTGTTATAATTATAAAACACAAAAACAGTATTGAACATAGATCTTTGAAATTAAAATTAAGTAATGCTACAGATTAATAGATTAAATACTCTGTTTTAAATGTAATGGGCTATCACATGATACTCAACTGTACTGCAGGCATATCAAAATTCTGAGAGATCAAAACATTATGGCAACACCTATATTTTAACCAGTTATGCCAAACTTGCAGATCACAATATCAGCTCTCTAAAAAAATAAATAATAGTTGAAATTGCAAATATAGAAATGAAAAAAATCAGATGTCTTTTTGGTACAATATTTTGTTGAAAATTGACCAGATGAATTTGATACACCTTCCAAAAATGTTCAAGATGCTCTATATGTCTTTTCTAGAACCACATCAGAATCATTAAATTAAAATGTAGGATGTTTAATGCACTAACACAAATAAATATAATGAATAACTATTTATAAATTTCTTCCAATGCATATAAACATTAAAGAAAGGTAATTAGAAATATTTGTAGGAGTACATAGGCTCTAAAAGAGAATAAAATAAATGATAAACAGTTTATAAAATCAAAATATTAAAAGCATAAAAAAACAAAAACATTGAATTCACAAAAAAAAAGGCCAGAAAATTCCTTAAAATTACATGATCACCTTCTATGCTTACACAAGATATGGCAGTATATACAGGATAAAAAGAAATATGAAAATAATTTTAAATGATATATTTAGAAGTGAATATCAGTTATTTTGCAAAATAATATTGAAAAGAATTAATGATGACAAAAGAAAATGTGATTATGAAATAAGATAAAATATAGAAGAAACTAAAAGTCTTAAAATATGTAACATCTTGATTTTGGAGGAAAAGATATTTTAGAAATAAGAAAAAAAAAGTGTTATGATTATTGAAAATAAAGATGAATCTAGAAATATGTAGGGAAAGTCTAGTAGATACTTTAAACTAATAATAAATACAAGCAACATGTTATTACTTACAGTAATAAGTTTATTATTTGAAATGTCGTGTTTAAATGGAGAGGTTGATACATATGGTAATAGTATGAATACTGAACCCTACCATTTGATGGCGCTATTTTTTGTCCAATGCATATCAATATACTGATTCATGGGCTGTCTATCTGATTACATAATATTACGGTAAAAGATTTTTTTGGTTTTTTTTTTTCAACTGGTTTTTAATTTTTTTTTCGCCGTCGGCCCATCTGTTTGGTTTATATAATATTACAGTAAATCACCAAAGTTTTTTTTTTATTCCATCCAGGGTTTTTTTTTCCGTTTTTAGATGGTCTAGGGGTGTTAATTTGTTTTTAAATTATCGACTAACTGTCTGTCAGTTTCTTTACATAATATTACTTACAGTAAACCAAAGTTTTTTTTTCACCCGATTTTTTATTTTTTTTTTGGTTCGTTTTTTTTAAGAAACAAACACTTTGTTTTAGATGGTGTTAGGGGTGTTGGTTTGCTTTGAAATTATCGATTAATGCTCCATCGGTTTGTTTACACAAAAATACAGTAACAAACACTGTTGTTTTTAGATGGTGAAGGGGGGGTTTATTGTTTGCTTTGAACTTATCTTCTTTTTTTTGGTTGATATTTTGATTTGATGAAAGACTTCAACAATTTGGCACTTTTGAATAAACAAACACTCAGTTTTTTAGAGGGTGGAGGGGAGAGAGGTTGTTTTGATTTTGAATTGTCATCTTTTTTTTTGTTAATTTATTACGAGACTTTTCTATTTTTTTGTTTCAAATCTTTACGGTACAGAAAGCTATATTATATGATAAGAAAAGTTCTTCCTTAATTTTTGGGCCTTTAATTTTAAAAAAGACATAAACAGTTCGTTTTTAATTAAAGAACACTTTTTTTTTTAAGCCGGGGAGATGGGGTGGGATGGCGGGGAAGGTTTGTTTTGATTTTTAATTATCGACTTTTTTTTGGATTTTCTTTTTGAACGTTTTATTATGATACCGCACAGTTCTTTATTATTATTTTATGTATATGTATTTTTTGAGTGGGGCCTTTTGAATAAACTCTTAAACACTTCTTTTTTTATTTTGGTATAATAAAATATTACCTACTTTAATTAACTATTGATGAAACTTATCAAATATTACCTATCTACTTTTTAATTATGTGAACAACAACAGCTTCCCATAAAATAATTTATTGAATCAAAAATAAACGAAACTTTGGACAAGTTGTGAACCAAAACAAATAACAAAAAAATACCATTTTCAGGGGCATAAAAAAAAAAGCCAAAAGTAACATGCAAATAAAATAACAGGGAAGCCTCATAGTTGTAAGAAAAGTAATGCAAATAAAATAACAGGGAAGCCTCAAAGCTATAAGTAACAGGATTTTGGATCCCTCAAACCAATTTCCATTACAGTTCTCGCAAGGATTCACACATAAACAGGCATTTTCATGCGAAATCGGAAACAACTCTGCTGAAAAGAAGAACTTTTTCAAGTTGTGTGCAGTTCAAAAGCATAGAGAAGCGTGTGTGATGACATTACAATTCTTAATATGGAATACTAATTACACTATGCTTTCTAAAAAGTTTCCAGCAATGAATTTTTGCAGAGTTTCATCTCTTTCAAATATGGGCACCGTTAAATCAGACCATAATGAGAGTTCAAGAGCGCTCACTTGATGAATACTGTCACAATGCAATGGGCGTAGTATTTCGTTATGTAATCGTAGAATACATTACCCTCAAGCGGCCTCTTACGGCTCAAAAAACACCTATTGTAGTGTCAGCCATAAATTAAGGCCGCTAAAACGGAATATTGATATGCGTTTTGTGAAAACCGATGCCATCCAAGCAATGGGGTTCAGTATTCATACTATTACCATACATATAATTAAATCTATAAAGAATGGAAAGAATTCAAGGCAATAATAGAATTATTGTAGATATTTTAAAAGAAACCTGTGATGGAAATTGAAAAATTAGCAAAATTTTACATACAATATTTAAATGATAAGGATATTCTGTGATTGGAAGAATGCAATTGTGATATTTAAAGAAATGTGAGACTGAAAATATTAATAATTATAGACTTTTATCAGTTATTAATGTAACATTAAAATAATAAGATATTTGTTATTCAATTATACTAAGGAAGACTTGTAATGTAGTGGATAATGCATCTGCTTATCATCTGGTTTAAATCTTTTTTTTTTAAAAAATAGCTAAAGATTTCTGAGCAGATCTAGGATTTTTTTCTGACTATCCAGCTAATATCTGACCAATTTTTTTTAGATTGAGAATTTAGGGTTGCTGCATTAATTATAAAACAAAAATACAATTGCTATGATGAGACAATTTTCCATTTTGATGAGAGAGTGCCCTGCTTCTAAATTATTTGCAGACAACTTTAACTCTATCCAACTGAAGAAATGAATTGGTTTTAAATCATTTTATAAGATAATACACTTGTATTTCCAATATGAATAAGTGAGTGTCAGTTGCCATTTTGCAGCTGTCCAAAACAAGTACTTATTACTTAGCCGGGCTTGGCCACCTGTTGGCATTGTTGCCAGTGCAAAACAGCTATCTTCAGCCATTGCAGGCCGCTTGATGGCATGTCACAGAAACATTACAGCCTGTTTTGTGCTTCACGACATTTTATGCAAATTCGCACAATTCACTGGTCCCTACCGCTTGATGGCGTTGTACAGAAACATTACGGCCTGTTTTGTGCTTCATGACACTATGCGAATTCACACAATTCACTGGTCGTTACCACTTGATGGCATTGTACAGAAACATTATGGCCTGTTTTGTGCTTCACAAAACTTTATGTGGATTCACACAATTCACTGACAGAAACATTACGGCCTGTTTTGTGCTTTGCAACCCTTTATGCAAATTCGCACAATTTACTGGTCGCTATCGCTTGATGGCGTTGTACAGAAACATTATGGCCTGTTTTGGGCTTCGCGACACTTTATGCAAATTTGCACAATTCACTGGTCACTACCGTATCATCTGACCGTGTTTGGATTTCAAGTGGCCACAAGTTTTGATATGTCCATAGCAGAGTAATTTCATTTCTACTTAAATCACAGTCTGACTCCCTAAGAATTGTCATACCATTCCCACCCTTTCCTACCCAACTTGTAATATGCAAATTATTGGGAAAGGGAAGGGCCAAGCACGATTTGGCCTAGCTCACATAAAAACTCACACTTTCGTGAGAAATTATATGAGACAAATAAAGTGGTGCACAAATTGTGCCCTTACCGATGTCAGTCAGGCTCCTGCAACCGAAGATATTTGATTCCTAAAAATAAAATATTAAAGATGTAGTAGGAAAAAATAAAAGGATCAAAAAATATCATTAATAGTAAAAGTTCTTTTTAAAAAGGGCAAAATAGAAATCATGTAATACAAATCGCCGTATAGCCAAAAAAAAAAGGCACCGTATTTGAAACATGAAAAAATAATGAAAGTTGTAAAGACTGAAGTTTTGATGTTATTGTCATTTTTTTGGGGTGGTGTGTTGAAAGGATCAAAAAATGTAATTAATAGGAAAAGTTGTTTTTAAAAGTGGCAAAATAGACATCGCATAATACAAATAAAGCCTAAAAAAAAAGTCACCGTCTCTTAAATGTTAAAGTAGTCAATAAAAAGAGAAAAAATATGATTAGTATTTTAGAAAATAAGTATATTAGTATTTATAATAAAAATTCAGGTAATAAAATTAATGGAATATATGAGATTAATTGTAAAAAGTGTCAAATTAGTAATATAAAAGTAAATTATGTAGTCAAGCATTGGTTGTCGAGAGGTCAGTGATGGCTGCTTTACAAGCAGTTGTCCCGGGTTAGCGGGTTCACTTTCTGGCTGATGCTATGACCCATGGAAAAAAAAGTAAATTATGTAGGAGAAACAAAAAAATTCATAAGTACGATAAAAATTCACCAATATATTTATGATTAGTATTTTAAAAAATAAGTATATTAGTATTTATGATAAAAATTCAGGTAATAAAATAAATGGAATATATGATATTAATTGTAAAAAGTGTCAAATTAATAATCTAAAAGTAAATTATGTAGGAGAAACAAAAAAATCATAAGTATGATAAAAATTCACCAATATATTTACATAAATTAGAAACAGGGCATGAGTTTGAAAAGGATTGTATAAGGATGATACAATTTACAGATAATAAAAGGGACAGGAAAATAAGAGGCTATTTATATTAATAATATTAAGCCAAATAAAGATTTGGGCCTGAAAAAAATTTTGATATAAGATAAAATAAAAATTGAAAGATTTAATTATATAAAAAAAAAATAGGAAGAGGAAGCTGCTAATAATGAAAGTGTAAAATTTAAAGAGGGAGCTACTAAAAATATAACTGTAATTTTTAAATTTTGAATTTAACAGTTGAGTTTTGAGAATATAAAAAGAAAGGTAGGTAAAATATGTTTAAGATAATATTATAGATTAAAGTAAATTATGAATAATTGAATGAATAAATTATAAATATTGATTGTTAATAAAATGAATAATAATAATGTAAAGTATAAATTAGAGTTAAATATTTAAAAGAGTAATAAGACTAAAATTAAAAATAGAATATTTATGATTATAGGAAGTTTTAAATGATAATTATAGAATGTAAAAAGTGTAAAATATATAATAATATTTAAAAAATAATAAATAAATAATGATTATAAGATGTATATATAGAATGTATATAAGATGTATAAATATAATTTTATATGTGTATATAATTGTATGTATATGAATTACATACATGTAATGTATATAAATTATATGTTCATATATATTTGTATTCATATATTTGTATACCTGGGTCTCATTTTATATGGTAGATAGGTTCCACAGAAAACCCGCATTAAAAAAAATTGCACAAAAATAGACTTAACTTACCTTGAAAAATGAGGGATAAGTTCTGTAATTTTCAGAAATGGCATATATGACTAATAAAAAATATCAAATATTTGAAAAAAATTGATACAAGACAAACTTTTTTTACTTTTTTTTATTAACTACAGTATTTAATTTTACATTTTTTCATACATATTTTAATCATTATCGCTATTTGACAATATGCGGTTCGTTTGTAAACTGGTAAGAAATCATATACATCACAAGTGGAAGTACTACTAGCGCAATTTTCAGTCTTGTACTGTGTTAATGGTTTTTTGTTGACAATGTAATCGGTGATTAAACTTTGAGAAGATGATTTTACTAATTGTTTATAAAGCTTGCAATATCCGGACATATAACTATTTAGCTCTCATTGAAATTTAAGAGGTTGTTCATTGCAGGAAACTGTCAGATTTCAGCATTTTCTGATGTTTGTCTTTGTCTCACACATCAACCTAAAATCTATGATTAACTGATTTTTACTACTGAAATAAATTTTAACTGTTCACATTTTGTTTCTTTAAAAAAATGAAATCACAATCAAAACAAAAAAATTATACATTATCATTAGAAAGATTATTTTCAGTTTACAAAATCAATAAAATCTTCGTTATTTATTTTAAAAATCTAAGATTATTTATTTCTCTTATATCTAACAAAATACATTGTAAAAGTTTAAAATTTTTGAATATTTTTTGTGATATTTTTATACATAAGTATAAATCTATTATTATTATTTTTTACTCATTAGTATAAGTAGGTTATTTACATAGAAGCTAAGATTCTAAATACAGCTGCAGGCCATATTCATGTTAGCTGCTAATATAACGTTATATTTTTGGGGGAAAAAAAGTATTTTAAGTGAAAATAAGTTATTAATAATTTAAATTTTTTGATATCTAATAAATGTAATGAAATATGAAAGATATTAAAAAGAAACATGAATCACATAACTTCAAAATTGCATTAAAATAATCCACATAAAACAAGACCCAGGTGTATTATGTTATAGTTCTGAAGAAGATTGCTGGGGCAATCAAAACTGTAAAAGAGGATGGTAAACAAAGCATTGTGAAACAGTGATAAAGAGCATAGATGAGTTAATATTATATTAGAACAAAAGAAAAACTAATTTATAATAAAATATTCACATTTATTCTATTAGATCTATCAACCAGACAAACTGTACATTCAGTTTTTAGATTCTTTTTTATTATTTATCAATTTCTTCTTTTTTTTCAGGAGCTGTTGTATGTTGTCAGCAGTCAGAAAATGACCCTGGATTGTAAAGAACAACAAATCAGAGAATTAGAAAGCTACATTGATAATCTTTTAGTTCGAGTAATGGAGACTACTCCTCGTATTCTCCAAAAACCATTCAAAAATAGTCCACGCTCCTGACAATCACTTACAATTGGGGTTTTTTTCAAACATCAAAATATATTTATACCAGAAATATTATTTGCCATTTAGTTGGAGAAATTCTGTCTTTTTATTGTACACTAAGATTGGAAAATATTTATTAAAATAAAAGTCTGGATTTTATTTCGCTAAATAAAACCTATTAGTAATAATAGAGTTGAAAATAATTTGTTTCTTGCCAGATGACGGTTATTTAATATGTTCTCTTTCAATAGCAAGAACTTTATTATTATTATTTTGTTTATTTTTTATATATACCCTCTTCTCTTTTTTTCCACAATAATTATCACTACTCTTGTACATATGAATTTATATAACAGAATTTACATGTATGTAATTCTTTTTTACCTAAAAGTATTAATTGTACATTTTTAAATTCCACCATATTTTGTATTTTGAATATTTTTTTATCATTTTAAAATATTGTGGTAAATATTTGCACTCACTATCATTTCTGAGATATTATTGTTGTCGCGTAGATCAGAGTGCCATCTTACTGTATTCGGAAGCACTATTTTTTTTAAATTGCTTGATTTCGTTTTTTAATATGTCTCTGCAGTGTATTAAGATTGATACACTTGAATATTTACCATGAAAATTCCTCATAATTGTATTACATGCATACACATTTATGACCTTACAAATAATGTATATATACTTTTAAATATATTTTTGTAAATCAGGATTCAAAATATTGATCTAAAAGTCATTTCTTTGGAGGTCTGATCTTTAATAAAGGCATTATATAAGCATTAATAAAAAATTAGAAACTAATTTTTTTTTCTTCTTTTTATTATTAATATATATTTTTTATAAACTTATCTCACTTTCATTTTTGCAATACTAAATTTTTCTTATGTAAATTTATATAGATAAACGTGTGTGTATATATATATATAACAAACTTTATACACATTCATATAAATATATGTTAAATATTTAAATATACATATATGTGTATGCATTTATTATTTTTTTTATTCTATTAATATAGTATAAATAAGTATTGATGTGAACGTTAATGTAAGTTTTAAATTTGAGTATAAGAATGAAATTTTGCGAGCAACTTATATTTTGAGATTATTGCATTCCATGTTAGGACTTCCATTATTTTGTCTTGATAGCTAGACTTTACTGTGATAGCGTAGTGATCGATCAAATGTGTTTTTTTTTTTATAAGGGACTCTAAAAAAACATTCCATTTTTGTAAATCCAAAGATTGGCACCAAAGAATATTAAAAGCACTACTAATAAATATTTTCTTAGAGAGAAAAAAAATTTATTAACATGACAGTGTGTAAAATTATTTTAAATGTATTAAATGAAATATTTGGCTCAGCACAGTATGTCTCATTAACAGAAAAATCTATTGTAGTAAGTTGAATAAATTTTTGTTATTTTCAAATGGCTTATCTTTTATTGTTTCAGCAAATACAAATATTAAATTTTCTGCTTATAAACTTCTGATTATTACAAAAATTAATAGTATTGTTAAAAAGACTTGATACTCCAAAGAGAATAGAATTATTGTTTAAGCCTCTTATTAATGAAAAAAAAAAACATGAAATTTATATTAATAGTAAGAAAAACAATCACAATCTATGTTAAATAAATATCAAAATTCTAATTAAGAAAAATTTATAGTGGTAAAGTTTAGAATCATTTTTAGTCCAAAAAAAAACCCAAACAAATTAAAACTTCTTAACAAATGTCAATCTGAAAAAATATATTAAGATTAACAATATATAAAATTAGCCACTATCTTGGCTTATATCAACAAAGAGCTTCAAATTACTGGCAATTTATTTTAAAATTTTTGTATTGCATTTGTGTGTTAGCATTCTAATTATTTATATAATCATGTCTGTCAACAAACCATTGTCCAAAACTTTTCATATTAAGAAAAAACTGATTAAAGCAAAAGGGAAAAAAAAGTAATAATATCATTAAAAGCATCCATTTTTAAACCATATTTAAAAGTTCCAAACCTTTTAAAAGAATAGGATTTCTCTAATCATACTTTTAAAACTATCATTTATAGACAATTTCTCTTAAAAAAAATTTTCTTAGTAATAACAATGTTAAAATTAAGGAAATTGTTTATAAATAATGTTTTAAAATGTGCCTTTATACATTATCAACTTTAGCACAAAGATTATCTCCATACTATCCTGATTGAAATGGAATAGCAGAAAGTCTGTTGAAAATTTAAGTGTATGCGGAATACAATGGAGTATACCGATATCCACAAAATTCTAACAAATGGTGATGTTTTATCAGTAGATTTGTCATTGCTAATTTTAAAAGGGCTAAGTAATGTAAACGAATGAAATGTATGCCAATATGTAATAGTAATTTAAGTTTATATATTGTAATAGAAGTTTTAAATTAATTCTAACACTTAACTGTTAGATGCAGATTTTGATTCACTTGATAAATAGAAACGATATGAAAAGAACTTTTGATTATGAAACTAATTGAAGTATCTAGCCAGACTTGACAAACAAAAATCAATAAATTTTAAATATAATCCTCAATTTATCACTGTGTATATAAACTGTTTCAACAATAAAATGTTCTCTTTATTTAGTTTTTTTTTTTTTTTTTTGGGGGGGGGGGGGCATATGGGAAATAATTCAATCTTCTCATATAATGTATTCATTTCATGCTTTTATAAGCAGGAGAGGTTTTTAGACTACCATACATGTACTATTTACATTCATTATAGAGTCTATTACGATCTCAAAAAAGTCGTGCAATTGACTTTATAACATATTCTGATCTTGATATCTGGAATGAATGCATATCCATGGTATTTGTTTTTATATATTTACTATTTCCATCATCACAAACCTCCAGAAAAACATTTATGATATTTGTTGAATGTATAGAAAATTTTAAACTTTCCAAATACAAACAACTTGTTAGTAATAACACATAAATAACACAGGTTTGTATTTACATAACATTTCGAGTAGTAGTATTCTTCACTCTTCAGATGTTGCTAACCTGATATATATATACAATGACAGTCTTTGCATAGAAATTGAACTCGCACCTTTAGATTCTTGAAATATCAAATTTAAGGCAAACTCTCCTGATTAGAGAGTTTGTTAAATTCGATATTTCAAGAATCTAAAGGTGCAATTTCTATGTGAATGCTGTCATTGTGCATATCAGGTCAGTAACACCTGAAGAAGAGTACAATAATACTACTCCAAACATTGTGTAATTACTACTAACCTGTGTTGTTTATTTGTGATATTTACTTTATTAGTGTTTTCTTATTTTTTTTTTTTTTTGAAAAGAATTAAATTCTTCCATGACTTCTGCCTAAAATTAGCACAAAAGATCATTGATGATTTGTTGTATGTACTAACTTGATTATTTCTAGATTGTTTCTATTATTATATACATATTTTTTAAAAAATCCTGATTTGAAATGATTACAAGAGAAAAAAATGAATTGCAACAATCAGAAAATCAACTGCAAATGTCATTTCAGGAATAATTGATAATAACAATGAAAATAAGGAACAGAATATGGCATAGTATAACAAAGATGAAATGAAAAATATTTTCCTATAGATGCTAAAATGATCTGAGTTCTTTTTAACTAATAATTAGAGTAGTTAATCATTATCAAAAAAAAGTTACACTAGTCATTCAGAAAATTTACTGATAAAATCCTATGAGGAAAAAGACATTTTTTTTTTTCTCAGATTAAGACTGGAAGCTGTAGAAAATCAAAAACCATAAACTATGTTGTTAGAAGGGCAGCTATGATGTTTAAACTCACAATACATGCAACTCAAAAACTAATTATAGTTTTGAAAAAATTGTCAACATTTAATCAATAAATATAATGATAAAAGCTACAGAGTTATATCAATGCAATATATGTATGCTTTCTAATTCTAAATATATGTATAATGTAAAGATAAATTACTTAGTTTTAATGATTAATAAAATTAAGATACACTGTTTCATTTTCTTAAGTCTGCTTTTAGTAGAATTCATTGGGTTGGTTTTTCTTCATTGACTAGATAACATGCAGTCTTTTTTCTCAGTGTCTTTTATAGGCTTGACCACTCTCGAACAAGTAAAATATTTTGATGACTATTTCTCCAAGGTTGGTTTTTCTTCATTGACTAGATAACATGCAGTCTTTTTTCTCAGTGTCTTTTATAGGCTTGACCACTCTCGAACAAGTAAAATATTTTGATGACTATTTCTCCAACAACTGAATGGTTTTTGCTCAATTTATTCAATTTTATCTGCTATTTTTGGAATTTTAGCTTTAGAACTATTATTAGTTTTTTTTTCTTTCACTAAATTAATGGGTTCAATATCTGTATGATGTTTATAATCTGTATACAGGTATATATGTATCATATATAGTATTTGATTTCAATAATTTATTTTGATAGAAGATTGTGAACAATTTTTCCATCTTCATTTTAAGGCTATATAAATTACCCAAACTTTCTCACCTATCATATTCATCTTCTTTATTCTCTAAATCTTCTATATATTTGCTTTTGGAAGAAACACAATTACAATTTATTGTCCAAAAATTTACTTTGTTTTTTAAAAATTGAACTTAAGTTAATACATAAAAAAATATCCTTCAACTTTTGCCTATTGTTTATAATCTTTATCAATGAGTAATTCAGAAATTTATCTGAATGATAAAATATATATATACAAATCAAAAAAATACCAAAAATATGGGTATAGAAAAGGCTAACAAATTTATAAACTATAATAATTTTCAAAAAGTTATTTTTCTTTTTTCATCTTTATTTTAAAAATAATAGAATGAAATTATTAAATTTTAAATATATATATTGTTCTTATAAATATAAGGAATTTGAACTCAGACTTTCGAGCACCCTATCTCATACCACTGATACACATGTAGAAAAGATAATTGCCAATATACTTATTTTGTGCTGAATCAGCACTCACCAGTGGATTATCGTCTTCCACACATATATGTAATCAGTGTTCAGTTTATATTAAGATAGCAATTCTTCATATTGTACCGGTCAAAACCCACCACCACCGCAAGTCAAATCGGATTCAAACTCAGCTTAACCAAAACTGAATTCAAACCCAACTCAACAGCTCAGATAGCAGCAATCGACGGCACAGTGCTATGCGCCAAGAACTAGCTCCACGGTTGGTGAGGACTAGAGACCCTTTTACTGACACGAATATCAATTAACTTTGACTACTTTTAAATCGAATCATATGTATGTTCGGGTTGCCAACACAGACAGCGGGTATTAACATTTAAATAATTATAAAAAGAATGATGAACTAAGAAACCAAGTATGTTAGAAAATATTTAATAATAATAATAATTTGTTTTGTTCAATAAAATATAGATTGCATTAGTTACCTCTAGTCTTTAAAATAATTTATAAATATAATAAGAGTGGCGGTCCTTATCATATGCCAACAAGTATTACACAACATGGGATTCTATGTCTATGCCCCCAACGAGAAATATAAAGGCAGATAAAGGTATTCATTAAGAACGGAAATGATTGTTCTAATTTTATTACGGTGGAATGTGAGATTTATTTTCACATTCGGAAATCTATTCACGAAGAGCAAGATACGTATTTTAGGGCATAACTTTAATCTTTATTTGAAAACTTATTTAATTAAACATATTTGAGAATTGGTTCGACTTTAATTTAAATCACTTCATCACGAATTACGAGCACAAACGCCAAAAATGCAATGGTACTGACGAATTACAAGGCAGAGAGTAAAATTGAAAGATGATCGCTAGTCGATGATCGAAGTCCTATGGCGGCTTGCATTTGGCAAGTCTTACGCCCTTTGACTAATGAATCGGAAAGGAAGTACTTTCTTTCTCGAGAAATTTAAATAAGAGAATATGATCACCGACCAGCCTAATGGAGCGGAAGATGGCCCTACGTCAGCAACATTTGATGATGATGACTTGATAGTCATCGTTGAAAAATAAAACCCATGTAGAATGCTCTACGTGATGACTTGACTAATTAATTAAAGTCAAACGAGCTTTTATCGAACTATTTTAAAACATTTATAAACTATATTAATTATGCCCTAATATCGTGCCCTTCCTGAATATTAATATAAAATAACAAAAGTGGAGTTAAAATACATTTAACCCTTTATCGACCCTTTTTGCAATAAAAACATTTAAGGTTATATTCGAATAAATATATATTAGTAGAACAAGAAATCAATATTTTAACATTATTTGAATACAGATATATATATACTTATAACGTAGATAGGAGCTGGGGACATAGGTGAAACATTGAGCTAATAATTTATTAATAGCTAAAGGTAAGAAAAAAAATAGTAAACGTAATATTTTCCTTTGACTCGATGACTAATAGAACTTATAAATTTAGCTCTAATGGGCGAGAATTACTATTTGAAATTAATGTTATATTATTTGCGTGAGGCAAATGGAATCAAAGGGCTCATCGAGTCGAAAGATTATTGGCATATAATTTTTAAATACGACATTAATAAGGCACACTAACATATATATATTAAACGAACCGCCAGGTAAGAAAAGAAAAAGTTTAAAGACTAGAGATTTAAAGAATTACGAGATAGATTTACAGTAGCATGAATAAAAGGTTTTATAAAAATTGTTCCATTAAAGAATAAAGAGCTCTTAAAAAGAAGGAGTATAAAATAAAGTTCGAACTGGCCAGAAAGTTTAACGTTCATATTACCATTCCGTGCTTGTCCTTAAGTTACTCCTCCAAATTGTTGAAACGTAGGCATCATTGGTTAACTACTGGAGTAGTATTTTAGTAGCTTTCATTATTTTAGCAGAATGATCGATCCGGAAAACAGTTCAGCAGCTCCAGTGAAGATTCCTCGGGACTTTAGGAACCGTAGCCAGATCCCTGATGTTCTAGCCCTCTATCATGATGAAAAACAATTTTTATACACACAGAGTTCACTGCACTACTCTACAACCAAAACTAGTCTTTTTCTTTACTTTTCAGGGCTATATATCTCCTGTTCACTGATGCCTCCGGCTAGCGCTCATTTTCTTATCAATCTGGTTTTTTTTTATAATTAGTTGTTTTCAGAAACATTCCTTCGATAAGGCTTTCAAACTAATTTTTGAATTCCTTTCCTAATTAGAAAATGAATTCTTAAAGTCTGAAATGATTTTAATTAAAAATTGAATTCTTATCTTTTTTAATTAATAAAACTTTACTGTTGTTTTTGAGAATTTGAAAGCCTATGGAAGGAATGTAGCTTTTAATCACAAAACTTTACAAATTATTTAAAGGTGAAAAAAAACAAGTATTCCCGACGCAATGAAACTTTCGAACAATTATATATATTTAATATTTACAAACATATATACGCACAATCCAGGCAATTTAATATATGTAAATTCATGAACATTTTATCATGAATTTATTTAGAGAATTGATCCAATTTAAACTAAACTAATTAATTTTACTACGTATTTGAAACAAGTTATTCATTTGGAGATTAGCGTGGATTGAACGTATAAAGCCCCATTGCATCGGAAATTTAAGGTTAGTATTAGGGTAAATAACATGAAGCTAGGATCGAACTCAGATCCGACTGCTTCAATATCTACTCCAATTCTTCAGCCATCCATACCACTGAAAATCTGATTACAGAAAGTCATCCCATACTGATACCAATATTATTGCCACATCCATGTTGACCTCAAGTTACTAACCCCTCATGTATAGGACCTTATCCAGATAAATACATAGAAGAGGGATAGGCATTAGCATGGGATTTGGGCTTTCTGTTGTCAGATTTTCAATGGTATGGATGGCTGAAGAGTTGGAGGTTGGAACATGTCCATTAAAGTATGAAGATTTGCTATCTTAATATAAACTGAGCACTGATTATATATATATGTGGGAGATGATAATCTGGACTAACTGATGAATGCTCATTCGCCACAAAATATGTATATTGGGCATGTGTATCAATGGTATGAGATAGCATGGATAGTTGAAGGATGCTCAAAAGTTTGAGTTCAAATCCCCTAGGATTTCCTTAAGCTCCAGGTATACGAAGGCCTATATTTCAAATATTATACGTTAAACCTGCATTCTGCCCGTCTCTCTTCTATGTATTTAAATGGGTAAGGTCTTATACATGAGAGGGTAGAGTGACTTGAGATCAACATGGGAATGGGAATAATATTGGCATCAGTATGGGATTTGGGTTTTCCATCATCAGATTTTCAATGGTATGGATGGCTAAAAAGTTGGAGGTTAAGAGTAGATTGAAACCTGTACATTAAAGTATGAAGATCTGTTATCTTAATATAAACTGAGCACTAATTATATATGTGTGGGGAGGGGGAGAGATGAGAATCTGGATCAACTGATAAGTGCAGATTCAGCACAAAATACGTATATTGATGATTATTTCTTTCTACATGTATATCAGTGGTATGAGATAGCATGGATAGTTGAAGGGTGCTCGAAAGTCTGAGTTCAAATCCCCTATATTTACAATTAAGCTCCAGGTATATGAAGAATGCCTATATTTCAAATATATAGTTCTTATGTAATTACTTTAAAATTTGTTATCTTGTTACAAATTTGTTATAATTAAATTTTATTTTTTAAGGAACTTCATTAAAACCAAAACTATTAAATGACTATAATTAAATTTTTCACTAAATACAATTTCTATTAATTAACAGAATCTAAATTTATTAATATACAGTACTTTACTTTTTTTATTTTTTACATTTTTCAATCATAAGAGACATGATAATTATAAAATTGTGAATGTAAAAAAAATATGACTGATTGAAGAAATACTTTATATTGATAAATTTAGATCTTTTAATAGAAATCGTATTTAGTTTGAAATTTTTTTGTATTATGATTTAATAGGTTTGTTCTTTATTAAAATTAGATTTAATTATATCGAGAATATTAACTTCATGTAAACTGATATATTAGTCTTGAGATATAAGAAAAGTGTTACTATAAAAAAAAAACATTTATTGAGAACAAATTAAAGCTACTGAAGAACCGATTGAACTAAATATTATTCAACATAAAAAAAATGGATGTTTCCGCCCACTAAAAATCAGATGAAGGAATGGTTTGTTTATTTCCTTGGCAGAATAAAAAAGTAAAAACACAATCAAAGACATTAACAAATATGGTTTTGCTATTTTATTATTGGCGAAGAAAACAAAAAGATTGAAATTGTCTTGATATAAAAAAGTTCACTCTGAAAGATGATCGGCAACAAAACAAATAGATAGTCATAACTATAACTTCAGCTTTATCAATGTCAACATCCAATCTTCAAGTACTAAAGAAAATTTGTTTATTCTACGCATAGGCGTGCCAATCGTTTTAGATTTTACCAGTATAGGTCATTATTTTGATGCTACCTATTTTCAAATATTTATAAAGATTATCTAGAAATATAATCCCATTTCCTTGAACAATTACTTCCTCAAATAGATCTTTCATCGGGATAATTATTGAATACTCACCTGCCAGAAAATTAGACTAGTGCATTTACGCATCATTTGAAAACATCGTCTTGGTCTCAATTTCTGTTTCTATCTTGCAAGTAATGATTGCAATCATTTGGACACCATTATGACCTAATTTAATAAGCTTGTATTTACAAATGTTATATATATAGAGCTCGCAAAATAAGCTCTTAATAAGCTTTGCAGAGTTTGGAGATTTTATATTGCTAAAGCTATTAATATATGGTATATCTGAACTTGGGTCAGTCCCATATGGCTATTTAAATTAGCTATCTAGATTGGAAGACATGGATGTCTGAAATATGGCTATTTAAATTAGCTATCTGGATTGGAAGACATATGGATGTCTGAACATTTCAGATTTTCTACTTAATAGTTATCCATTAGATAAAGTACTGGGCTTGTCCTGGTATTTTTAATCTAATGCTTGAATATCCTAGCACCTCACTGAGGACATCAGTAGCAGAAACCGGTCAGGTTGGAGATATTCTGCAAAGCTTGTTAAGAGCTTATTTTGCAAGCTCTCTATATATAGTCAGTCATTAGACTAGAGATTATCCAATAATGAATAATTACACTACAGAAATATCATTATGAACTGTGGCTCTTAAATATTTTAAAGTGCTTCCTGACTTTCACACTTTTTTTTTTATGCAAGAAAATTGTTTTCCTTTGTTCCTGCTGTTACAGGAGCATTTTAATCATCGCATCTCCTTTGTTCCTGCTGTTACAGGAGCATTTTAATCATCGCATCTCTATCACTTCTACCATTTTTAACATTATTTATATTTATAAATTATTTATAGTCATAAAACATTTTGCATCAAGTCATTTTCCTAAATGTAAAATTCAAAATTGAGTTTTTTTAAAAAATAAATAAAAAGATGTCTATAATAATAATTGAAGGATTTATCTCTTGGAAGTCCATATGAAAATTTACATGAAGTCCAAGAACAGGAAATAATGCGACTAATCTGTGAACTTTGAACTCTAGAATCTTCCATTTCATCACTGCTCTAAACAATGCATAGTGTTCCTACAACTAATATCAAAATTAACTAACTGGATATAATGACTCCTATGCAGAGTCTAAAAGTTGTCACATTAATATAATCCAGTCCTTTCCATTTAATTGTTATTTATTGTTAAAACTCTGAATTTGGTGGTCAACTAATTGACCCAAATAATTCCTATGTAGCTTATTTTTATGTATTTTTTTTTTTACCATTAGTTTTCTTATTTATTGTTTCCATTGTAGAGCCACTGCACATTGTAAGCATGTAACATATAATAAGAAAGATGTTAAATGATATCCATATGTATCTTCTTAAGGTGTGAATAAAATTGTTATTTGAAACTAATATCACTTCAAGAAATAGTAATGAGTACAGTCATCTTGATAATTTGACTCTGTAAGATATAAGTATTTTACAAAGACCCAATAATTATTTAACTTGTGATATATAGAAACATCAGATGAGTGAAGTTGTACAAAACACAAACTTCAAAAGCTAATAGAAGTTTAAATAAAATTAAATGAGACAAAATATGTTAATAAATAGTAATTTATCTTGTGTGAGAATGTAATGAAAGAGTATTTAAGTTTATAGTATAGGACATGATTTAGGTATTTGATACCCTTGCCTCAACGTCTTTCTATGATGTTGAATTATAGGCAATATAGTAGATTTGAGATATGAAATGCAATGATAAAAAGTGAAAACCTTAAAAATAATGAATAGAATGTTTATTGATACGGGAAAAAAAATCTGTTATGTCATTTTATTCCTGCCTAAGAATGAAGGCCAGAAAAAAAAAAACACAATTTTTGTTTTTCTTTATTCTTAGATACTGATAGGAAGAATTTTTTTGAAATGACGTAATAATATACTATTTAAAGTTAAAATCACAGAAAAATAAAATATTTATAAATTCACTTATTGGAGAGAAAAAAACCCAAGTCATAATGGAACTGTAAGTGTTAAAAATATTGGTGCAAAAAGTTAATCCTAACAATGTAACTTTTCTAATACCTTTCACAAAGATCTCTGGTGGTAATGAAATATGCCTGGGGATTTAATCAGTGATTTTTGGAGAAAAATATTTAATGAAAGTTAACTATTCAACTGATTCATCAGACAAGTGAAAAGATTATTATGTTATGTTAAGCAAGAATAATAAAGTTTTATTGCTCAAAAGTTCATAAGAAGTTTGAGCAACTAATTTTAATAAACTTATTGGGGATATTTTACTATTTGCTTCTGCAATAAAATACTCAAACTGGAAAAATACATTATGAAAATGTCCAATGACATTCAATCTACTTAGTAGCCAATGGAGACAATCAGAATTCTTCACATTCCATGAATTATTATCAAAAAGAACTTTAGATCAAAAGTATCAAATTACATGAGATAACTATGAAACACAAAAATGACATGGAACATAGATCTTTGAAACTAAGATTAAGTAATGCTACAGATTAATAGATTAAATACACTGTTTTAAATGTAGTGGCCTACCACATGGCACTCAACTGTATTACAGACATATCAAAATTCTGAGAGATAAACATTATTGCAACACCTATATTTTAAACAGTTATGCCAACCTTGCAGTTGAAATTGCAAATATAGAAATGAAAAAATCAGATGTCTTTTTGATACAATATTTTGTTGACAATTGACCAGATGAATTTGATACATCTTCCAAAAAAGTTCAAGATGCTCAAAGCCGCATCAGAATCATCAAATTAAAATGTAGGATGTTAAATGCACTAACACAAATAAGAGTAAGGAATTTATAAATTTCTACCAAAGGCATGCATATTAACATTTAAGAAAGGTAACTAGAAATATCTCTAGGAGTATATAGCCTCCAAAAGAGAATAAAACAAATGATAAACAGTTTATAAAATCAAAATATTAAAAGCATAAAAAAAAAAAAAAAAAATTTAATTCATAAAAAAAATAAATGGAAAGTTCTAAAATTATGATCATCATCTATGCTTACACACACTTTTAAAATAGTATCGATTCTCTTCATGTAATAATGCCACCCATTCAGAGTAAGCCTTAACAATCTTTGGGTCCTAGAAGATTTGATACACAAACCTAGAATCCATTGATTACTCTGGGTGGCACTACTGTATGGAGAGAGTTGCTACTATTACTAGTGAATATTATGGATTTCTTCTTCCTATAAGTTATGATAATAACACATTAATGTTAACAATCAGAGAATAGGTTTGAATTAGCATTTTGCAAATGCTGGAATAATAAAACTTTTACCTATTACTTATTAGTGCATGTTTTTTTATTTTTTAGACACTGTGTCATATCTGAACTTGCCTTCAGAAGTGGACTAGTCCAGATTCCTGCCTTATCTGATCAAATTGGGCATTGTTTGCTGCTGGCCAATAGGCTGTTGTACAAACAATACACATATCCAATGATAAGTACAGGCCAATAGGCAAGCAGAATTGCTGAATCCAATTGTTTCCAGTAAGGTAGTGGATCTACCATTAAATAGTCAGCCTTTCTGGATACAAGGCAGCTAGATAGTGAGAGAGAGAGAACATTAATGTCAATCAACCTGAACGACTGAATGTGCTCTCCATTGAAACTTCTGTCATCAGCAACGGTGTCTGCACCAGCCATTATCGTGACATTTCAGCAGTGAGGCAAGTCCACCTTGGACTGGAAACTGCTTATGTCTGCAGTCGACTCGAGGCAAGCTATCTAAGTGCATCTGGAAGAGTCCAAACTAGAGCCGACTTGAGGCAAGCTCTCCAGTGCAGCTGGAAAAGTCTCTCTTGAACTCACGAAGCAAGTTAATTGTATAGCTGGAAGGGAATTCTATTACTTGGCAGACTACTTCAGCATTAACTTGTAATATGTATATTATTGTTAAACTAACATGTGCATATATTTTGTGATTATTAAATTGTACATATTAATTTTTGAGTAGTTTTGTTATCATTTGTCTGTTGGTTTGGAAACGAACCTGTAAATCAAGCCAAACCCAACACCTGACTATTAACAAATATTATAAAGGAAGAATGCCTTTATTAGTGGCTGTTAAATTCAATTTATGAATCAGATAAACACATCAAGCAAAAAATCAAGCGTTGTTAGCCGAGAGGACAGCGCAGCCCCCTTGCAAGCAAGCAGCTTGTTGCAGACGGTTGTTGTGGGTTCGCTTCCCGGCCGATGCTATGACATATGGAAAAAAAAAGTCGTCCAAGACGTCAATTGCATCTTGGAAGATCCAATACATCTGGTTTTATTGTTGGATTTGAAAAAGAAAAATTAATAATTTAATAAAACTTTTAATTATTATTTTAGGTATAGAATTTTTTTTAAAAGACGGTTTAATTATTAATATAAGAATTTCATTTTAAGCTGTAATTCCTCGAATTTTTTTAAAAATTAAAAACGCATTTCAAATGAAACATTTTGATCAGTAGTTGATTTGATCAGTAGTTGATTTTTATTATTGGCTCATTCCAACGCATTTAATATACGTGTGCGTGTTATAAAACATAAAGATTAACTGCTATTGTTTTTGACAACAAACTATCACGTGGTCATTTCGAAACGGTAATTTAATTGCTTGTTATAATTTTAAATTTGATTCAAAGTTCATATTAAGTTAATACGGATTTTTTTGTGTAAAATTATTTCATTTTTTATACAAATAAACAATTACCCACACACTTTTATTTAAAAAACATATCAAGTTCTCATAAGGTGTGTAATTCATTTACAGCTAAATTCTATGGCGCGTAATACTCAAATCGAACACGTAAATATAATATTACCATAAACATATGATGCCAGAAAACATTTTAAAGACGAGTCATTCTTTCGCAGAAGCGTGTTCCTTATGATTAAGTATTAAAGTTGACTCATTTGCTTTAGAAGAAAAAATGTAAATGCATGAATATCGAAACAGATTTCGACAATTGTTCAACGATACACGCACAATACGATCCTATATTACGCAGAATTAACTAAGGCAGAAGTATTTACTAATTTTTACTTATCATAATAGAAATTGTGATGTTGCAATGATGACCCAGCGATTCACTTTAAAAGTGGGATCTCAAAATGTTTATCATTATATCACAAGATCTTTACATCATCACTTAAGTTCTTTCATTACACCACTAAAACATCACATGACCATCTTTTTTTTTATTTGCACTAGTTGTTAAAATAGTGGCAAGTCTCTCCATACAAGAGTCATCTAATGCAAACTATAGTAATCAATAGATTACTATACATTGTCATCTTTTGATTACTATAGCTTACCCTAGGTGGCTTTATTGCATGAAGATAGTTATCATTTTTCCATTGCAACAGATAATCCATTCTAGAACGAATAAATCTTTTTCTTTATAATAGTTGTCGGTGCTCTTTTTGTGCATTACTTATGCTTTGATTGCTTAAAATTTTCTGACAGTAAACAGATTAAGTTTACAAAAGTTCATTACTTATTTTCCTGCTCCGAAAATCATCGTAATCAATATTGTAGTGTTTTGTAAAAATATTTATATTGACATCCAACTATGAGTTCGTCTTGCGTTGTTAGCCGAGAGGTATCGCAGCTGCCATGCAAGCAAGTAGTTGGTTGCAGACGGTTGTGGGTTCGCGTCCCGGCCGATGCTATGACATAAGAAAATAAAAAAAAGTATAAGTTTTGTACTCCAAAAAAAGTAATATATAGAGAAAAATATTTATTCTTCATTAGATCGCTAATTGATAAGTGTTAAATTTAATTAATGATTAAATTTACGTAATTCCGATAAAAACATTGTATTCGATAAATGCCAAGAGATATTTGCTACAAATATTTTTGATACAATATAAATTAATCGAATATGTAATTAAAAACGCAAAGAGGAATTCAAGACTGATAACATCAAGGATGAACCTTGGTTTGTCAGAGGCCAACTGAGGACTATAAACAGTTTGACAACTAAGTATGTTGTTTTATTTCCAGTGAGTTACCAAATGGATGATTGCACAGAAATGGAAGTGTGTGTATCTGAAAGAAGCTTAAGTGACTGTGCAATGCTCTAGTGCAAAAATGTGTTCTCAAGCAGCAGCAGAACAGGGCACAAGAATTTGGGGAAAACCGAGGCTGAAGGTAACTGTCAAGTAAGCAGCCAGTCATGAAGTGCATTGGGGGAAGTGAATCAAAGTGAACTATATATATATGTTGGATTGTAAGTGTAGCAATAACTCATTATGGGAAGTGAACCAAAGTGAACTATATATATATTGTGTAGTGCATGTAGCAATAACTTTTCGCTATTATTATTATTGTTTTGTTTGTTGGTATTCAGAGTGTTTGCATTTCAAATGCACATCATGCTGGTGCAGTCACTTAAACTTCTTTCAGCTACATGGACTTGTCTCTCTGCAACTGTCCACTTGGTAACTCACTAGAAGTAGAACAACACACTTAGTTGCTCAAACTATTTATAGTCCTCAGTTGGCCTTCGGCAACCCAAGATTCATCCTTCATGTTATCAGTCTTGAATTCCTCTTTGCATTTTTAATTACACATACAATTAATTCATATTGTATCAAGAAATATTGGTAATTAGCAAATATCTCTGGGTATTTATCGAAAGCAATGTTTTTATCATAAATACATAAATTTAATCATTAATTAAATTTAACACTTATCACAGGGGTTCCCAAACTACAGCCCACGGGCCACATGCGGCCCCTGGTGTGCATTCATGCAGCCCACCCATAAGTTTAAAAATGTCATATTTATATATATATTATCATACAGATTTTACATGTAAATAAAAAATACCTACTGTGATAACTTCCAGTTAATAATTGACATATATATATATGTTTCTTAAAAATAAAATATTGGATTTGATGCATTTATATATTTTTGTCTTTTAAGAATAAAATAAAATTCGATTAGTAAATGTGTGAATATTTTCAAATCAATGAAACTAATTTTTAAAAAATTGTTTATAAACAATTGTTTTTTTAATTGCAAATGTAAACTTTGAACTGAAATGCAGATCAATTATCTTTAATAAAAATGATTTGCAATTTGAATTGATAGATCTTCAATCAGATAATGCACTGAAGGAAATTTTTATGAATATGACACTCAGATTTTTATGCATCGCTCAATTCACAAAAATTTTGTAATTGGAAAACCTTTGCCCAAAAAATGTTTGTACTGTTTGCTTCAACATATATTTGAGAACAGACATTCTCCAGTATGAATATAAACAAATCAAAGAATAGGTCTGTTTTGTCAGATTCAAATTTAAATGCAATTTACGACAGGTTAGAGCTGAATTGTAGACAATTACATAAATCTCATTAATAAGAAAATAAAATATTTTTTGTTATATATTTTTATGATATATGCAAACATATTTAATAAATTTGTATGAAAATTATGTTTTCAAATAATACTTCTATTTATGTTACTTGCGACCCACTAGAAGTGTTACGAAAGACAATATGGCTCTCAGTAAAAAAAGTTTGTCCACCCCTCACTTATCAGTTAGTGATCTAATGAAGAATAAATATTATTCTCTATATATTCTTTACTTACTCTGGAGTACAAAACTGGATGTCAATGTAAATACTTTGACAAAACATTACAAATATTATTTTTTCTTTCCATTTCCAGTCACTAAAACTATTTCTTATATGCAAGTTTAGTCAAATTCCATTTACACCTGATCATTAAATTTTTCAATTTCTTCTTAGCTTGCTTGGATTGCCAGATTTGTATTATGGTAAGATTGGGTGACTTCCTGTAAAATTGAAATTGATTATTCTTGAGTTTATGTGCAGTGTTGGACTTTTACTATTCTTTCTGTCAATAGTCTCATAATTTTTTTATTGGTTTTGATCTAAATGAAAAAACAATATTAAATTAATTTTCAATCCATTTTATTTCATAGTTCCCAATATACCAATATGTAATTGGACCCACTTCCATTTTCATCCTATCAAACTTTTCTTTATTGATTGCCCACTCCATTATCCCAATGGTGATCTTTTTACAGCTTCAGATTTTTCTATTAAGCAGCAACTAGACATTCATATAGCTTTAATCTAAATATACCAATTATAATGTACTGGATAATATTATTAGCTCTATTTGTTAACAAGTAAACTGCTTTCAGACTCAACAGAATCATCTCCCCATCCTGTAGTAACATTTGTCACATTAAACAATTCTCATTATAGCATGCCTGAATAATTTTCTTGTTTTTTTTTCTGTGCAGTTTGGAGTACTCTATCATAACCCCAACTATTACCAGTGTAATTTTTTTATTTCTGTTATAAATAAATGATAGTAATAAAGCTTTAATACATATAAAGAGTATAAAATGAGCAATGCAATAATAAATAATAATATTATTAGTCTGAGGATTTAAATCTAGTTAAGTGTCTGGTAATCATTAATTAATCAAGTTTACAGTAGATGGCAGTAAAGTGGGAACAGCTCTAAGTTTATTCTTGTGAATTGGAGAATTAAGTGATTTGCTGTAATTATTAAAATTCCTAGTCTAATGAATAAGATTGCCTGCAGTTAATAAAGGACTGAAGACACTAAAATAAATACTGAATAGGAGCCAGATTTATTTTAGTTCAAGAAAGTCAAGTTCAAAACTTTAATCTGATTTGAATTTTATGTTTTTAACTTGAATAGTATTAAAAATGACTTCTGCATACTTGACTGCATTGCTTTAAATATTGAATGACAAAACCTCATTTATGAAGACAAAATCAGAAACCATGGAAATTTAAATACTATAGGGACTTTATAAGTATATGGAATAACTGATTACTCAAGCTCACACTAGATAGCACTAGAATGAATTTATTAATAAAAAATAGGGAGTTAGAGAGATGGAGAAATAGTATGGAGAGTAAAAAGAGTTTAAATATATATAGAAATAAACAGAATTTTAGGTGTGAGTTAATATGTAATAGTAAGGAAAGTAGTTTATTATTTAAGGCTCGAATGGGATCTTTAGCTACAAGAGAATATACATGTAAATGGAAAAAAATGGGTGATTTATTTTGTAAATTATGTAAAGAAGGAATAGAAAATATTAGGCATTTGTTAATTGAATGTAAATGCTTGAAAACAGAAAGGGTACATATAATGAAGTTATGGAAGAATAAATATGAAAAAAGTGATTATACAGAAAGTGAATTATTGGTTTTTATGCTAGGTTTGGGAAAAGATAAAGGGGATTTAAATATAAAGGTTATAGAGTTGACAAAGATTATGTTATGGAAATGGGATGGAGCAGAATATGGGAAAATTTAGAGTGGGGAATGGAAAATAAAGTGGCTAACAGGGTTTATCTGGGCATAATTGCTGAGATATTCTTGACTTCGTTTAAGGAGAAGCCACAATATATCACATCACAATAGGAAGGAAAGTAGTTTATTGTTTAAGGCTCGAACGGGATCTTTAGCAACAAAAGAATGTACATGTAAATGGGAAAATATGGGTGATTTAGTATGCAAATTGTGTAAGGAAGGAATAGAAAATATTAGGCATTTGTTAATTGAATGTAATGCTTGAAAACAGAAAGGGTACATATAATGAACTTATGAAAGAATAAATATGAAAAAAGTGATTATACAGAAAGTGGATTATTGGTTTTTATGCTGGGTTTGAGAAAAAATAAAGGGAATTTAGATATAAAGGCTATAGAGTTGACAAAGATTATGTTGTGGAAATGGGATGGAGCAGAATATGGGAAAACTTAGACTGGGGAGTGTAAAATTAAGTAGCTAACAAGTTTTTCTTGGTATAATTGCTGAGAGATTCTTGACTTCGTTTAAGAAGAAGCTACAGTACATCATATCACATTACATGTGAAAATGGGATGGGGCACAATATGGGAAGACTTAGAGTGGGGAATGGAAAATAAAGTGGCTAACAGTTTATCTGGGCATAATTGCTGAGAGATTCTTGACTTCGTTTAAAAAGAAACTACAGTACATTACATCACATCACGTTTTATCATAGTTTAAGAGGAATGTTTGATGATTTGCCTTTATTCTTTTTATTTGTATGAAATTTCAATAAACAAATATAAATAATTGTTACACATTAACTAAATACGTTATGTAATACATTTAACCAAGTGAGCATAATATCATAATTAGTAAATACAGCAAATTGATTGGATGGGTTATTTAAATTTGATTAGAAGTAATTAATGTTAAAAAATACTTGAAGGATTTTTGTTTTTTAAAATAAATGGAAAGCAAATGCATATATATATATTTCAAAACTGAATTACTTAAAATATTTAAATTTTTTTTTTTAAAACTTCACTTGTATTTCATAAAAATACAATTATTTATGTTTTCAAATAATTTCGTATAAATAAAAACGGAAATTTAGTTCATTCTAAAAAATCAATAGCATATAATCTTTTTAAATTCTTTGCCAAATATTTTCACGTGATAATCATATAAAACATTTGGTGAATAATACTCACAACGATAAATGGAAATAACATTAAAATAAATTAATAGAAAGGCTTTAAAGATTTTACATAGTTCGATCTGCTTAAACCTTAGATATGAAAGGACAAATAGCTGAATAGTAATTGTTTAATTCTAAGAAGTGAAATATAATAATTGTGTCCCAAATGACTAAATTTATTTATTTATTTTGTTCATTTTCATTAGTTTGGAATTATTTCAAGAATATTTTGCTATTCAGCAAATTCTTTACTTTGATCTCAATGTTATTATTAGTAGAGTGGTGTAATAAATATATATAATTAAAAAAGATGTCGTATGAATAATCATTTCTATGCAATTGTACACACACAAAAAAAGATTCTTATAGGAATGTATAAAACTCAAACCTGAATTGAAAGAAATATTCTGATATTTATCTATGAATAATTTAGATTTAATGACGAATTGAAAAATAATTAGATTGTTTGGTTAAAAATTAAACAGATTTTGACCAACAAAATCTGCATCCAAATCTATCCAATTTTTACATTAACGCTTTTGATCCATTATCTTTATTCTCAGGAGATTTAAAAACTTGTAAAATCAGAACCTATTACGCATCTCATATGTCTTCACAGTAAGTGATACTGAGAAAATATTCTTATTTTATCATTCATGATTGAGAATATTTATGAACTATTACTTTATTTACTCAATGTATGAACACTTTATTAAATCTATAAAAAGACTCGTAGAGATTCTGACTAGAAGATGAATTCTGTCATAGCTTTACCAAGTCCCTCAATTCTAACATTGGAACCATGAATTTGAATTATATGATTTCCATTTAAATAGTTACATTTGTTAAATTTCTTTTCTGAAGCAGATAAGCATAGTGATTTATAGAAGGTCCTCAATTCACTGAAATTCCAATAATATCTAGACAAAAGCAAGATCCTAATTTGAAGTGTTAATTGATGAAGCAATATTTTGAATTAATTGTCTAATCTACATAATAATCTTTTATAATTTCATTTGAACATCTTGCCTTATGTTATCTGATGGAGAAATATGGCAAGAAAGGTTGCACCATACAAGGAAACAGACTTTAAAGTTCCAACAACCTAAAAGTTTAGTGTGAACACTTTTTCTTCTAACAATGGTACAGCTTTTATCAGTAAAATAAGTAATTGCTAAGAAAGCCATTGGTAGGAATATTTGTATTATAACCCAAGTTGAATGCATTGTCTTTGAGAAGTAAGACTCAACTATTTCTTAATATTAATACTTCTTTATTTTTGGGATCTATTTGTAAAGACAAAGCAAAAATCATCAGTATAAACATATATCTTGCAAACAGTTTCTGGAAAATATTGATTTTTAATGTGTTAAGTAGAAAACTCAATCTTGTGGGAGATTATAACAATTCTATGGGTGATTATTATCCAAAAATTTTATATATGGCATAATTAACATTTAGAATTATTTATCTTTTGAAGAACTTTCTCCAGGAAATTAATGTGGGGTTTTTTTGCCAGAATTTTGCATGACTACATATAAAAATTGTAAACTAAGATTATTTACGTAACAATAGTACTAATCTTTAATTCAGAAATTCTTTTCAATGTTACTAAAGGTGGAACACATATATTGGTGTTAAGACAAATATAGGGGATTTGAACTCAGATTTTCATGCCACTTCAACCATCCACACTATCTCATATTACTGATACACATGTCCGCACACATGAAAAAAAGATAAATAATCACCAACATGCATATTTTGTATAAGCCAACACTCATCAGTTTGTTCAGATTATCATCTTCCATACATATATACAATCAGCACTCGGTTTATATTAAGATAGAAAATCCTTATACTTCAATGGACAGGCTTCAATCTACTCCAACTCTTCAAACCACCCATACCAGTGAAAATTTGATAATAGAATTCCCAAATTCCATACTGATGCCAATATTGTTATCATTATTGGTCAAGCTTACATGTTAAATCTAAAATATTGATATAAAATAGCTTATATAGAAATCTAAACATGCTATTTTATAGCATAGCTTTATTTTGATTGTAATCTTACAATAAGTTTGTGTGTCTGTACTAATGTGTTTACATTTGCATAAGATAAACATTAAAAAACAATTTTACTAAAATCATAATAAAATAAATTTTTTAAATAACATTTTATTGTAAAATACAATTTCTGGATTTATTAAATATCTATATTTACAAATAGAATTTTTTTCTTGTGACTATGGATAGGAAAGCAGGATACTGTAGGTGAACAAGAAAAATACTAGTGTTGGCTAAAACTTGAAAAAAGATGAATATAATCGGAAATGAGATGGATGAGTTCCATCATTATAACAGGAATATGCCATTGAGGAGTTTGAAGAACAAAATAGATAACTGATCATTTTGAACAAACTTAAAAATGTACTAAAGTCAATTATAAACATCTCAACTTGCTACCAGGCAGAAAAATCAATATATACAAGCAAAAGATAAAAAATTTATATCCTATGACAAAGCAAAAGCTAAGTCCTTACACAGAGAAACAGCAAAAAAATACAACCCAATATTCATTATATGTATTACAATTTCTAATGGACATTAATTTAAGTATTTGAAAATTTAAGAGCTATTCAACATTGTATCCTATGTATTGACTTTGTTTAATGTACATGTATAGAATATCATCTTTTTACCTCACATTAAATAAAAAAAAGCTAATGATCACAAGTTTAAAAAATTCACTGAATTATTGCTACAGTCAAAAGTAAAATTACAAAGTTCGAGCTTTCTCATGATATATATGGAAAAAATGAGAGAGCATTAAAATAATCCTCACAGACCCAACACATAAATTGAAGAATTATTATATATATGAAGAATATCAACAAGTTCTTTGAATTCTGAAAAGAAAAAATGATCAAAAATGAATATGTTATTTATTTATTTTATTAAATTATTGGTAAAAATATTTCTAAGTGATATTTACCCAAATTCTGGAATTCTTTTCCATATTCCTATACTTTTCGAAAAAATTGTGAATATCTACAGAAAATAGAAAAACTTGCAAAAATTATAATGTAGCATATGAGATAATTTTATGTCTTAAAAACATTAGATAAAGATTAAATATTTGATAAGCCAATCTTCATATGTAATATATTGTAATGGAATCAGAAAATGTGAATCTTGAGAGAGCTTATTCAGCCACATGTTGGTTATACCAAATGTAATGGGATCAGCAAATATATTTTAAATTACATGGATAACTATGGTTGTCATCATCATCTCTTTAGCACTTGACCTATGATAATTGAGCACTGGTTATAGAAAAATTATAGTTCAACCATAGTCATGCGACAAATCTAACTCCAAATATTACTCATAATAAACAAGGCAAAACTCTCCATACAGTAGTGCCACCCTGTGCCAACCAGAGTAATCAATGGATGCCAGAAGGCTTGTGCATAAAATTCCTATCTAATGCCTACTCATCCAATATCCCCAGACTAGTTTTTGGCTTGTGACCTTCGTCAGTGAGGAGCCTTGGATCTGACAGCAATGCACCTAGATCTTAGAATCTAAGGCAGCCCTTCAGCAGCACTACTGTATGGATAGTTTTGCCTTGTTTAATAACAATTATGTGCCAGTATAAGAGATAGTGATCATGTGATGCTTGGTGGTTTAACACCAATTACTCCTAATACTAATTTTTATTTCCTTGGCTGTTAATTTAGATATATCTAATTAATATTAGAAATCACATACTCACTAAATGTATAACTTATACTATTGTCTATTTAAATATATTTTAAAATAAGACAAGAAATAAAAACATTAAATTTTAATAACATAAAATAAATAGTAGTAGCTTAACCCTCTTTTTATTTATCCATTAACTGATATATAAATCAAAAAATATATAAAACTACCTGTACTCATGGTTTTCTTACATTAGTAGAATGAAAGAATATAATGCAATTGATAATTAAAATATATTTCATTAATATTTACATGAAATAATAATAATTCACGAGTTATCAACAGTAGTTGTAAATGATAAATTTCATTATTTGGTTTTCTCGCTATACCTAGAGCTGTAGTAGTAAATTCTCCCAATTTTTGTAAACAATTAAGTATCATAAAACAAAACTCCAGTCTATATACTCCAACAAAAAATACCAAGAGATTAACTGAAATTGATGTAACATTTGTTGAGTTATTAAGGAACAAACAAACAAACTTTCTAATTGATATATATATATTGTACTGATCCACATGACTTTAACAAGCTTAATTCATATTTAATCTTAATATGTTTATTTTTTTATATCTCTTATTATTATTTACTTATAAGACCTGTGGCAAGGGATCATATCTTCACTGAGCAGGAAAGAATGCCATTGATAGATTAATCATCAATGATATCTATGGTCAGATTGAGGATATACAAATGCACAGCTTGACCATATTTCTTGCCATAGCATTCATTGACTGTTGGAACAAAATCTGTTATCCAAAGCATTTTATTTGTTTTGAGAACAAAGTCTCAGGTGCCAACCAACCATATGCTATATATAACCAGCATGCTCAGATGACAGGTATATGAATCCAGCACTTGCAATATCCTAAGCTAACTCCTACTCTTTATCAGAGGTACAGCGCATTTTACTTAACACGTGAATATTTATGCCCTTAAATTAATGATGATCCAATGACAAGAGAGAGAGAAAGAATAGACCAAATAACAATTAAGCAAACATTATTTATTCATGCACACACATATTTAATATAGTGTGACAAAATAAAACTTTACATAAAGAAAATATAAACAATTATGTTAAGACTAAATTTTATGATAGTCCTCCATTAAAGTTTTTGTCACTTCAAAATAAATAACATGTCTAGATAATTTATTGAAAATATATTTATCTAGGTTTTCATTAGTGTTGATTTCAAACTGTTTGGCCTTGTGGTCTCTATCAATGGTTTCATGGCTTTCCTTCTATTCTTCAGCTCAGCAATGAGGGAAAGAGAATATGTGGCAGCATCAGTTTGGTCATTGGTTCCAGGTAAAGATAGTTGATGGAACTGGGGAGTCAGGGCATGAAGCTCAGTCAAACACTCCTATGGCTTTCTAGCAATGCATGTTGCTAATTCTGAGGCTCCTGCATTGATATTTTCTGCAGTAGTAATGCCTTGGCTCACTGAGATCATGTTAACTATGCCCGCAGTGATGAATGGATCATTAAACTAGTGAACTCAAAACTCACAATTAGATACACTGAATTTTGGAAAAACTCTCAACAATTTTTCAATGACTGACTCTTTGTCTAAAGATCTGAATGAGTGCAAGAATGAAAAAACAATAGCCAAACTGCAACTTTTATATCTAACTCTGCCATTGTTTATTTCCTTATCATAATTTTAATTTTTATCATAAATTAAATCTACTTTTAATTAATTTTTACATTATGTTTTATCTAATCTTTATTAAATTAATCTAATATCTTATATCCAGGAATCTTCCCAAATTAATTGTATTCCTACTGATGAGATATTTTCACAATAAATTTCTTTTATAAACTAATTTTGTTTTAACACTTTACATTTAGTAAGGTTTTTTAAACATTTGTTTCTTTTTATTTTTAATTAATAAAAACTAGAATGAGCGGGTTTAAAATTATTTCTCCTGATTCTTTCTTAATAAATAGCTTTATTCTATTCTAAAAAGAAAAATGACACAATCTTTCATTCTTACAAAATTACATTTTAAAAATCTTCTTAATATATTTAACTATTCTTGTTTTTCTTAATAATTTGCTTATTTATTTTAAAATTATCAAATATGTAATGCGGACATGTGTTTTAGATCATATATCTCACTAGTGTTACAGTATATACACACACATATATATATAAAGGACAAAACATCCATGTATTGAATGGAATAAGTGCCTCCATAGAAAAATTAACTAAAACTTTCAAAAGCTTTAATTAAAATTCAATTTAAAAAATTCACTAAAATGTGTGCATATTCAACCTCACAAAATCAATCCAATAAGTTGCACATACAATAGTGTAGTAAGAATAATAAGTAACATTAGTCTATATAAGCTATTTTGCAAAATGTAAAAAAAAATCAACTGTTTTGCTAAACACAAAAAAAGAAGAATGAACTATTCAAACTTTTTTTATGTATGGAATTTCTGTTGACTTTCAATTTTTTTACCAACACTTGAATTGTTTTAATATACAGCAAGGAATGAGTTTGACTAATGCATTATTGGTTGATTATAAGAAATTCACGCAATGCTAAAATCTAATTTACAATTAAAACTTAAGAATGGTAAAAACATTTGCAAGATAAAAATATATTGTTAATGTATTATCTATATTTAATCTAATTATGGTCTGATTAAAAGATAAAAGAGTTCCAGATTTTTCTAGATGTACATAATATGTATATATTAACTATTACATAAAAATTGTTGTAGCAAGTAATATAAAAACACGCTATACTTCTAGATGGATTTCTTGATCCAGTGATCTCCACCACTGAAGGTGCCAAAGAGAAATGTAGGCCATCACATTATTTTGTAGGCTGTAAGGCCATATAAGTATAATAGTGCTAGAGTAATTTAATTCATATGTAACTTGTATGAATAAACCTCAAGAATTATTAATTTAACTGTTATATATATTCTGTCTGTATGCCACCCTTGCCATGATTGCAAATTAACATGGGTGAGTAGTATTCACCCACAGCACTTTAAATTTGAAGTTTTCTTTTAAAGTTAATTTTCATTTAATTTTTTTTATATATTGTACTGATATAGGTCATTACATATTTCTAGTATTTATCAGAGTGAATTTTATTGAAAGTAAAGTTTACAAAAAAAAAGAAAGATTTTCATGAAAGTTTGAGAAAAGGAAAAGAACAAAAGAAAGGGGAGGGAAAAAAGATTTGTGCATATTCAACCTCACAAAATCAATCCAATAAGTTGCACATACAATAGTGTAGTAAGAATAATAAGTAACATTAGTCTATATAAGCTATTTTGCAAAATGTAAAAAAAAATCAACTGTTTTGCTAAACACAAAAAAAGAAGAATGAACTATTCAAACTTTTTTTATGTATGGAATTTCTGTTGACTTTCAATTTTTTTACCAACACTTGAATTGTTTTAATATACAGCAAGGAATGAGTTTGACTAATGCATTATTGGTTGATTATAAGAAATTCACGCAATGCTAAAATCTAATTTACAATTAAAACTTAAGAATGGTAAAAACATTTGCAAGATAAAAATATATTGTTAATGTATTATCTATATTTAATCTAATTATGGTCTGATTAAAAGATAAAAGAGTTCCAGATTTTTCTAGATGTACATAATATGTATATATTAACTATTACATAAAAATTGTTGTAGCAAGTAATATAAAAACACGCTATACTTCTAGATGGATTTCTTGATCCAGTGATCTCCACCACTGAAGGTGCCAAAGAGAAATGTAGGCCTTCACATTATTTTGTAGGCTGTAAGGCCATATAAGTATAATAGTGCTAGAGTAATTTAATTCATATGTAACTTGTATGAATAAACCTCAAGAATTATTAATTTAACTGTTATATATATTCTGTCTGTATGCCACCCTTACCATGATTGCAAATTAACATGGGTGAGTAGTATTCACCCACAGCACTTTAAATTTGAAGTTTTCTTTTAAAGTTAATTTTCATTTAATTTTTTTTATATATTGTACTGATGTAGGTCATTACATATTTCTAGTATTTATCAGAGTGAATTTTATTGAAAGTAAAGTTTACAAAAAAAAAGAAAGATTTTCATGAAAGTTTGAGAAAAGGAAAAGAACAAAAGAAAGGGGAGGGAAAAAAGATTTCAGTAATGAATAATAATTAAAGAAACGATTAACATTGCTGTTTTAAATTAATGTATAACATAAATATCTCATTTTTGTCTTGTAATGTGGAATGTGTGTATCTATAAATAAAAGTTAAAAGGACTTTTTTTCTAAATGATAAAATCAAAAGCAAATGCAATGCAAATAAAAGAACAGAAAACTTAAAATCAAAACAAAGGAAATATAATTAACAAACAAAGGGACTAAGTACTACGATTTGATTAAAATAAAAAAGCCAATGAAAGGACTAGAACGAATCTTGAACTCTTAAATAAAAGAAATGAAAACCCAATAGGATTGCAGCAGATTGCTCAATCAATCCTCAGATAAAGAACACTGTCTATATAATGGAGATTTTGTATTGTTATATTCATTCATTCATTAAAAAGTTATTAATTAATCAGAATTCATCAAAATTTGATCTAAAAAAATTTCGAATAACTCAGAAGGAATGTCCTATCATATAGAATGCATTGCTGAACCCATCAGATCATATGGCTGGCCTGAACCTCTCTGCAATAGCATCAGCAATTAGTTCAAGGGAGAAATCATGTTCGTGTGAAAACTGGAAGTCATTGGAGTGTCCTTGCCAAGATCCACAAGTAAATTCCTATACATAACAACCGGTTGGAATCAGTAGAAAGCTACAGTGCCCTATTTGCGTATGAAAGTGTCCAAATCCTAGGTAAATCATTCATTTTTTGTCTTCAAATCTTAATTCATAGCCGTAAATAGGTGAGAGAAAACCTTTTAAACATCTCAAGAACTATAAGTTAAATTTAATCAAGTATAGAACTATTAATTTCTATGATCTATCTACATGCATTAGCTTTCGTAATAAGACTTTTAAATCAAATATCTCAGTAATTATGTGTGTGCGTTATATGATTAAATGTGTTTATTTGATTTGAAACATATTAAAATGTATACTTTAATAGAATATGTGTACGCATTTATATTATAAGGCAAGAGTGAGCATTTAAGAAAAGTTGGATGTAAAATATTTTAATTATCGTTAGGTAAATAATTTGAGGTAAGGTTGAAAGTAAGGGAGGGAGTTATGCCATAGAATTAATAATGCATAAGTATTCTATTGGTCAAATATTTGTGACAAATATTGAGAAATAGAGATTCATAGTATAGTCGGAGAATTGAGAATAGTTAAAAGTCCAATGAGCCAGCTGGGCAGGTCAGGTACTAAATTCGTAGCTGGTTGAGCAAGTATGTTAATTACATTATAATTAATTGGTGCCTAAAGGTTTTTTCCTTAAAATAAATAAGTGTTTGGATGACCAGGGTTATAATTTAGTAGCAGAGAATTGGTATTATTGGTAGCTTTCTACCAGTCATATCTCTATCTGAAAGATCGGAAGCCTTCAAAAATAGTAATAGAGACTAAATGAAAGAGATAGAATAAATAAATCTAAAAGAATAGATTTTTCCATTTTTTTTTGTTTACAAGGAAAGAAGGTGGACGGTACAATATATTGTTGTGTTCTGTTTAAATATGTTTATGGAAATTTAAGTATAAGTTTTGTATTCCAGAAAAAGTAAGGAAATATATATTACAGAAATATATTTTAGATCGCTAACTGATAAGGATTTAATTGGTGATTAAATTTACATTGTGTGATTCGTAAACTGAGTTTGATAAATGCCAAGAAATATTTACTAATTATAAATATTTCTTGATACAATAGGAAAATTAAGAGTGATAGTAATCAAGAATGAACACTGTATTGTCAGAATCCAAAATGCGGATATAAATAGGTTGAACAACAAAGTGCGCTATTCTATTTCCAGTGAATTTACTGAGTGAACGGTTGCATCGAGATTTAAGTGATAGTAGATGAAAAATGAATACTTGCAATTGCATAATAGAAGATATTTTGGAAATACTTTTTCTTCAAGAGATTTTGATGAAAAATAAATATTATAGATCATGGTAGACCAACTCCTCTCTTGAAAATCAAAACTGTTATCAAACGATGTACAAGACATTTTTCTATTCAATTTTATGAAAACTTTTCGTAACAAAACTAATAACTTTTATTGTTGGCCATCTATTCACAAATGAGAAATCTGTTTGGAATATGTCTGGGTTTTGCAATATGAATAATTTAGGAAAGATATGGAAAAGAGACTAGTTCACATTTTAAGTGCCATGATTTCAATTAAAATGTTTGGTGAACTCATATTAAGAATTTAATTGATTCTACTCATTTGGTGTCTATTAGAAATTTTAATGAAAAGGTAAAAAAAATTGAGATATATTTAAATACTTTATTGATGTAACTTGTTTTCTGGCATGTCAGGAATTACCTTTCAGAGATGATGATGAATCTCAAGATTCTCTAAATAGTGGTAATTATTTAGAAACCATTAATTTATTAGCAACCTATAACCCATTTTTGAAAAACCATCTGGATAATTCTTCCATTTTTTTTTGGATTGTCCAGCGATATACAAAAGGATATAATTTCATCTGTAGCTTTCGTTTTATTAGAAGAAATCCGTATTGAATACGAAAATTCGGATTATGTGGGATTATTGTTGGATGAAACGAGCGATGTCATTAATAAATCACAATTAAGTCTGTACAATGTATTAATTTATATAAATAGTGTGTAAAAGGTCTACCCATCCCTCGCATATGTATGTATAAATGGATTATTCTCCTGTACATGAGGGGTCAGAATGACTAATATGTCAACATGGGTAAGATGACAACCTTGGGACTAACAATGGTTTTGAATGTTCCATCATCAGATTTTCAATGAAATGGAAGGCTGAAGAGTTGTGGGTTGGAGTGGTTTGGAGCCTGTCCATTAAAGTATGAGGATTGGCTATCTTAATATAAAGCTGAGCACTGATTGTATATATGTGTGGAGATAGTAATCTAGACCAACTGATGATTGTTGGTTTAGCATGAAATATGTATATTGGTGATTATTTATCTTTTCAACATGTGTCTGATCAGGTGAGTCAGCAATATGAGATGGCACTGAGAGTAGTGAATCGTGTGAATGTCTGAGTTCGAATCCCGCATATATTACATATATAAATGCAGGTTTAAGCCTGTACAATGTATTAATTATCAGTAATGTTTCGATATGTTAAAAAAGACGGTCTTGTAGTAGAAAGATTTCTATCTTTCGCTGATGTTTCTCTTAGTAAATCAGCTCAAGATTTATTTGATTTTATTATTCCATTTCTGAAAAAAGAAAAAGTTTATAATAAATTAGTTCCTCAAAGTTATGACGATGCCGCCATCATATCTGGGAATTCTAATGGTTTACAAATAAAAATTAAAGAAGTAATTCCTTACAGCACATTATATTCATTGTTTTGCCCATAAATTAAATCTTGCTCTTTCTTAATCTATATCAAAAATAAAAGAATGTGCTGTTGTTGTTTTTTTTAATTTGCAGTTTCTTCAGTCAAAAGATTAGCTGCTTTTAATAAAATTGTACAGAAAAAATTCCTGCAGCTGCTCCAACATGATGGGAATATAACGGACAAGTTGTTCAAATAATATTTGAGTCAAAAAAACATTTAATGATTTCTTTTGAATACATAATTGACAATGAAAGTGACGGGGATAATGAAGCTATTTTACAATCTAAGAGTTTATTATATAATTTAAATGACAAAAAGTTTATAATTCTGCTTTGTTTTTTTAATGGATTTTTCCTGCATACTGATATTTTATTTAAAGTTCTTCAAACGAAAGCATCTGATGTGCGATTTTGTCTAATAGCAATAAATAATTTTAAAAGTAATATAGAAACAATAGTTACAAATTATGATATTTTCTGGAATAATGTTGATGAAAAGGAAAATTTTAAAATTAAATGAACTGATTCAAGAGTATCCAATAATGAATATTTTATGATTAAATGCCACTATTAAACAAATAATTTCCAAATTAGACAACAGATTCAGTTCTTTACCAAATTTTGAATTTCTACAGTTGTCAGGCACATCAGAAGAAGCAGAATCTACTAACCAATTTACAAAGTTCATATCCAAACTTTTTTGATATGTCAGCATTAAAAACTAAAGTAAGGATGACTTCAAAAGCAAGAAAAGCACTCGAGAAGTCACGCAGTTTTTGATTGCAACAGAGGTAGAAAGCTGTTTTAGTGAATGTTTTACTAATGTTAACATTCTCTTCTACAACAATATCAGTGAAAAGATCCTTTTCCTATTGAAAAAGGATCAAGACCTTTTTAAGAAATAGATGTTCACAATCAAGGCTATCAAATTTAGCCCTGATTTGCCATGAAAGAACGGAGGATTGAATTAAAATAAAAAATAATAATTTCAAATTTTAATTATAAGGTAATATACTGTATTAATTAACCAATGCTTTAGTTTCTAAAAAAAGTTATTCTTCATCACTGATATATATATAATAGATAGATAAGGATAATAAAAAAATGTGTGTTCAAAAATCTATATTCACACTATACTCGTACATAAAAAGAAAGAATATACATCAGCATATTAATCATATATATATATATATATATTAATTGATTTAAATATAACTAATTAAAAAGACATATTTTACTAACAACATAAATAGCAATAAAAATAAAGATCTCACCTTTTTATAAGCCTGAGCTCAATTACAAATATATATATATTGTAACCTTCTCCTCTGATCATTGGACAATCAGGCCTACACGTTTCTGTAATCATAAATAAATCATACTGCACATTTTAGGCGCTATAATCTTACCTGTAGCCTTTCCCCCTAATCTAACTAGTCCAATTTACACGTTTGGAAATTATATCTTTCTCTGTAACTTCCCTAGCTACAACTAATCTAGAATATATATCTAAAATAAATGATAAACTAAAGATGATTTCTTTATTAGCTAAGCTCACATGAAACTATAATCTTAGAGAAGATCACAAGGTGGATTAATAATTTCTGGTCAAGCTAGCCTCAAAATCCACAAACAAGCAAACAAACAAAAGAATTATAAAATAAACTTCATATTGTCAAACTAATAAATAAATGATAATAAGACAATTAAATAAAATACAGATTCTAAGCTTACTAAGACCAGAATATTCACCATAAAGTCAAAACCAACTATACATTTCAGACAAAAGAAGTAATAGATACTTTAAAGTTTGGTTGACATTATATCTCAAAGTGAATGTAACACAATTTCACTCTAATTACAATAATTAACTGGATACAAATTTACCATAAATTCCAATCCTATCACAAATTGATATAATTTATCATTCTCAGGGTTCACATAGCTTAAAGAGTGATATACAAGATACACTTGGGTCAGTGAGAGGGATTTTACCACTACCCAAGCATAACATACACCAAATAGTTCTTAATACTGAATTGAATTACTAAACCATATTCAATAATTTTAAATAAATTCTATAAATTCCCTAACTATGCTAAACTTTAAGTTCCAATAAGTAAGAGTAATTTTTCAATAGCTAAACGTAATAGCTTTCCAATTTTCTTTCTCCATTAATTAGAAACAAGGTGTCCAAGACCAGTGAATGATAGATCTGTGGATTCAAATGAACTGATCAAACCAATATTAGGTTTTTTAATCTTTTGGTGTATCACTTAAACTAATATTCTTTAGGTTATTATGTTTAATTATTAAGTGATGATGCCCTAGATATATTCATAAATTATAGGGCTTAACACAAGTATTCTGATATACCTACATATACTGACCTTAACAATATTGATTGATGACAATTACACCATAATCACAGGATAGGTCAATAGCAATAACAATAATATAATGTGTGGGTGTGTTGATTAGCAATAAGAATATTGACAACTAAATAAATTTTTAACACAACAATATTTATTTACATTATGTACAAGTCTCTTTCAGACACATTATACGAAACAAGATAAATCCATTCCAAAATTAGGGATGGTAATTAATGATGTGGTAAGTAATAACCAACTAATATGACAAACATTTTGGGATATGTTTCTTTATTATTCTATCAGGTAGACTAAGATAGTTAAACTTATTTGAGCTATTTTAGCATTGAAATTGCAAACAAAATGTATTAATATCCTTTGGATATACGCAACTTTTAAATAATAAAAAATTATTTTAAATTACAATTTATTATATCAAACTGTAACTGTTTGAGTTATTAGAATATGATAAGGGCAATTATCACATTCCAATACAAATAATAATCTATTATAATTTACTATATAAAAAAAAATTTCATTGCATTGATGTGGGGCAAACATCATCAGTTAAATGCACACATGATACCAAAAACATTCACTAGGTCCACAACTTAACTATTTATTATTTAACTGATCTTAATAATTCATCAGTAAATACCTACTTGTTGAAAACCAATCCACATTGTCCATGTACACACCTTGCTCTTTTATGTAGAAGTTTTACAAACACTAGTAAGTTTGGGTTGGTCTGTTTATAAACTAATGAAGATTACACAACATCAGAAAGACACTATTTCAATTAGACAACCCTATAGCTATATTAGACTTTATCTTATCCTTGATATTCGATTTAAAAAATGCTACACTTTATCATACATGGTGGAATATTAACTATATAACTTCTTGAGGGATCTAAATAAAAGAGGATCTACAAAACAACATGATAGTTGTATAAGAATATGGCCAATTCTGATACCTTTTCATAGGTATAAAAGTGTGGGCAGTGCCTCTCCACTGGAAAACAGAATTCAGACCATGGGATCTATCTCTTTTAGACGTAACTATGCTCTAAGCATTAACTCTTAATCAGCCCCAACAATATCATCCTCTCATATTAATCACAATGGGGAATTCTCTATCATCCCATGTACAATATTAATTATTATTATATCTAAGGCTTTTATATGTAGCCCAAACCTATCCTAAAATCTATCACAAATTCTGATCAATACAATAGCAAGTAAAACAACACGAATAATCTAAGTGGAAACATAAATATTCCATTGCACATTGCAGAAACTATTAATGTTTTACAAACAGACCACCAATATCAGTAAAATAACCATTAATTATTTCAAAATAATAATTATACCTTTTATTATAGTAAGCCATGTACACATAAACAAGGAGGACTAAACTACATTGTGTATTTAGAGTGGACATTTTGTTCATAAGTGAAATTAAGCAATAATAAAAAAAAAAATACGTATTAAATTATTTTATATAATAGAACAATGGTATCATTATGTGTAGATTTTTGACCAGTTTGGGTCTATTTGTTCCCCTCCTCGATATAATATTAACATCTGTTTTAGCAGTGAAAGAGATAAACATTTCTCTTTCGGACCAGATAGATAATATTTACCATTATGCTTTCCCTTCATTGGGAAAATAATATAAATAGGGATAATAAATGTATATAATTTTATACACAGCTACATCATTACTTAATATATTCTATACCCTGGTATAGATATAACAAAAAAAAACCCTAATACCTGAATAACACATGAAAGAAAGAAAAAAAACGCATTACAATATTATATATAGCAATTAACAAACTAAATAAACATTACATTTTCTACCATTGGACTTTATCGAAGTTTGATTCGTTCTTATAAGTAAAACAATATGAAAACGGATATGATAAGCAAACATTCCTGAGTAATATATATATATATTGGTTATCCGGTTCAATATTAACATCTTTAGACAAAATTCAAACAATTCTCCAATGGCAATAGAAATCCTTTATCGGATTGTGTACTAATGTAAGCATACTGAAGCAATATCAAAACATTTTCGAGAATAAGTCATTTAAATAGGTTTAATTAGTATATATTGATTTGTCTATTTTATTTTTCTTCTCTTTTTCATCTGTTATATTCTTAAATAATCTGAGTGATTTTAAAACCATTTAAAATATTATTATGTTGCCAGTTATTCACTAACGATAAAATAAATAAATCCTTACACTTCCCTTTTATCAGCAAGTTAGGATGTTTAAGTTATACTGAGAAGAATCTATTTAATTATAAATACGATCTTCTAAGCAAGGTTAATTAATATGTAACATGTTTTTCCAAATGGAGCACAATTATAATCAGTTTATTACGATCTTTGAAAATAAACTTTTAAATCATTTATGAATTTTGTTTACTTGGTTTGTCTTTTTTTCCGTCCACAGTAATTGTCACAGTAAAAAAAACACTTAACATATTATTTCTTTATATGTGGTATAATCAAGGGAAAAAAATCAATATTTCTTTATTCACTATTATTGGCAATTCATTTCATACTTAAGAATGTTAAATAGAATTGATTTAATATTAAGCAATTATTAAGAATATATATGTGACTAACTACTTCCCGGGGGAATATCAGAGCAGACGATATCACTTTCCCCAATGAAATAAGGAATATTTTATACACTTTTTTTTAAAAAAAAACTAAACTAATTATTTTATATGATTTAAAGTGAAATTTTAATTTCTTCATTATTTCTTGAAACTTTTCTTCAAATGATTTAGAATATTTTCTGGAAATATTAATGAATCATCATCATCATCATCAACCATTATCAATCCACTGCAGGATGAAGGTCTCTCCAAGTTTAATCCATCTTCTCCGATTTTTAGCTTCTCTTCTCCACATCACCCCTGCACACTTTCTTATTTCAACCATCCATCTCACATGTGGTCTCTTTCTGGATCTTTTACAATCTCTTGGAATCCAGTTTAAAATTTCAATTGTCCATCTATTATCATCTCTTCTAGCAATATGTCCAGCCCAACTCCACTTCAATCTTTTAATTTTTTTCAATGAGGTCAGTAACACCTGTTTGTTCTCTTACCCATACATCGTGTTTTCGATCTCTTCTTGTCACTCCCAACATACATCTCTCCATACTTCTTTTAGTGGTATGAAGTCTCTGTATTGCTCTTCTATTAAGTGTCCAAGTCTCAGATCCATAAGTAAGAACTGGTAAAACACAATTGTTAAAAACCTTCCTTTTCAAACACATAGGCATATTTCCTTTAATATCAAGTTATTTCTACCAAAAGCACTCCAACCAAGTTTAATTCTATGATTAATTTCTTCCATTATGTTTCCAACTGTATTAATAATCTGACCAAGGTATTTGTAACTGTTAACTTCTTCTAATTCATCATAATCAATCTTTATTTTCATATTTTGAGCAAATCGATTAAACATTACTTTAGTCTTTTTAACATTTATCTTTAGTTCTACTTTCCTACTTTCATCTGATAATTCCTGCAACATATCCTGCAGCTCTGAAGCATTATTAGCAAAAACAACTACATCATCTGCAAAATCTAAATGACTTAAATAATCTCCATTTATTTTCACTCCTTTAGTTTCCCATTTTAATCCCCAAAATACTTCTTGCAGCACTGTTGTAAAAAGTTTTGGAGATATGGAGTCACCTTGTCTGACACCTTTCTCAATGTTGACTTTCCCAGTATCATTATGTAATCTAATTGTTGCTGTTGAATTTTTATAAATATTCTTCAAAATATGACAATATCCTGGATCTATACCTTGATGATCCAATGCTTTAATCACTGAAGAAATGTTTATAGAATCAAATGCCTTTTCATAATCTACAAATCCAAAACATAATGACAACTCATATTCATTCGTCCTTTCTATAACTTCTCTCAACACCTGGATATGATCTACTGTACTAAAATCACTTTTAAATCCAGCTTGTTCTCTTGGTTGGTGGAAATCCAATGTTCTCTGTAGACGAGTTGTAATTATCTTGGTAAAAATTTTATATAAAACTGATAAAAGGCTGATAGGTCTGTAATTTCTAATATCTTCTTTATCACCTTTTTTAAATATTAATATTATTATAGCATTCTTTCAATCATCCAGTACATTTTTATCATTTAGATATTTGGTATATAACTTTGCTAAAAAAATTTATATTTCCTCACCTGCTTCTTTTAATATATCAATTATAATTCCATCATTACCTGGAGCCTTTCCTTTCTTCATACATTTAATTGCGTGTCTCACTTCTTCATTTAAAATTCTGGGCAATTCGGAAGATGTAATAGATATAGGAGGTACTTGTTCTTTATTACTATATAATTCTTGATAAAAATCTTCTACCAATTTCATGATGTCATCTCTCTTTTTAGTAACAATTCCATCTTTTTTTCTTATTGCAGATATAAATTTCCTACCAATACCAAAATGTTGTTTTACATTCTTAAGACTTTTATTTTCTTCTACAGCTTTCCTTGCTAGTTCATAGTTATACTTTCTTATATCATTTTCAACTCCTTTCTACACCATTTTACAAAATTCGAGATATTCAATTCTTTTTAATGCATCATTTTTGTATATCTTCATATTCCTTCTTTTCTTCATAAATTCTCTAGTCTCAGTAGAAATTTTATTGGTCACTTGCTGCTTTTTTCTACCAGCTATCTTTGTTGCAGTTTTTAAAAGTGTATCAGTTATTTTCTTATTAATTTCATTCAAATCTGAATCATGTTCAAAATCTACTAATACTTGAAACCGATTTGTAAGTTCTAATTTAAATTCATTAGAATGTTTCTAAAGATTAGGAATATCAACTGTAAATATTGTTTTTCTTAATAATTTTTGTCTCTCTAGTTTCACATTAACACGTATCTTACATCTTACTAATCGATGATCACTTCGTGTGTTAAATTTATTAAGAACATTACAATCTTGAAATATGTGTTTCCTGTTAGTCAAAATATAATCCATTTCTGCTGTACCTTCATTTGGATGCTTCCATGTCCATTTCCTTTTAACATTTTTCTCAAAAAAAGAATTCATAATATAAAGTTTTTCTTTTTCTGCAAACTCCACAAGTCTATGTCCTCTCTCATTTCTATTACCATAACCAAAATTACCTACAGCACTTTCATCTTTCATTTGTTTACCAATTCTAGCATTAAAGTCTCCCATAACAATTTTAAAATGTTGTTTACTCTGATCAAAAGCCTTTTGTACATCCATATAAAAATCTTCTACTACTTCATCACTATGAGAACTTGTTGGGGCATAAACCTGAATTATCTGCATTTGGTATCTGCTATTAAGTTGTATAACTAATCTTGCCACTCTGTCCGATACATAAACATTTTTCTGCTTAATGCTGAATTAATAACAGCGTGAAAATTAAAATTCTTTAATCTTTTTTTTTTTTTTTTCAGTCTAAATAACTTTTGTGTTATGATTAGTTCTGATAATTGGTTAAAATAATGAAGACAAAAATAAATGCTTACATTTTCTGGGATTATTTTCCGTTCCAAATAGTACATTTTGGCAAATACTTATTCAAATAGCGGTCCTTCCAGTGTTTCCTTCAGTAGGCAAAGTTAAGAATCTAAGCTCGATGGAAAGTAGGGTAGAGATTTTCACAGGGTTATTGAGTTTACTCCATAGTATTCAAATCCATCTATCTATGAAATATTGTTCCAATTAATTTTTAAAAAAAAATTATTATTTTCTAGCTTATTTCTTTTATTTTACTTCAGAAGTGGAGTTGTAGTCTTGTTCCATTTACCTTTTTTCAGTAGTCCCCTCCCCCTACAAACTTTTATATTATATACTTTGTATTATCTGGCAGGATTGGTTCTATTATGGGCCAATCACTGTAAAATGTGAATAAATTAAGTTTTATCCCTCTAGTGAGAATCATCTAGACTGATGCATTTCAATTTACATTAAAATATAGTATATTTAAAGATTGTTTATAAAAAATTTAGAAGACTTATAAATTGATTTTGCTGTTTGTTTTTAATTATTGTTTAACAATACCAATAAAATAAAGTGTTAAACATTTTTTATGCTTCCCAATAATATTTTAATACTATTAAAACAACATCTGAAATAGCTGCCACTGGAACATGTGATAAAATGTTTATGGGATTTATAACCACTCTATCAGACTTTCCAGTGTCTCACAATCAGTCAAGACCATCATCACCTCTTAAGATATTTTTTTTTGATGAGCTTTTGCTTAGTGGGAAAATTATAATCCACAAGCATTTCACTCTATAACTAGTCTCTACACATTGATGTTCCATATCTTAACAAATTATTACCAATTAAAATTTAAAATTTTACACATTTATCCACTGGATAAAACCTACTATCTTTGAGCCAAAACATATGGTTACAATATATATATATATATATATATATAAAATTATATATATATATGTAATTCATATATATATATATATATATATAACAATTTTATATACCCTGGGATTAATATATAATTTGGTCATATATAAATGTGGTAATCAGGGCTGGAATTTTCATAATTGGATCTTTTGCTCCTTTGTAGAGGTCTTAATTATCCTCCTGATATTTACCAGCATTTTCTTGAAATTTCATGACTCCTATTGAGTTGCCTTTAAATTTGAGATTTCTTTTCTTAAATTTGCTTTTCTATAATTCATGAGAGTAGCAACTTTTTTTATGTAATTGAAATTCAACTTTCGAGCACTTGCATGTGATTGTAAAAAAAGCTTATCATAAATGCATTTTGAATCAAGCTTAATGCTTTCAACAACTACTTATGGCCTTATATTTATAGGGATGATGTTTACATGAGCCATATAATTTGAATACATTAGAATAAACTTTTTGCATATGTATACACATACTCAACCATGTAAATATCATTACTATAAATATGAGATTTTAAATAGTCCTCGAAAGCACTAAGCTTGATTCAAACGCATTTATGATAAGCTTTTTTTACAAAATTTTTAGATCCAGCACCGGTTGAATCAAAACAAGATCAGCCCCTGGATGGTCCCTCGATCTCCGTTTTATCTCACAATTTTTCATCTACCTACAATTCATTTAAAAACCAATAAAAATTATTTTTTATTAAATTTTAATATTCTGACAAACCAGCTGTGGAATCAATCTACTGTCATAATCAATATAATTTTCCCATACCATGTGACCTTCAGCTGCAAAGTCAAAATTTTATTATTAACAAATATTATGCAACAAATGTTTTTTTAATGATATTTTACATAACACAATAGTAATAAATATAAAATTCAAAGTTATACCCTTTATTAAACCCTTAAATATTTCATTTAAAATAATTTTATCCACACATTTACTTTATTTACTTATTTTAAACAATATGGGAGTTAAATAATTTTTTTATTCTTAGGTTTCCATGTCTCTGCATGCACATATTCTCACATACGTCTGGCATTACATTAATTGTTTAAAATTATTTTTAAAATTACAACAATAAAATGTTAATGATTATTTAATTTAACTAACTTTTATAACTAGAATGCTAAACTACAAAACTAATAACAAATATTCTTATTTCCTTTTAATAAAAACTTACATATCATTTCTTTTTTTAAAATTTATTATTACTTATTCCGACTTATTTATAATATCTTATTATTATTCTTTAGACATTAGAATGGATTATACAGTAGTTATTTTAGAATACATTTAATACTATTTATCAATTCACAATTATTTTTTTAACACTTGCTTATGTTAAATTATTACCTAACATCCCTTATCAAACCAACTGACACTATTAAAAATATTTAGATTATCCTATTTTAATAATTAACTAAGTTAATTTCCATTTTTATCATTCTTTTTTTTTAATCTGAAATTTTAAACAAAAGGTTAAGCTAAGATAACCTTGATTACCTCTTGGAACTAAGTGACACTTCAGTTAGGTACAATATATATATAAAAACAATCCATGATTAAACTGAATCAAATAGATAATAAAAATATATTATATTTTTCCTTCTTTAATTTTTCTTCTTCAAATTGAGATTATCTTTCAATTGCAATTCAAAAATTCATGTCTATAGATTAAAAATCTTACATTTAAAAAATAATAAATAAGATAATCCAAAACTATTTATAATTAATTAATTAAATTATTTGTTCTGAAATTCATGGAATAGAAATCTAAAATAAAACTGAAAAAAAAAATTAGCACAAAAAAGAAATAAAATGGTGAAAAGGGAAAGGTAGAGCAATAGATTGAGATCTGAAAAAGACTGCGAGGAACAGTCAAAATTGTTATTATATTAATAAAAATTATTTGCTTTAAGGTGTAAGAAGACTGTGATCATTTAATAAGATATATTGTTGTAAAAAAAAAAAATTAGAAAAGTTTGTTTTTTCTTCAAAATTTTACTTGATTTAATAAATCTGAAGACATTATTCTATTTTGTATTAATAAAGCAATTACACAGTATTTCTATAGCTTTTAATTATACAAATTTAACAAAATTTGCTCAATTAAGATGCCCTGGAAAAGACTTATTTTGGGGATAAAAAAATACAGGATTCCAACTCCAATATAGTGGTGATATTTAACAACTGGTAGATAAATTAAAATCTTCAAAGCTTTCAGGAAATGTTTCGAGAGTCATCAGATTAAAGTAAAAAAGTATGTTTAAAGATAAATTATTTAATGGATTTACTCAAAAGAAAATGTAAAATGATAACTGTGAATTTTTCCACCCTTATACAAATGAAATTCAGTAATATTTGTTTGAAATTAAATATTTTAAGAAGTTTCTTATTTATTTTTGGGGTATAATATATATATACATTACAAATTTTAAGTTAAACTTACTGTTGAATTCCATAATAGGAGCTCTAAGGTCCAGAAATTTTAAGACTTCAGCATCTTCACAACCTAATTCTTGAAGGGCTATGGCTTCATCGGACATTGCTATGTAAGCATCACCCAAGCCTGTAATAGAAGGGTACATTTTAATATATAACTTTAAAAAGCAATATAAAGAAGCCTACAAAGATTATTATTGTGAAATTAACTAGTTCAGCAACTAGCTGTAAATTCAATAATCAGTTAAATTATAGTTCACGGTTTATGCATAGACTAAAAGTTGAGCAGATTGGACTGCCCAATGTAGCTTCTATTATTCATCTGATTCATAATCAAAATGTAACAGCTATTGACTTATGTAAACCATGAACCAATAGTTAACTGCTGAGAAAGTATGAAAGAATTGAAGAATTTAATAAAGTCATTATAATATATAGGGTATATGAGCACAGACTTTTACAACACACATGTTGAAAAGATAAATAATCACCAATATCCGTATTTCATGCTAAATCAGCAATCATCAGTTGGTCCAGACTATCATCTCTACACATATGTGCAATAAGTGCTCAGATATATATTAAGATAGCCAATCTTCATACTTTAATGGACGGGCTTCAATCTACTCCAACTCTGAATTGAAGAAATCTTTACATATTTCTTCGTGAAGGTTTGTTATATATATATTAAACAAATATGCCATTTTGAAATGAAATACTCACTCTTGTTAGCCAATACTTGTTGGTAGGTTTCCATTTTACAAAAATAAAGTAGGAAATATATAAGCTGATCATGGCTATAATTGTAAACGTTCTTCCTTCCCGTACTGTAAAAAAAAAATTATTATATATGTAGTAAAAAATTTATTATTAAAAATTAATGAAATAAATAGATTTCTATATACATTTTTGTTTTGTATATGAAAGATGGTGAAATCATTAATTATAAAATGCTGTTTTTAAAGATTTATATATAATACTAAAAACTGATTCTATTTCAAATATAATGATGTATTCAAATAATAATTTATAGCTATTTTTATATTTCCAGACGTGGTCCGGTCAACGTTAGCTGGAGTAGCAAATGTAAGAATATCTAAGTGAAACTAAATCAGCAGATATCTTAATTGCTAATAAATAAACATATTTTCACTGACGAATACAAAACAAGACAAATATAATGGTAATTAAAACTTTTAAAACCAAACGTTACTTTTTTCAGCAGCGCACTTTTAGGAAACAAACATAAGTTTGAATAAAGCCACAAAGATTTAATGTACTGTATATTGAAATTCGGATTCATGTCAACAAGAATCGCGAATATAAATCAGAAAAAATCTTATTTTGCTAATAAATATATTTTCACTTATGGATAAATAGCAAGATTAATGTAATAATTATTTTGAAAACTTTTAAAACTGTACATGTATAAAAAAAAAAAAAAAAAATAGAATCAGTTGAACATATATTAATATAAGAAAAAGATCTCTATTTGGAGCAACATCAAATATAAGAATATTTAAATGAATGAGAGAAATAATGGTAGAATTAATTAATTTTGGAGTAGTGGGACGCCTAGCATTTTCAATTCTGATACATCCTACGGATGAAACAATAAATCGATTAGTATATATATATCCCCCCCCCCCCATGTGTCATAGCATCAGCCGGGAAGCGAACCCGCTAACCCGGGACAACTGCTTGTAAAGCAGCCGTCTAAATTTAAAAAACAAAAACAAAACAAAGAACACACAAAATAACTCAAATGATTTGTAAGATGAAATTGCTGGATTTATTTGCTGAGAGCATTATTTGGACATAAGAAAGGACCCTCATATTCATTCATATGGTTTTATAATTATAAAGTTAATTAAAAAGCTTAAAAACTGGTTTTACAATAAATTCCCATTAATTAAATGTTAATTAGAAAACTAAAGAAACATCCGAACAACTTAAAATCAAATCTCAAAATTTAGTACTAACATAAACAAAATAAATATTAAAAGTCTTGCATTGGTGGTCGAGAGGTCAGCGCGACTGCCTTTCACTTGCAGGCAGTTGCCCGGGTTCGCGTCCCGGCCGATGCTATGACACTTAAAAAAAAAAAAAAAATTAAAATATTTTGTATAAAATAATCTATATATATATATAAAACCCTTTTGAAATATCTTTGTAAAATCACCTAAATAAACATGCAGATAAAGATTTATAAAACATAATTTTTTTTAAAAAAAAACCTATAAATTTATGTTCGAACAAGGATTAGAATACAAATAGTTTCCTTAGCTGGGCTAAACAATAAAATATTTTCACGAGATAGTCATTGGTAATACTATAATAGTGTTACAAAATTTGAAGAATAAATAAAATTTCTTAAGCAACGACATTACTATTTGCTATATATATACAAGCAAAAAGTATGTACCGTATATACATTTTCTATTTCATCATCTGTTTTTTGTATTACAACTCATAATAATTTTGTAAAACTGCATGTGTAACATGTATTTAGTAATTATATATGTATTTTATTTATTTATTAAATATTACATAAAGTTAAATTATCTGATAAATTCCATTCTGCTTTGCGTTTCTGCCTGTCTAAATGCTTGTGTACGTAGAAAGTGTTAATAAAAAAAATGGTTTCCTAATTTTAAAAAAAATATTAGTATTGCTGTGTATTGTGATTAATCAACAGTAATTGTATTTTTTTACAAATAATCCCACACACACTTAAATTAATTTGTATATAAGAATTTATTGTATCAACAAATTAATTCCTACATACATATATACGCGTTATCATATATCCCTTGCGGCTTATTTAAACTAATAATCAGCCCTGTGAACCCTATAACTATCCTTCGGTTCGCTTTGGGACTCTACGGTTGCAAAATTCACCTGGAAAATCCTCTGTTTAAACGTGCTCTTCTTGATCCTTTACATTGGTCTAAATTCCCAATGCAATAAAAACGCAGTCTTTCCCCTTATATTTCAGCTTAAACTTTAAAATAATTTATTTCCACAAAATATATTGTAACAGTCTGTATATACACGTGTTGCACAGGTGTGTGTATATATACGAGTTACATAGTTCACTTGTTTTTATTTATTAAAAAATATATAAAATTTCAAAAAATATATCAGAATCAATACTTGAAAATATAGAAATTAAAATACAGGGAAATGTAGAGATAAGTTAGAAACTAATAATTATAACTTGTCTTTCTTTTATACACCGAATGTTGTGTTCGGTCATTTTCTCCGCTATTCTCCCGTGTGCCATTTAGCAAAATGCCGTAACATATTACTCTTACTCGCCTTCTGCCGAAGTTTCAACCCACCCTACTAAATTAAATTAAAATTAAGTAAACCAAGCCACCTGAACAAGGGACCACAAGAAGCTATCCTTCAGTTAGAAATACCAATGCCAAGGACCAAGAAACTAACTGGATCCGAGGACAAAAAAGGGTGATCACCCAATTACAAAAGAAATCCAGGAATTATCATACCTACTATGGAAATTAAAGACTAATAGAATCGCTACAAAGACAATGTTTGAAATGACCAATAAAGTCCAAAAGAAGCGCTATAAAGCCTAGGTAAATATTGATATCAGGATAAAAACTTTTAAATCTCAATCATTAAAATGAGCATGCAAATTTTATTTAATATATAATATTTCTTATGTGTTTACATTTTAATTATATCTTATTCTTGCGTTTATAATTATTATCATTGGGTTTTTTTTTAAAAAAATAAATTTTGTTTAAAATTATTAATGTCGTTTTTTCTCTCTCTCTCCATTCACAATCAAATGTGCAGCCGATCTCATGTGAAGAACTAGCCATGGGTCAAGCGCTTGAAACATGTTGTTGACATCTCATGGGTTCCAATCTCCGTATTGGATGGCGCCCTGGGCTTTAAATCCGTTATAAATTCCCCATGGGATGTTTCACGTTTCAGACAGCCGGAGAGCTACTTTGGTCTGGAAAAATGACTGTCGGTTTAATATTTTATTAAATCTCAGTTTGACCGGAGGTATGATTGATATGTAAGTATTAATCCTATTTACTTTCCTGCTTGAGTAATGGGTTTTTAAAAAGATATGTTGCAAAATAATATGATTTCATAAAATTAAAATAAAGAATTAGAAAGATATTAAAATTACAAGTTCGAGTTGTCAAGTTGAAAAAAGTCTTAAAAAATGTAATTAACCAGTTTTTAATTCCCGTTACAACATATACTGTATATATACAACAAATATCTCCCCATTTCAGAAATGACCTCCTTTTGAAGTAGCAATCTTTCAAGTAGGAGGGGGTTCTTTTAAAATATGTATGCCACACCCTTTTAGAAACTTCAAATCTCAAAAGCAAATTCTGTATTATTCATCATCATCATCATCAACCATTATCAATTCACTGCAGGATGAAGCTCTCTCTGAGTTTAATCCATCTTCTCCGATCTTTAGCTTCTCCACATCACCCTGCACACTTTCTTATTTCATCCATCCAGCAGTATATTGTCTGAGTAACCATGGTATACAAATATTTCCAATAAATTCGGAAATAGTTAACTTCAGAATTCGTACTTTTTATAATTTTGTACTCCACCCACTTAGAGTATGCATACATAAATATGAATAACACTCACATTTTTACATGTATCCTTCAATTTGTTTGTTTATACTTGGCTACCATACATCTCTTCAAGCCATTATTTTTGCTTGAACTATTCCTGAATGACTTTGATATAGTAGTTTTAAACATTTTTCATGGCTTACAATAGGTATAACAACTTTATCTTCTTTAATAATACAATCTTTGCAAACAGAGAGCTTCTCTTTTTGTGCCCAAAAGAATTTATGCAAAATTTTCAGTTGATGATTTGGCCAATCTTTTCCTTTCCAATTCATAAGCTGTTGAAATCCTTAGTCATTTATTGTCCAATTAACAATAGTCTGGCTATTTATTATTACTATATTTATTTTGTCTATATAATTTATTCCTATATCTGTTTCTATAGACTTGTTTTTATTTGGAATTCACAAGAGGACATCTGTATGTTATATTACACTCCCTTTCTGATATTCCAATTCAAAATCATATCCTGTTAGCAGATTTATCCAGTGTAGCATCCTAGGATTTAAATGCTCCGAGCTATTTTGTTTTTTGCAAAAATTTCTATTAACGACTTGTCTGTAATTAATTTAAAAGATCAACAAGACAAATACTGATGGGATTTTTTAATAAACCATAGCCAATGCTTCTTTGACTAATGACTAATTGGCTATAATTTTTTGCAGTGCTGGACAATGTCTATAAGGTATAAACAATGAGCCTTTCTCCATTGGCCACTACATGGCTTAAAATCATCCCTATTTTATATTCTGGTGCATCACAAGTTGAATTGCACCCATATTATTGTCATAATGAACTAATTAATTTTTGTATGATAACATCTTTATTTGTTTAAATGCATTTTCATGCTTTGCTTCCCCAATTCATTCCTGCCCTTTCTTCAACAAATTATTTAAAGACTGAACTAACTATGTCTTTCCCTTTTTAAAAAAGACCTCTAAACAATTTATAAAGCCAAGAAATGCTTGTTATTCTTGCAGTTTTTTAATCTGGTGACATTTTGCACAGCTTTATCCTTTTCTAAATCAAGTTTCTTGCCATGTTGCATAATTATGTGTCCTAAAAATTTCAACTCTGGTTATCCACATTCATTTGGTCTGCATTTATACTTGTATCAATACTTTTGAGCTTTTCGCAGACTTGTAATAACGTTTCTCATAGGTTCGCTTTGGAATTTGCAACAATGAAAATATCATCTAGATATGGAATTACTTTGTTCATATATTGCAACAGTATGTCCATTTTTGCTTGAAATATGTTTGGGCTATTGTGACTCCATATGACAATATGTTCCAATCAAATAATCCTTTGTGTATGGTTAGTATAAGAATATCAGCAGTTCTCATTGGTACTGGTATCTGATGGAAAGCAGCACACAAATCAAATCTTTGTGCAATAATCAGTCTGCTCCACTTTTGCCAATATTTTGTGAACATTTGGAACAAGATACTGATTTTTTGCAGACTTTTATTTACCACATGATGATAATCACCACAAATACTTACTTGTCCTTCAGGTTTTGTTACAACTATGATAGGAGTTACCATTCAGATAGGAGTTACCATTCAGAACTTTTCACAGGAGTGACCACACTCTTTTTAATTTTACAGCTGCATTTTCTAACTGTCTAAAAAAATTGATAGTGACAAAGCTAACAATCCACTAGGGTGAGCTTCTGTCACTTAGTTGTGAGTAAAGCTCTCGTGATTGGTTGAAGCTTTTAATTGACATGCCTATATGTTTGTGGTCAATTTTTTTATTTGGACAGGAATACTTGATCTTAATAACCACTGTAATGTCTTTGGGTGCACTCTCGTATTGGGGAAAAACATTTCTTTTGTCTCTGCCAAATCTGTTGTATATTAAGGCAGATCTAAGTGATAGTATTTTATCACTGTTTTGTTAATACAAGAATGTGCTTTACAGTCACATATTTTTTCCAAACTGCCAAATCTGATTTTTATTCAGGCAGAGTAGAATTTTAATACAAATGACTTTAAAATCGTTCTTGTTTACTTGATTTTGTTTGTCTGACTGTGCTGAATCTGTTGTGTTTGGCTGAATTGCAGATTTCAGACTCAAACCAACAGTAATATTAAAAATATAAACACACACTAATAAATTATTGAAATATTTAAGGCTTTACTTCATGAGTGTTTGAAATCAATAAAAATATATATATGTGCTTTGCGCACAGATAATGAAGCTGTGAAAATAAGTGATATTATCCTAAAGTTACTGCCAAGCGCTTCCAGGACAGTTATATATATTAACAAAATAGTTATTTTCAATAAAATATCTAAAATTATCTTCTGCTGCCATAAACATATGTTTTATTCTTTCTCAAAATAGTTTAATAATGTCATTGATGTTTTATTTGTTTTAATTTTTCAATCATATTCATTTAATTGTAAAAATAATAATTTTCTCAGACTGCCAATCAGCCTTTTCCCACTTACCATGAGGAAGACTGTTCAGGACTCTATTCTTGAATCTGAAAATAAGATCACCAAATCACTAGCTAAGGTATATACCTCACTTTATGCAAAAACCTCATTAATGAATATGTTGGGGTTCCCCAGGATAGCCTGCTTCATGCCATTCATAAGATTTCCTAATAAATTCATAAGTATTATAAAACTTCCTATGTACACAATTACTTGGAAAGATAAAACCATTGCCATCAGCCTTAAAAATATTGCCAAATGGAACAGGCTTTCTCTACACTCTCTGAAAACACTTTGACTCCAGTGTTCCCATAACCTAATTAGAAAGCTATGCTCCTTCTTCACAAATGCATCCCTATTCATCCCAATAAACCTGAAAGACACTCCTCCTGTGGATAGAACCTGGCTGGCTGATATCATTAGTGACATTGCCAAAATAAATCCTCCTTCTAGCCAAATTCTAACAAAGTTAACTCCTAGGATGCTTACCAGCTCTGGAACAATGTGTCCACACCAAATGCTACTTGCCTCCATATCACCAACTACAGCCTAATTAAAAAATTCAGATGATGAAATCTGGAGCCAAAAGTTTTTTTGACTTCCTAGTTAAACTAAATTTAGATGCTCTTACCTCAAGTCACTTTTTGGTGGCTCACAGGGAATATTCTTCCTTGAACCCAGCATGCCAGATGTGTCACAGGAGGAGGACACAGCTCCCCACATTTTTAACCAATGTATGGTACTACAAGGATGCAGAAGTCTCATCCAAATAATATACCATCAAAAACAACCCTTAATAGCCATTCTTAATCATGGGATTGCAGTGGGTGAATTCGCAGTAGTAAGAAGAGCTACTTTTAAATGTATAACCTCTGGCTTACACAATGTGAAATGCTATTCAACTCATATAATACAGACCCTCAGCAAACCTTTCTTAGAAAACTCAGGACAATGAGGGATAGAGACCATCATATTGTGCCCAAATAACATTTGAAATTACATGGAAACTCATAAGTTTAGATACAATAATCGATGAGAGACCACAACATCCTGATCCTGACATTACAAGAACTACTTATATGTAATTAAGATGTATTGGTATCTTAAGAATTAATGGAATTGTTCATGAGGTTTTGTAAACTTAATATATAATAAAATTCTTGATAAAAAAAGATACTAGTAATTTGTTATTTGCCAAATATTATTTGCTAAACTATAAATATTGTTTTAAAATATTTATCCCCACCCATCCATTTAATTTAATATCCATAGTGCTTTGAATACACTACTAATTATTCTATCATGTTTTTATCTTTGTTTAATAATTTATTTTGCTAATAGTCATTTGATATCTTTTGCTAGTAAAATATTTTAGTTTAGTCATAGATCTGTAGTGTATTGATTATACTAATAATTTTTTTTTTTGTCATTTGTTAATTTGTTTCATTCAACATAACAATAACATCATATTTCAGCAAAATTCCTCTTATGGTCTACCTAAAATCCATAAGGATCATGTTCCATTAAGACCTATTAGTTCTAGAGATTACCTTGCCAAAATTTGGCAAGATTTCTTTTCAAAGTTCTAAGTTCTTTGGCATACAAGATCCAGTCCTTTGTCAGGGATTCTAGACACTTTGTAGGATTAATCATGAAGATGAAAATTGAAAGAACTGAGTTACTGGTAAGCTTTGATGTGGAAAGTTTATTCACAAATGTATCATGTGAAGAAGCAGTGTCTATTGTAAGGAAAAGGTTAAATGGTGATAATAGTTCACAAACCAGAACAGCTCTTCCAATTGATTAATATGGAACTATTAACACTCTGCATAAAACAACCTATTTTCAATATAAAACAGAATTCTTCCAACAAAATCAAGGAATGTCTATGGGCTCACCATTATCTTCCCTGATTAGCAATATTTACATGGAAGAACTTGAAACCACAGCCATAAAAACTACTCCATATCCACCTAAAGTTTGGCTTCACTATTTGGATGATACATTTGTTGTATGGCCACATGATGAAGCATTGCTACAATCTTTTGGGAAACACATCAACAATATATCCTCTTCAATTAAATTCACAATAGAATCAGAAGAACAAAAATTGGCATTCTTAGATGTTCTTGTGCCATGACTCCCTAATGGCAAAATCAAAACTAGTTTACTGAAGACCCACACACACTGGAAAATATTTAGCCTGTACATCCAATAACACCAGAAACACAAAACATGGAGGTATATTATCACTGTGGAACAGAGCAAAAGAAGTTTGTTCAGAAACCAGCAATTTGAAAAAAGAAAAGATCTATATAGGACAAACTTATGAAAAATGTTTATCCATCAGTTGTTATTAAAAAAGCCTTAACTAAACAACAAAAGAACCATCAAAAGAAAAACCAATTATTGGTACTGCAGTGTACCCATACATATCCAAAATAGCTAAATTAAAAAAAATCTGCAATCAGTATAACATCAGATAGCTTTCCAAAGCCACTACGAGGAATTCTAACATCTACAAAGCCTAAACTTGAAATGCTGAAAAAGAGAAAAAAATGCATCCATGAAATACCATGTGAATGTGAAAGAACATATATTGGTGAGACCAGTCATTCCATTGAAAAGTGCTTGCAATAACACAAATTCATGATTAGAAGAAAAAAAATAAATATGTCTAAGGTAACAGCCCATGTATGTACCAATGATCATATGTTCAATTGGGCAAATACAAAAATTTTTGATAGAGAAGAAAAGATAAAAAGAGGAAAATTTAAACAAGCTGCTCACATGACAATGGCAAACAATCCCATAAGTCAACCTAGTGTGACTATACATAATGTATGGAAATCACTTATCAACTTTGCTCTTAGAAAAAATTTGAGATATCAGGAAGAAACTCATAAATAAGTATATCAAATTTTTACTGAATGGCTGTACTCAAAAAATCTAAGGGTCCAGGTTCATTTTTCCATTCTAGTACTATTACTGGACAGGCCAGCAACACTTGAAGAAGAGGAAAGAATAATACCTCTCAAAACATGCATATACTAACCTGCATGCTATTACTAACAGTTGAATGTATTTAGAATATTTAAATAAAGTTAAATTTTTCTAAACACAGTCCATCATCACAAACCTTCAAGAAAATCCATATTTCTCTTACAATTAAACTTTTTACTATCATTAATTTATGCAGATTTTTCTATATTCCACTGTCTTACCTTAGGATTTTAATAGTGTATTTTTTCATAATTGAACATTTGTTAAAAATAAAATGTGATGCTTGTTAATTGTAAAATTAAAATACTTTGCTAAATTCTACCTAGATTTTAAAGTTTTTATTTTTTCGTTTATCGGTATTGTTTACGTTTTACTATTTGCTAATTACAATTTTAGTAGATGCTAGTAATTTGTTTGTTTATTAAATATTAAAATTAGCTAAACTCTAAATATTGTTTTGAAATTTTTATTTTATTCTGTTTAGCATAATATCCAGTATTTTTAGTAAATGCTTGTATTTTTTGTTCATGTTTTTATTTTGGTTTAAAAAATTAATGTGCTGTACAAATACATGAAACAGTTTATAGCTTACATCTATGAAATGTTTGGGTTTTAAACTTTTTGATGAAAATTGAAATTTTTTATATAGACTGTACAGAATATCTGGAACACATTGCTGTTATATTATTTGAGTTTATCATTTGGTTGTGTCAGTAATGGTTTTGGCATTCCTCTTAGTGTCCAAAATGGCACAGAGCACATTAAACAGGTATTGCTACAGTATGTGCCCCCCTTTATATTGAGCTACAGTAACAATCTACATTACTATTAAAGAAGTAAATTTTAATATTAATTTACTAATTTATTTATTTATTCATTATGCAGTAAAGGCAAATAAAAAAGTAATTTTATTAAGGGGCAATGCCTGATGAATTTTAAACTTTATGAAATAAAAATGTTCATCAATTATACAATCTTAAATTTTCTTAAAAGTATTTTTTTCTTTTTTACAATACAAATTTAATAATTAAATACAAGTATAGTATATATATATACTTAAGTTACATGTAATTACAGGGTATTTGAACCCAGACTTTCAAACACCCTTCAGTCATCCATTCTATCTATTATAATCATGACTACATGCAAGTGACAAAGATAAATGATCTCCAATATATATATTTTATCCTGAACCAGCACCCATCAGTTGTTTAGAATCATCATCCTCCACACCAGGGATGAAGCACCCATGTATTGAACAGAATGAGTGCTTCCATAGAAAAATTCACTAAAACTTTCAAAAGCTTTAATTGAAATTCAATTTTAAAAATTCACTTTCAATTTTTTTACACACAGTTGAATTGTTTGTATATACCAGGGGTGGTCAAAATTTTTGACAGTGGGGGCTACTTTTTTGGTGAAAGTATACCTGAGGGCTACTATGTTTTTTTTTCAGGGCTTCAAACTGGAAACTGGGAAAAGATTTTTGCCGAATGAAAAAAAAAAACCGGTTCAAAGTCCTGGCTTTTTTAGAATGTACTTATGAATTGATATTTCTTTTTTTATAAGGACTTTTTAAATACAAGTATTGGTGACATTTTTAGAAGATATTTTTGAACTGATGATTTTTTTTTTCAATAAGATACGAACTGTCAAAGATATTTTACTATGACTACTATTAAATTACTTCAACTGCCTTTCGTATTATAATTTGTCTGTCATTTTATAAAATATTTATAAAATTGAATTACCTCTAAATAATTATTTTCTAGAGCTGGTCCTAAATTTAAAAAAAAAATCAAGAAAAATCAAGAAAATATAGAGGAAAAAACAAAATTATTGTTTTGGGATTTTATTAAAATAAATTAGATGCAAATTTTACAAACAAAAAAAAAATACAAAGTAAAAACAAAATATTTTGTTTATTTTAATGATACTTGGCATTGCATAGTTATGACAAGTTTGTCAAAATTTGGCTCATATGAATTTAAAATAATTCTTAAAGCCAATTCCAAATTTAGATCCAATAAATGTGACCTATGTTTAGTTTTTATCACATTCATGCAGGAAAATGCTGATTCATACAAATATGTTGAATCCAAAAATGCATTGAAATATGCAGCAACTCTCCAAATATTTGGATATTTATTCTTGCTCATTAATGTCCAGAAGCTCCATTGACTTTAAATGTATTTAACATTTACTATTTCTTCTTCCAGGCTAACTGAATCACTATGTATAAATTCACTTAATTTCATAGTGATATCTTCGATATTGACAAAAAACTAGTAATATCTTCAAGTTTGTTAAATTCCATTAATCTTCCTTCAAATTCCTTTATGAGGAGTATTGTATTTTCAACATATTTGTTGTAGATTAGATTCTATTTTTAGACTCATCAGCCATATTTTTTAAATGTTTTAATTCACAATGCTTCAGTTGCATTACAAACATACTTCATTTTTTCTTGAATAACTTCAAGGTGCTCAACATAATTATTATTGTTTTATCTTTTCCTTGTAGTTCTACATTTAAGTTATTTAATTTTTCTGTAATATCAAAGAAAAAGGTGAAACCAATCATTCAGTTCTGAATCATCTTTAGTTTCCAAAAATGATCTTATTTGTGGTAGAAGTTCTATGAATTGGATTTAAAATGTTGCTTGACTTAACCACCTTGCATCAATATGTAATAACAATTCACTATGTTCACTCTCACATTCCTTGAGCAAATCCCAGAATTGATGATAAAACAAGCTTTCTGATCTTATTTTATTAACAATTTTGAAGGCAACACTCATAACATGTTTAAATTTCAATACTTTTGAAGACAAGGCATGCTGATGTATAATATAATGATAATCCATAAAACTAGATATATCATTATCGTTTCTTCTTATTTGATCACAAAGTCAAAGCAACAATGTAGAACGGTGTCACAGAAACTGGCATATCAGATAACACTCCTAAATAAACATAAGAGGGGTGAAGTTTGTAGAGTACCTTAGCTATTTCATTTAATAAATAATAAAGCAGTCTCTCTGAACCCTGGTCTAATCAGTACTCTAGTCAATAAATAAAACTTTCATGCCTTTTTTCTAGGTCGGCAACACCATACTTTTTTGGGGAATATTATGAAACTACTAAGAGCACAACTTGAGTAACCAGATATCAGAGGTTATATGTTTATCTATGAAAAATTATATGGTACACATGGTCATTATGGCTATCTGTACAGATACATAATTTGAACCCAATTCCTAATAGCTATCTGCCACAGAACCATCATTTAAAATCTCTTTACTGATTTTGAATGACATTATTAAATGTTAACTGTAATTGGTAAATTTCTTAATAGTTTTATCAACTATACTTCTCTATGTATCTGGTTCATAGCTCTAAAGTTTACATCGCAATGGTCTTGTTCACATATATAATTGTGGTCACACATACACATCGAATTGGCTAAATTTTATTACAATTTTTCCTTTTAATATTTGGCTTTTTGTTTTATTGTTAAAATTTAACCAAGAAAACATATAAAAGGAATATCATCAATGATTTTTTTTCCAACTATTTTTCTATAAAATAATAACTTAAAAATACTTGGGAGTGACTGAAAATCTAGTAATAACGTTCAATCGTCAAAAGTCTAATTCATCAGAAAAAAGATCGCGAGATAAAGGTAATCTCTATATTTACAAGCAAAGATGGCTTGTTATTTCTTTTCTTTTTTTAGACATTATAATTACTTTTACTTTTAAGAAATAATTATGAAAGAAGCTTAGTTTGTCAGCTCCACAATAAGAAATCATAAATAATGCTTGAATCTGTTGATTAACCGTTATTGTACGCTAGAAATTTTTTGGTAAACATTAAACCATAAGAATAACAAAAATATATAAAAAAAACTTTCTATTTACAAAAAAAATCATAAAATCTTCATTTTTTATCATAAAGAAATCCAACTTACATTATCTAAAAGGAACATGGATACTGAATCGAATGATGTAATGTATGCACATGTAGTGTGTGTGGTTTTCATCTTATCGTAAGTTGAAGCTGAGAATCACTAATTAGAAAATACAAGCCCATTTTCTTTATTTTGTTATTATTTTTTATATTAAAATCAGCCCTGAATTTATCACTATAATTTGTCAGTGTTCATGACAGCTTTGCGGTCTACTTTCAGAGCTCTTGTGGACTATTAGTAGACTGAGAACCATCTTGGTCATACCTGGTATATACAAAGAATGAGTTTGACCAACACATTATTAGCTGGTTATAAAAAGTTCAAACAATTCTAAATCTAATTTACAGATAAAACTTGAGAACGTTAAAAGCATTTGAAGATAAAAATATATTGATAATGTATTATCTATATTTAAACTAATCATAGTTTGATTAACATAAAAAAAGAAGAATGAACAATTTCAATTCATTATGTTTTTGTTTGGAATTTCTGTTGATTTTCAATTTTTTTACAGACAGTTGAATTGTTTTTATATAAGGCAAAGAATGAGTTTGACCAATGCATTGTTGACTGATTATGTATTAACTATATTTAAACTAATCACACTCTGATTAACAGATAAAGATTTTTCTAGATGTATATAGTATGTATATATTAGCCATTACATAAAAATTGTAGTGCAAATAAAATAAAAAACATGCTGTACAGAATTCTAGATAGATGTCATGACCCAGGGATCTCCACCACTGAAAGTGCCAAAGTGAAATATAGGTCATCACTTTATTATTATTTTGTATGCCATAAGGCCAGATTATATAAGTGACTGTATTACATTATATAAGTAAAATAGTGTTGTGCTTAATCTATTTAATACATGCTTAGAACTGCATCTAAAGTCAACTTTCACTAGGGAGGAAAGGTACATTTGGTAGGGTCAAATTAATAATACATTATACCTCCATCTGTATCTCTATGGATAGTCTATTATTTTGATAAGATGAATCTTTTAAACTCAATTTATAATTCTAATTGCACAAACCACAATCAATATTTAATCAATATAAAACTAAATCAAAAATATCATAATAAACAAATGAAATTTTTGAGAAATAAAATAAATAAAAATATAGACACAATCGCTGTGTAGAATAGAAAACACATTTTGGATAAACAAATGGCTATAATTATTTTATTTTAGAATAAATAAATTTAAAGTTTACAAATGCAATAGACAAGAAACTAAAAAGTTAAATTTTGAATGTTCATTTTAAATTATAAGCTATAGCTTTAAATACTAAGATTTAAAGTACATTGAGAGCTCTTTGCAGTATTTTGAGGAGTTGATATCTCACTTCTTAGCAGTTTGTCTGTCAGCACTTCTGGATGGTGGGTAGTAGCAAATATTGATCTCCAGATAGGCAGCGTGTTTTTAGTTGTGATATCCTTACAGCAGGCCATTGGCAGGAATATCTCTCATCTCCATGATGATGATGATATGCCATTTCATACATAGAATGGGACTAGAGATCACCATTTCCCGTTCCAGTATATTAAAATTAAAACTGGAATGGAGTACAATAGCAACACTTCTTTAAATTATACAATGTATTTTTATAATATAAAATCCAGCCTATTTATATTGGACTGATATCAACTCATAATTTTAATAATATTCTGCAAGTAAATCCATTAGCATCTTCGAACTTCAATTACTAAAATAACTTCACTACTTTGTTTTATTCTTTTAACAGAATGTATTTGGCAAAGTTGGTCATTTCTATCCCCCAAGATTTAGCAATACTTCCAGTTGTTTAAATCTTGTTTACAAAAAAAAATGTAATTTTTAAGAAAATTTGGACTTCTTTATCACGCTCTACTAAAACATGTGCATATGGGTGATTCTTGTTTACAACTTATTTTAAATCAAACTTATATATTTTATGAAATGATCGAACAACATTACTCTATATATGTATCTCAGTGGTACATGGACTCTACATCATACATGCGATTTTAAATGTACAAAATATAAATTGATTTTTAAATTTAAATAAATGATAAATTAAAACATATGTGACTTTGGAATAAATATCCACTGCAATATAACTATACCAATTATATTACTGACATTACACATATATGGGTGTGGCATCACATATACAACCATGTTAGCATCTTTAGATGGGTACTCTTTAAGAGTTTAAACCTGGCACAGATAAAGGTGTAGGGGTAAATAGGTGAAATATATATAATAAAGGAAATATACCATTTCAATCTTAACTATTATGTAAAAATTATTGTGGCAAGTAAATTAAAAACATTATAAAAAAAATATTATGTAGTGTGCATCTCTTTCTAAAAAGGTCATGCATCATTACTGCCCCATATATTTATATATATTGTAACAGACAGGGTTCGAATACAAGAGATAATGCAATATAGAATGTTAGTTGTGAGTGTTGATATGGAGTGACTGTGTATATGTGAAAAGATATATATAGCAGTCATTTTAACCCTGTTACAAAGAGTGAAAGTATACATAATCTGTTAAAGAATGGACTGTATGCTTATATAAATATCGTTATATGTGTGTTATTATAAGGTGTGTATATGTATTAACGGTTATATGTGAGATTGACAAGAGGCAATTATATATGGAGTTGTATAAATTTGTTATTGATTATACACATATATTTTGTTGTTTGTTAATTTTTTTAAATTCTACATTTTAATAATATTGGTGGTAACACGTGTTTCTTGATGAATCTATTGAACATATAAAGCTACAGAAATAGAAATGAATCAGTTGCAGTGGGCAGTTTGAATTAATGATTCTATCGTCAAGAAGTCTGAGAACTGGTCAAGTTGGTATTTTGAAACAATGGAAGATCTGGTCAGCGGCGTACAAATGTACAAGGGAAAATGCAAAGTTAAAGAGTGTAAAAGAAAAGAACTTTTTTTGGTGCTCGAAAATATATGGTGGTGATAAGACGGAAAGAGAAAGAGGTGGCTTGGATTTCAGATTGTATTAATGTACAATTAATTAAAAAGTTTTATTAATATTCCCATCAAAATGTTGTGGGTTTCGTTATACCGGTCCAGTGGATTGTTATTGTAGAACTCATCTGAATCGGATTTATTAAATTCGCTGTTTAAAATCTATCAAGTGTAATGGTGGCAAAGCACCTTCAACAACTTGGACCTCTTAAGTGAGTGAAATCATCTACTCCACCTCTATGATAAACTATTTGGCGTATCACATTGCAGACTGTTTACTATCCTTAGGATCAACAAATATCAATAAGGCCAGTATTTCTTTAGAATTATAAATGTGCGAATTGTTATCTTTGACCACGTGGACATTCGATCGTAATTAAGGTAAATTGACCCTTTCTCTATATATGTGTTCAATAAATGCATAGTAATGAAGGGATAGTCCATGTTACTTCTATATTAAATACTGTAATAAATCTTGTTTAAATTAAATAAAATAAAAACATTAAATAAACAACTCTGATGTGTAATTGCACTCTTTCATTGATATATATATGAATCATATATGTGTGTATCGGAATAAATGGGTTGTGCCCATGAATATTAAGATATGTATATGTGTGTATAAAACTTAGAATTTAATGGCAACTAGTGTAGTAGCATATAGCTTAATTTTATTATAACTTCTGGGCTAAATAATAGATTTATAACAGGTAAATTATAGTGTAGTATACGTAGATATAGGTGACGTAATTGGGAATTGTCTTTGCATTGTTCTCTAGTTAGACCATGTTCCCCAAACCTTGATATTGAGCTAGTCTGGATGTGCTACCCTAGAGATATATATACAGACCCCTTATTTATGTTTTCGATGAGTATAATTCTTATAAAAGTGTAAGATTGGTGCTTGAGATGGAATTTATCCCATGCTCATAAATATACTTACTCCGCAGGAAAAAACGTTATGAACAAGATTATGGGTAGATGCTTACAATGACATCCCAATGAATGGGGCGGCAAATAGTAGAGAACGGGCATTAAAAGGGCGTCCTAATGTAACATAAAAAGAGCTTTCAAACGAGAGTTGGAGAATTTTTTTTTTTTAAAAAAAAAGCAATAGAGAAAACAGAAAAAGTTTAAACACATTGGAAATGTAGTAAATATTGGCATATTTTGTGATGTGTGAATATACATGTAGAAAAGTTCTCAAGTAGTCAGAGGGGAAAATAGCGTTGATGTCTGTTCTGTGATATATAAATAAAGTCATGGTTTATAAAATAGGGGTTTAAGAATTTTATCTAACATTGGGATATTATAAAACAATATCATTCCATATGATAGTAATGAGGGATGAAGGTCTATCAGGTGGGTCATGCAGTGGACCACTGGAAGCCGGGGTGACGAACCTGGCACGTAATTAAAATAGTAATAGAGAGAAAATGAAGCCAAAAAATAAACAGAAAGGGGAAAAGCAGTAGGCAATAGAAGAGAAAGAAGTAAATGTAATAGAGAGAATTTTATAAAAATTAGAAAGTCTAGAAGTCCGATTTTAAGAAATGGACGAGAGTTTGAACTGAGATTTCAGGAGATAGAATGGAGACTGGGAATAGAAAGCAAGGAAAGGGTGGAGAAGTCTGATGATAAAGAAGTAGAAGGAAGTTTAGATGAAAGAGAAAAGAATATAAAACAGAGGCCGAAGGCTAGTGAGACTGAAAGACCGGAGCATATGGGTAAATGTATGGGTATGGCAATACACACCCACATGAACCACTTCTTAAAGATACGGCAGTTTGAAGGCCAAATGGGGGAAGCTCCCATGGAACATCTGCAAAGCCTACGAATATACTTTGGCATGAATCCCATGCCAAAGGAAGGTAAATTGGTGGTAGCATACAGCCATCTAAGTGGGAACACCCAAGCATGGTAGGACTCATTGTCACAACAACCCACAACCTTCAAGGAGTACCAGAAGAAGATACGAGAGACTTTCTGGTCAGAAGACCACCAGGAACTCATGCAGTACCAAGTGATGCGAGAGAAATATGAGGAAGGAAAGAAAGAAAATTTCTCTCAATTTTTTCATCACCAAGTGGCCAGACTGAGGACACTGGATGCGTGCCATTTGTCAGAAAGCCATATCATTCGAATTGTAAGACACAATATGCCTATGAATGTAGAAAAAATGATGTTGGGGGTCAGATAGGCATCCATCGGAGAAGTGGCGGAACTGCTTAATGCTCTGGACATGAGCACATATGACCATAACATACTATTGGAGTGAGGAAAGGAAGTCCAAGATCAGCAAAGTATTAAGTTTGGGATGGAAGAAGGACATGCTAGCGGGGATGCCATGCATAGAAAAGGTGGTGACGATAGTCACAGACCGAGATGGCAATATGAACTAAAAGCTCGTCGTCCACCAGACAAGCCAAAGTTCGACCAAGGAAAGGGGCCATGGCCACCGAAAGAGAAAGGTGGTACTGATGGGAATAAAGGATAGAAAGGAGGCGTTTAAGAAGCCGTTCAAATGTGCAGAAGGTATTTGAAGGCTATTGCACCAGGGGAGTATGTAACAGACAGGGTTCGAATACAAGAGATAATGCAATATAGAATGTTAATTGCGAGTGGTGATATGGAGTGACTGTATATATGTGAAAAGATATATATAAATAGTCATTCGAACCCTGTTACAAAGAGTGAAAGTATACATAATCTGTTAAATGCTGGACTATGCTTATATAAATATCGTTGTATGTGTGTTATTATAAGGTGTGTATATGTATTAACGGTTATATGTGAGATTGACAAGAGGCAATTATATATGGAGTTGTATAAATTTGTTATTGATTATACACATATATTTTGTTGTTTGTTAATTTTTTTAAATTCTACATTTTAATAATATTGGTGGTAACACGTGTTTCTTGATGAATCTATTGAACATATAAAGCTACAGAAATAGAAATGAATCAGTTGCAGTGGGCAGTTTGAATTAATGATTCTATCGCCAAGAAGTCTGAGAACTGGTCAAGTTGGTATTTTGAAACAATGGAAGATCTGGTCAGCGGCGTACAAATGTACAAGGGAGAATGCAAGGTTAAAGAGTGTAAAAGAAAAGAACTTTTTTTGGTGCTCGAAAGACGGAAAGAGAAAGAGGTGGCTTGGATTTCAGATTGTATTAATGTATAATTAATTAAAAAGTTTTATTAATATTCCCATCAAAATGTTGGGGTAATTAAATACTGTGGGTTTCGTTATACCGTTCCAGTGGATTGTTATTGTAGAACTCATCTGAATCGGATTTATTAAATTCGCTGTTTAAAATCTATCAAGTGTAATGGTGGAGAAGCACCTTCAACAACTTGGACCTCTTAAGTGAGTGAAATCATCTACTCCACCTCTATGATAAACTATTTGGCGTATCACATTGCAGACTGTTTACTATCCTTAGGATCAACAAATATCAATAAGGCCAGTATTTCTTTAAAATTATAAATGTGCGGACTGTTATCTTTGACCACGTGGACATTCGATTGTAATTAAGGTAAATTGACTCTCTCTATATATATGTGTTCAATAAATGCATAGTAATGAAGGGATAGTCCATGTTACTTCTATATTAAATACTGTAATAAATCTTGTTTAAATTAAATAAAATAAAAACATTAAATAAACAACTCTGATGTGTAATTGCACTCTTTCATTGATATATATATGAATCATATATGTGTGTATCGGAATAAATGAGTTGTGCGCATGAATATTAAGATATGTATATGAATGTATAAAACTTAGAATTTAATAGCAACTAGTGTAGTAGCATATAGCTTAATTTTATTATAACTTCTGGGCTAAATAATAGATTTATAACAAGTAAATTATAGTGTAGTATACGTAGATATAGGTGACGTAATTGGGAATTGTCTTTGCATTGTTCTCTAGTTAGACCATGTTCCCCAGACCTTGAGATTGAGCTAGTCTGGATGTGCTACCCTAGAGATATATATACAGACCCCTTATTTATGTTTTCGATGAGTATAATTCTTATAAAAGTGTAAAATTGGCGCGTGAGATGAAATTTATCCCATGCTCATAAATATACTTACTCCGCAGGAAAAAACGTTATAGAACAAGATTATGGGTAGATGCTTACAATATATATATATATTCAGCACTTGGTTTATATTATACACACTTTAATGGACAGACTTCAATCCTCTCCATTATCTAACTCTTTAACCATCTATATCATTGAAAATCTGATGATGGGATGCTGAAAGTCGTTGTTGGTATCAGTATTATAGTTATATCCATGTTGATCTTAAGTCAATCTGATCCCTCATATGTAGGATCTTAATTTGTCCATTTAAATACACAGAGGAGGGATACAGCAGAATACAGGTGGAATATGTAATATTTGGATAACAGTATAATGTATATACTTAAACTTTACAAGCAATTAAAGGGGATTTGAACACAGACTTGCAAACTCTTTTCAGTTATCCACTCTGTATAATATAACCAAAACACATGATCATGTAGTGTGAAAAAGGCAAATGATCTAACACTATACTGCAGCTTTTGTCATAGCAAAGCCAAAATTGTCTTATGATTATATTTGAAAAAATGTGTCCTTGCTTACACACACACACATATATATATATATATATATACACACACACATGATAGAAATAAATGAGGAGTGAAATATCCATGTGCAGAAAATAATTAAGTAAATAAACGATTTTATTTATTAAAAATTTTATATATTTAGTAACTACACACTGATATATTCATTTATTTAATTTCCTTTTGTTGAAAAATAGATTACTTTATTAATTCATTGAGAAGACAATTCTAAATATTTATAAATAAAGCAAAAAGATTTTGCATATAAATGAAGTCGATAATGTGATGTGATGTGATGTATTTTGGCTTCTCCTTAAATGAAGTCAAGAATATCTCAAACAATTATGCCTAGATAAACCTGTTAGCCACTTTATTTTCCATGCCCCACCCTACATCTTCACATATTCTGTTCCATCCCATTTCCACAACATAATCTTTGTCAACTGTAAATCCTCCTTATATTTTCGCAACCCCAGCATAAAAACCAATAACTCACTCTCTGTATAATCACTTTGTTCATATCTATTTTCCCATAACTTCATTATCTGTACCCTTTCTAATTTCAAGCATTTACATTCAATCAACAAATGCCTAATATTTTCTATACCTTTCTTACACAATTTGCACACTAAATCACCCATAGTTTACCATTTACATGTATATTCTCTGTTGCTAAAGATCCCGTTCGAGCCTTAAACAATAAACTACTTTCCTTACTATTATCATAAATTAACTTACATCCAACATTCCGTTTACTTCTATATATATATATTTAAACTCTTCTTACCCTCCATAGTAGTTCTTCATCTCTCCAACTCTCTATTTTTTATTAATGCTTCTATTCTTTTATCCCATTCCTTACCACTATAACACTCAACAATCCTCCTAACACAATTATCCCACCTTTTATACAACTATACTGATATAAACTCTTTATCCAAATCTTTTGCATACCACATTACCTTTCTCACCCATCTTGTTACCTGCCCTTTACTCATAACCCAATTGAATACTATTTTGGCTATTCTTTTACTATCCATAAACTGCAACCTACCAAACATATTCTTTTTGCATCTCTCATATAAAAACTTGACCATCCCATTTCTTCTTGAATTGCCTCCTTTGCTGTCCACATCTCTGCATCTAATGCATGTCTTCCTATTTCCCTTTGTACTTTCTCTAAATAATCTAAAACCCTTTTACTAACACATAATGCATCATTACCATATGTTAACACTGCTACTGCAACTCCCTTCCATACAATTTTAGTTACATCATATTTATTATATGAATATTGTTAATTTCTTTACCAAACCTTTTTTTTCTTTGCTTCATTTACCATTTTTTTCCTCCCATTCATCCAAGCCATTTTTCTGATTTCATAAGATGATTCCCAAATACCTATATCTATCCACCACACTTAATTTTATATCCCCCAATGAAAAACTCTACATATTATCTTTCCCCAATATTAACCATCATTATATTTGATTTTTCTTTATTAAATTTAATCCCCATCTCCTCACCCACCCTTGCACATGTCCTCAACATAATTTCCATATCTTCTCTTCTTTCTGCACACAAAAAGATATCCGCAAAAAAACCCCAACAAAGTATATATTCCCTTGCCACCTATTAATGGTATCTCTATCTTTCTTCCTAGTCTTTCTATTGCTTTCTCCATTTTACTCAAATACAACAGAAACAAAATAGGTGACATAGGACATCCTTGCCTTAATCCCACCCCATTTTTAACTTTAACTGATTCTATATCCCCTAATTGGTAAGTATAATAATTATTTTCATATAATTTCTTAATAATATTTACTAAAGCTTCATCCATTCCCAAATTTGCTAACCTTACCCATAATCTATTTCTATTTACTCTATCATATGCTTTCTCTATATCTATAAAACTCATATATAATGATCTATCTGAATTCCTACTCATCCCCATAAGTTGTGTAACTACAAACTATCTCCTATATGCCTATCTGACCTAAAACCTCCTTGCATATCACCCACTACATTATTCTCTTCCAGCTACTATATATGAGAAAACTTTATATAAAACTGATGTTACTGCTATCGGTCTATAATTATTTAACTTTCTATGATCCTTACTCTTTCCTTTAAATAATAATATTATTCTTGTATTACTCCAACTACCTGGAAAAACTCTCTTCTGTGCCATCTTATTAAAACATGATAATAACTTTACTTTTGCTCTATGTCCTAAATTCATTACCATCTCTGCTGCCCACCCATCTAAAGCTCTCATCTTTCCACTTTTCAATCTCTTCCCTGCCTCATTCAGTTCATTTTTTGTGAACCTAATATTCCCTTTAGTAAATGCTTTCATGTTTTCTATCACTAAGTACTTCACATCTAACATCCTTTCTATATCCATTACATATTTATTTAAGATTCTCTCTAACTATTCTCTAGAGCTACATTCTATTCCCTCATTATCTATTAATACTATCTCTCTTTCCCCTACATTTCTCCTTTTAATGTAACTCCAAAATTTTTTACTTCCATCTCTTCCACTTTTATTAATATCTTCCAACAATTTACTATTCAACTTCATCCTCTGTCTATAATTATCCATTTTAGCCAACTTCTTTTCTAAGTACTTTCCCCATTTAACATTTTCACTCTCTTTGTTCTTAATAGCACCCTTATATACTCTGCATGCTTATTTCCTCTCTTTTACACTTTTACTAACTCTCATTTTTTATTACTTTTATTCTTCTGCATATTCTCAACTAAAACTCTAATTGCCACTTTTTCTATTTCACCACACCATTCCTTATACTCATCCCCAACCAACTGTTCCATGGTTTCTTCAACTTTTATCTTATACACCTGGGTCTCGTTTTACACGATAGATAGGTTCCTCAGAAAACACGCATAAATGAAATCGCGCAAAAATAGACATAATTTACATTGAAAAAGGGGGGATGCAGTCTGTGATTTTTCAAAATTCGTGTAAAAGCAAAGCACCAATGTAAAATTACTTTAAAATTCACACACAAAAAAAAAATAAGGAAATAAAATATGACTAATAAAAATTTTCAAATTTGAAAAAAAATGATACAAGATAAACTTTTTTTAACTATAATATTTAATTTTATTCAAAATAATATATTTTTATGCATAATTTACAGTACAGTAATTTAAATTTTTTTATAAATGTTTTAATTATTATCGCTATTTGCCCAAAAAAACGTTTATTTGCAAACTAGTAAATAATCAGATTCTCATGTGATGTGATGTGATGTATTTGGCTTCTCCTTAAATGAAGTCAAGAATAACTCGGCAAATATTCTCACAAGAGGAAATACAACTAGCGCCAAGTTCACTATCATGTTGTGTTAATGGTTTTCTGTTGACGACGACGATGATTTTATTAATTGTTTATGAACTTAGACTTATGATAATAAAAAGACATTTATTCACCACTGCTGGGAAAAATTTAATTAAAACTAACAACTAAAAATTAAATTCTTATTTTTGTCTTTAATTTTCAATTCCGTTTAAAAATCAAATTTTGTTTTACATCACATTAATTTCAAGTTGCCCATAAGTAATTTTTAAATTGTTAATTACAATTAAAAATCAGATTTTAATTTTTAATTGTGCCCACTACTATTACTGACCTTTTAAAAATAAACTTGTGGACACTAAATGATTAATAATTGATTACGTTCTTTTTTAAAAAGCAAAAACAGAATGTGATTTAAAATGCAAAATTAACACGCACAATGTTTGAACAAATTTACATTATGATCTGGTAAAATTTAATGTGTGTATACATAAAATGTGGAAATCATGATTTTAATTTCATTATTGCTTAAAATCTTACTATTATAAAGCACAGAAAATATTGAAATTACTAAGATAAAAATCGAATTCCAATAATGTGCTATTACTTTCAATATAACATAAGTGCGCGAAATTTATTATTTAAAGTAATAGCGCATTATCGGAGGTCGACTTCCGGTGAAACATGAATCACGTAACTTCAAAATCGTGTTAAATAAGTCCGCGTAAAAAGAGACCCAGGTGTATATGTAAAAGAGGTAAGTGGCTCCCTCTCTCTCTTACTCTTTGTTGAAGAATTAGAAGAGGCAAAGAATTAACTATCAAGTAATAAATTATACAAGGAGTGTCAATTTTTATTTTAATTACTTTGATTTATTAGAAATTATGGAAATATTTTCATTATATTTGGATATTTTTTAATATGGAGCACTAGACCAAAGTGAGTAGCACATCAGCTCCTTTCCTCAGCACATTATCCACTGTTATTCCTGACCAACTATTAGAAACTGCTAGAAAGAAAGAAATAGAATCTTGCAGATAAACTGCCAATAACGTTTTTTTTTGGTTTCAAGAAAAATAAAAAACACTATGTGTAACTATATTTAATGTTTGTATAATAGTAATTAAAAGAGAAAAGTTATTTAAAGGAAGAAGAAAGACTTTTAATACACAACAGTAAGATCATCTAAAGGAAAGAAATTTAATGTTTTACATGGTTTTTGAATATGATGAATAAATAGAAGATATAATAAACTATAAAAGAATATAAACTGAAATTTTACATTATAATGTATGACAGTATATTTGGTTCATGAATGAAATTATTTCAATGGAAATTATTTTTTGTATACACCTATGGGAGAAGTTAAAATGAACAGAGAGATAAAAGGTTTTAGTACTGATATCCAATTTGAGAAGTATTCAATAGGGATTCTAAAAAAATCATTTATTGATTTATTTATTGTTAATAAATTATTGGTTTATTTATCTGATTGCTATTTTTATGCATATATAATAGCAAGTATAATTTATAATTTTTCAATTTTTTAAAAATATATGAGTTAATTATATCTAATTATTATACTGTCATAATACCTTTTGTTCTACATCACATATGCTAATAATTATACAGCATTAGTGATACACATATGAGCTTCAGAAAGAAAATCTGTGAAATTTGTAATGTATGATTGTCAAAGCAAATGTTAATGATGACTTATCTATCTATCAAACCCCAAATATTATTCTTCAATTCTACACCTATTATTTACTTAACAGATTACCCTTGGCTGCTCTGCACATAGTTACCATCACATAAATTGGTGCCCAGAATGGGGCTCAAAGATCCAATTCTGATAAAAATTGGAAAACAAAGGTATGTGGTGTATATATATACAAAAGAAAAGGATTTTTATCAAAAACCATAAGTTAAAAAGCAATATTAAAGTTGAATGAGGGAAGGTCCGGATAGTGTTGTGTGTGGGGGGGGGGGGAAGAATGTTGCCTTTAATTTATAAAATAAGAGGAAAAAAGAATAACAAATTGAAAATTGTTAGATATCTATATAAAGATACTATTAACACATAGTAACATGAAAAACAATAAATAATAATGGATTTACCTAGTACTGTAGAAGAACAGCCAATGGAAGCTGAATTCGTGATTAAAGTGAAAAAGTTGACTGTGTTAACATAAGAATAGAAAACGTTGACTGTTCCAATGTTGGAAGAGCAAAATCCAGCAGCAGTCACATTCACGTTGGAAATGTTTCTAGGAGCAATGAAAGAAGAAAATAGTAGGTGATAAAAAGCCAAGAAGAAATGAAATCTACATACCAATTAAAGAAGAAATGAGAAAAAACAAATAATGGAAAAAATGGATAAAAGATATGAAGAAATGAAACAAAACCAGGAAACAACAAAAGAAATGTATATTCAAAATATAGTAGAAATGAATCAAAATCAAGTAAAAGTGAAAATAATGTATGTTCAAATTAAGGGGAAAATGAAAGAAAATTTTCAGGATATAGAAAACATGATAACCATCCAGAATGAAGATATAAAAAACAAATAAATGAACAACTCTGGAAAAAGATGGAGTACATAGAAAAAATATTGAACCTGCATGTTCAAGACATGTTGCAGGAAGCCATTAAGATCTATTAAGGACAAGTTCAAAAATAGTTTTAAGCATGGATGAGAGATTGCAGAGGCTGGAAGTGAAATAGAAAGAAAAGATAGAGAGATTTCAAATGGAGGACTACATTAAAAGAAATGGTGATCACTATGAATGATATTAAAGCAGATTATAGTAAATTAAAGAAGAGTACCAAAAATTGGTTTGAGGAGACTATAAAGAAATACAAAGAAGAGTATAAAAATAATAATATGAATATAATAGTTAAAGGCCAAAGTGGATCTTGCAAAAATATGTTTAAATCATTTTATCAAAGTTTAAACATTTAGGTGATGCATGAAAAACACCAATAAATGATCTACATAGTCTAGAAGCAATTTTGAGCTGAATTCACTGATTAAAAAAGAACAATGGCCAGGTAAGGAATGGCAAAATTTGCTATTAAGCAAACCAATTTACTTATCTGGAGTATAAGAAAAAAATCTTAAACAATTTTTGGTCATAAGAAAGACAGTAGGCTATAAAATACTAGATTATACAAGAGAAATTTTGTATAAAAGAATGTGAAAAATATATACAATTTTTCAGAAGGCAGGTCACCAAGTTATGAAGTTCTCTATATGTGTAATCATTGAAAGTCAGATAATTCAGATAATAAAGCATAATTTACCCTTCTAAATTGAACATATGGTTAGCAGTATAAATAGGAAGACCACTGAAGAGGTGCTGAAGTTCCTGAATGCCTTAGATATGTCATTCTAGTCAGAGTGAAAAAATTAAGTTTCCTATGGTAATCCAACCCTCAATGAGAAAATTGTTAGTATGAATATTGGTCATAATCAAAGATACCAACCCTATAGATGGTCACCAAGGAATAAAAGAAACTATGATAATAGAAGATTCAATGTAATACATTGCTCCAGGAGTCATTCTGGTCCAAAAAGTTCCTATAAAGCAATCACCACCTTCATCTCCTGTTCTAGGTGTCAGTGAGATATCTACCAAAAAAGCAAAAAAAAAAAACAGAAAGAGATAGACTCAAACAGAGAAATGAGAAGAATCCATATCAGGAAAAAGAAGTTAACAATATGTATGTCACATGATCACCAACAAATTAGAAACTAGCCAGGGGATATTGGATGAGTATGCACTTGATAGAAATGTTATGCACAAGCCTTCTGGCATCCATTGATTACTCTGTCTTGCACTGAGTGGCACTTCTGTATGGAGAGTTTTGTCTGTTTTAATATCAATTAACAATCTCCAAGATGAAATATAATATAAAAGGCTACCAACTCCATCTTCACTTTGGGCATATTTTGGAAAATACAAGAGATGATATTACATAAATGTTAAAAACAGATTGCTCCCTATCAACCCTGGGATTTATTGGACAGATCAATGATTGTGAATAATAAAAAAGTATAATGGTTTTCTAAAAAAAAAAAAATAAAGAGATGTCAAACTTGAAAATGACTAATACTCAAATGATTTGAATCTAAAAAATGACACATGAAAATATTGGATAATTAGTAATAAGTGAATTTTCAGAATCATGAAGAAAGCAACAATGTCTCTAATTTTAAAATTTTGTTTGACAAAATATCAAAAAAATAGTCAAACTTAAATTAATTGAGTATAGTTGTTGAGAGAAATGGAATGTTTCACAGTCCCATTGTCTCCTTTTATGGAAGAGGATATCACAGTGATTCCAAAGTTACATTGTGATTATATTTTGGAAAATGTGTGCTCACTTACATATATATATACATATTCAACATGGAATTAAATAAACAAGGAACAAAATAACCACATGTAAAAAATAATTATGTAAATAAAGATTTTATTTATTTAGTAAATACACTGACATATTCATTTAAATAATTTTCCCTTTGTTAGAAAACAAATTATTTTATATATTTGTTAAGGAAAGTGATAAAGCAAAAATATTTCACATGTAAATGAAAGTGGTAATAAGTAAAAGATAAGGTTTCTCTCTCTCTCTTTTGCCTGCTCATTTTTGAAGAATTAGAAAAGAATTAACTATTATGTTAAAAAGTGTCAATTTTTATTTTAATTACTTTGATTTATTAGAAGTTATGGAAATAATATTCATTTGTTTGGATATTTTTTAATATAGCACCCTAGGCCAAAGCAAGTAGCACACCAGCCCTTTAACAACTATTAGAAGCTGCTAGAAAGAAAGAAATATAATCTTGCAGATAAATTCCCAAGAAAGTTTTTTTTTTGTTTCAAGCAAAATAAAATACTAACACTAGGTGTAACTATATTCAATGTTTGTGTGATAATAATTAAATGAGGAAAGTGATTTAAGAAAGAAGAAAAAATTTTAAGACACAACAGTAAAGTAGTTTAAAGGAAATAATTTTGTTTTTATATGATTTTTGAATATTCAAGATGAATAAATAAAAAATATAATGAACTAATGAAAAACTGAAGTGATTCATGTTTCACCGGAAGTCGTCCTCCGATAATGCGCTATTACTTTAAATAATAAATTTCACACACTTACGTTATATTGAAAGTAATAGCACATTATTGGAATTCAACTTTCATCTTAGTAATTTCAATATTTTCAGTGCTTTATAATAGTAAGATTTTATGCAATATTGAAATTAAAATCATGATTTCCACATTTTATGTATACACACATTAAATTTTACAAGATTATAATGTAAATTTGTTCAAACATTGTGCGTGTTAATTTTTCATTTTAAATCACATTCTGTTTTTGCTTTTTAAAAAAGAACGTAATCAATTATTAATCATTTAGTGTCCACAAGTTTATTTTTAAAAGGTCAGTAATAGCAGTGGGCACAATTAAAAAATTAAAATCTGATTTTTAATTGTAATTAACAATTTAAAAATTACTTATGGGTGACTTGAAATTAATTTGATGTAAAACGAAATTTGATTTTTAAACGGAATTGAAAATTAAAGACAAAAATAAGAATTTAATTTTTAGTTGTTAGTTTTAATTAAATTTTTCCCAGCAGTGGTGAATAAATGTCTTTTTATTATCATAAGTCTAAGTTCATAAACAATTAATAAAATCATTGTCGTCGTCAACAGAAAACCATTAACACAACATGAGAGTGAACTTGGCACTAGTTGTATTTCCTCTTGTGAGAATAATTGCTGAGATATTCTTGACTTCATTTATGGAGAAGCCAAATACATCACATCACATCACATGAGAATCTGATTTTTTACTAGTTTGCAAACAAACGTGATTTTGGGCAAATAGAGATAATAATTAAAATGTGTATTAAAAAATGTAAATTACTGTACTGTAAATTATGCATAAAAATATATTATTTTGAATAAAATTAAATATTATAGTTAAAAAAAGTTTGTCTTGTATCAATTTTTTTCAAATTTGAAATTTTTTATTAGTCATACTTTATTTCCTTATTTTTTTGCACGAATTTTAAAGTAATTTTACGTTGGTGCTTTGCTTTTATGAAAATTTTGAAAAATCACAGACTGCATCCCCCCTTTTTCAATGTAAGTTACGTCTATTTTTGTGCGATTTCATTTGCATGTGTTTTCTGAGGAACCTATCTATCATGTAAAATGAGACCCAGGTGTACTAAAACAAGTATAGTTTATAATACTTTTCCATTTTTTAAAAATAAGAGTTAATTATATCTAATTAGCCTACTGTCATAATATCTTTTGATCTGTATCACCCATGCTAGTAATTATATAGCATTAGTGCCACACATACAACTCTTAGAAATAAAACCCTCATAGCTCTGAGAACATGCTCCCCAATGTCTGAAGTTTAGAATATAGGTTGTAGAAGCAAATAATTGTTAATACCTGTATTGTGATTTATATATATCAAACCCCAAATACTACTCTTCACTATTACTGCTATATAATTGTTGATTATTTATTTAACAGATTACCCTAAAACTATTATTTGCTTCTCATTTTTGTTCATCCACATCATCAGTTAACTGCTCTGCACATAGTTACCATTACAGTAGGTGTTTCATGTTTAACCAGCACTCATCAGTTGGAATGAATCATGATCACATATATATATATAATCAGTGCTTGGTTTATACCAAGATAGCAACTCCATACACTTTAATGGACAGGCTTCAATCTCCTCCATTCTCCAATGCTTCAGCCATCCATATCACTAAAAATCTGATGATGAAATGCTCAAAGCCTTGTTGGTGTCAATATTATAATCATGCCCATATTGACCTTAATCAATTTAACCTCTCGTATGTTGGAATTTAATATGTCCATTTAAATATGCAAAAGAGGGATATGTAATATTAAAATATGAGTATAGATTGTATATACTTAAGCCAGATGTAATTAAAGGATATTTGAACCCAGACTTTCAAGCTCCCTTAGGTCATCCATTCTATAATATTGGCACCAACAAGGGATTTCAGCATTTCATCATTAGATTTTCAGTGATAAAGAATTGGAGAATGCAGAGGATTGAAGCCTGTCCTTTAAAGTGTGTAGAATTGTTATCTTAATATAAACTCAGTACTGGATACATAGATGTGTGGAAGATGATGATCCAAACCAATGAATGAGTGCTGGTTCAACATGAAATATGCATTGGAGATCATTTATTTTTTCACATGTATGTAGCTATGGGTATCTATTATAACTGAAGGAAGCTTGAAAGTCTGGGTTCAAATCCCATTTATATATAAATAGTTTTAACTTTTATGTTTAAGTGAAATAAAGTTTTTCAAAATTATTTTTTTATTAATATATATATTTATTCATATATTTTTTATTTAAAATAAAAACATTCCCATTTTCCAGACGTTGGGAAAAAAATGAAAGGATATTGTCAAAAGCACAAGAATTAACAAATATTAGAAATGAATCCTTTGCTAAAACTTCTACCAATTAAGAGCCAATAACAATTATGAGTACAATCCATAAAAAAAATTATAATTACTGATCTTGCAATTCTCCAAATCACCTTCATTTGACAAAATATCATTTTGCAAAAAAAATGAAAAACTTTTTAGCAGATATAAAAAAAAATCAATCAAAAAACTAAAGCTCCCATGGGAAAATATGCTGATCCTGAGATATATAGCAAGAATATATAAATGATAAAATAAAAACAACTTTAACAGAAATTGATCCTATTCAAAATCAAAATTTCATATATCTTAAGTTATCGATAGTAGAAGTTTTTTCAACATGTATTTTAATAGGATATTAGAAGATAAATAATGGAAAAAATACAAACTAGCTAGTATATTCAAAAGCAAAGATTACAACTTTTTTTTCCATATGTTATAGCATCGACCGGGAGGCAAACCCACAACCGTCTGCAACCAACTACTTGCTTGCTAGACAGCTGCGATGACCTCTCAGCTAACAACACTTGACAAACTTTTTTGTTTTTGTTGTAAATTTTTTTTAAAAAGACAAATACACTGAATAACTTAAATGTTTTTACTGATTGATTTGAGTTGCTGAGAGCACTTTTCGGACATGAGAAAAAGTGTGTGTATATACCATACCAGATTACACCCTTTTGCTATAGTTTATACAATACCTGGCTAGACAATTTACCATAATACACATATATGTTGCCTTGCATGTCTACATAGTTTTATTCTATTTATTGAATGTTATGTGCAGGTATACTCACTTCTCTTTACCAATAAATCAATATTCCAAAAACTTGAGCTGAGATAAGTTACTATGAAAAGGTATTTTTAAACCAGATATATATATATATTGTAACTTATATTTTCTGGCGATCCAAACACTGGATATTCAATTTTTTTACAATAGGAAATGTAGATCTACAAAAAAAAAAAAAAAAGACAATTAGCTTTTTTCTATTGGCGCCTGTGTTCAGTGAACTGTATAATTGCTGAGAGATTCTTGAACTTCGTTTAAGAAGAAGCTACAGTACATCACATCACAACACATCACATAACTGAATTCAGGATGATTTTTATTTATTTCTTAGGAAATCCTTCCCTATGCTTATATAGCTAAATAATTATGTGTATTAGCATTCTTTCATCAAGGAAATTAATTGGCAGACACTGCTGAATTTTATTTTTAAAAGTATTTAAAACAAAAAATAATAATAAAAATATAAATTATTCATTCATATACACATCATTATTAAACATTACTAATATATATATATATATTATTAAGAATAAATAAAAGGTTACAAAAATTAACCTTGGTCATATATATATTTCAATCAAAAGTTAAATGCATATAAAGAGCTCTCATTCATCTTATCAGTAATATTTCTTTTTAATATCAAGACATATATAGAGCATGGCCATAACTTCAGGGTGAAGCATCTCCTGCTTGTATTATTGTGTTCCTGATGTGATATAGGCAAGGCAGCTTGAATCAAGGCATCATCTTTACAACAGGGCAGAAAGAAGGCATCAATGACTTACCTGGGTGGCTTAGCAATGCATTTGGTAGGTGGGTTATCTGAAGATAAAAGCCACTGTAAATCATTCTATACCACTCTCTGGGTTGTTTCTATGCACTTTGCTGTCTGATAAAGAATGTAAGCACTAGCCACACAAAAAAAAACTAATAATAATAATTTTTTTCTCTCAAAAAGTCCCCATGGTTGCCTTATACAACTATACACTGTCTCCAATGCATCTACCTCTTTTCTTCAGGAATTTAATTTTCAGCCAAGCTTATTTTCTTATAATTTACTTCAAGATTAATTATCAGTGGTCTAGATGCAGTGCTCTCAGATCCAAGGCTCCTCACTGATGAATGCCACAAGCCAGAAACTAATCTGGGAATATTGGATGAGTAGGCATTAGATGGGAATTTTATGCACAAGCTTCTGGCATCCATTGATTACTTGGGCTTGTTCTGAGTGACAATATGTATGGAGAGTTTTGCCTGCTTTAGTAACAGTTATAAGCAAGCATAAGAAATGATGATCATGTGATGTTTATTGGCTTAAAACCAATCATGCCTAATAGGATAGTGGTGGCTCTGGTTATTAAAGAACCAAAGACCCCAAAATGTATAGGTACTGAACTCAGTTCAGACCTATATGACCATATAAGCTAATGAGCTTGGATTGAAAATAGTGTTTTCAATTTAAAAATCATAGTTTTGTAGTTAAGTAGAGATAAAAAATGGCTGCTGGAGGGTTGCATTAGATCCTAAGATCTAGGTGCAGTGCTTTCAGATCCAAGGCTCTTCAATGACAAAGGCCACAAGCCAAAAAACTAGTCTGGGGATACTGAATGAGTAGTCACTAGATGGGATTTTTATGCACATGCCTTCTGTCATCCATTGATTACTCTGGCTTGCACTGAGTGGCAATATGTATAGAGTTTTGCCTGTTTTTAATAACAGTTATAAGCAAGCATAAGAAATGGTGATCATGTGATGAACTTTGATACAAACAACATGATAGAAATATCAATAATTTTTATGTCATTTATTAGATAAGAGATTATCCATTTAATGAATATTTTTGTAATGTAATTTTCACTACACAATTCTCATGCATGGTAGAGGGACTGGTTTCTATCTGCTTTTAACACCTTATAGAGGGGTGTAATCATAAACATGATGAAAGACATGAAAAAAATGTATAATCCCCAAGATGCATATTTTGTGCTGAGCCAGCACTCATCAGTTGGCACAGAGTACACATATGTTTTATTATTGTTCAGCATATATATATATATTGGGATGATCACACATACTGTGATCACACGTGTACATTTTATATATATATCGCATAATATTAAATGTGAGTTTTATATGTAAATTAATACATAGAAAATTGGATAAGAAACGTAGGAAAGAAAAGAAATTTATTTTAAGTTAGTGTTAATTAAAAAATCAAAATGATAGTTGAGGAATGCAATTAAAAGCAGAATCAATTATAGTAATTAAAGAAAGTGAAGGGTGGGAAGCGAACGAGATTCTTATCTTTCGCCTTCCAAACTCAACTTTTTAAAATTTAAAATTAGTAAAGTTAAGAGAATATTAAAACGGGTTCATTGAAGTTGATGATCAAGTCTTGAAGGAAAGGTAAAATAAAAAGGGGGTTAATGATTGTAGAATTAGCAATCATAAAATTCGATCGTTGGTATAAATAAAATATATATATTTATAAAAAAGATAAAGATCATCTCTTTAAGCTACACATGTGAACGCATGAAATATATGTATGGCTATGTGAAGGAAAGAAAGAGTGTGTAAATAAGAAAATTATTTTATTAAAGAGAAATAAACAAAAAAAATAATATTATAGAATAAATAAAAAAAGAAATAAAAAACAAGAAGAAAATTTATGTATTTTATGAAAGTAAAATAAAGGTGTAAAATGTATTTAATGACATTCCAATGAAACAATCAAAGAAGATAAGAAAAGGATTGTGGGACAATTAAGTAAGAAGTTGTGAAGGAAATGAGCCATGTTTTAGTTCTTCTTGAGTCTGCTGAGCTGAAAAACAGATTAGTTTGAGAATTGTTTTTTTTTATATATGAACCAAACGTACCAAGAATTTGAAGCATCGAGAATGCAGGGGTAAGAGGCTACAAATGAATGCCAGTTGATCCACGCCTGCCTTGGGTGTAATGTCATCTCCCCAATGAAGTAACAGCAGAGATAGCACCTGCCTGATGGTTCGCCTCCCCTGTCATTGAAGCCGCAAATAATACGATAAAAGTAAGCTGCATGAAGAAGTCCGAGCCGGATCCCAAGAACTACCATCTCTCCAAAAAAAGTGGAGTAATCCATGATAGTTGTCCAAGTCCAGAAAGCCTAGGTAATTAAACTTTAAATATATCACAAGTGCACACACTTTCTTAAAATGGCCAAAAGAAATTATAATGCAATTGCAAAAATGTAAATCTTAGTGAACAAATAATCAGTAGGTTTTCTACAACAAATAATACGTGGAGAAAGGGACTCTAAGCTATAGAATCTCTACAAATAAATTAAGAACAATTATCATTCAGGGTGAAGGGTTAAATTAAATATAATCTGTGTTATTTTAATGATTTCTTGTTTTATGTTTAAATATTATATTTTAATGTGTATTGAATGTATTGTATTAAACAGTATTTATTTATGAGTAGCTCTTATGTCTTGTCTTTCCTTCTCCACCATAATAATTAGAATGATCTACCCATAAGGCTTATTAAATATTAAGTAGACATTAGTTCTAGTAAAGGTACCCGTGTCAATCAAGTACAGTAACATTAAATCTTGAAAATTTTATAAATATTTCAAGCGCTGGATTGTCTTTTTAGTAAATCATTCTTATGAATGAGTATCCAGCAGCTGAGAAGTGACTGATCAGGAAAAATAATAGTGGAATATTACATTGGTAATCTCAGTGTTCGATCAGGAATATAGACTTAAATGATTAGTCTATATTGCCTTCTTGCTTGACGTGACAGTTGTGTCGAGTAAAAAGTTAAAGTTAGAAACTTTATTACAAGACGAAAGGTAATTCTGTTACAATATAGATAGCCAATTATTACAGTTTAATTAGTATCAAATTTCCTGCTCTCACAACTTTGACACAAACCATTTAATGAAAGCATATTAATAATTTTTTATTAGTCATTTATTAAACTAGAGATTATCGAACAATGAATAATATTTCTGTAATATAATTTTCACTACAAAATTCTCATGCAAAATAAAAACTGGTTTCTATTCACTTTTAACATCTTGTGGTGGAATCTATTGATAAACATATGAGCAAAGACATATGAAAAAGATGTATACATCTCACCACAATGTGTTAAAGTGGATAGACACCAGTCCCTATCTTGTATGAAAGTGTTGTAATGAAAATTTTACATTATATAGATAGTATTCATCATAGGATAATCTCTAATAAATGACTAATAAAAATTATTAACATACTTTCATTAAACAAGGCAAAACTCTCCATACGGTAGTGCCACCCTGTGCTAACCAGAGAAATCAATGGATGACATAGTAATTTACTATCCTTACAATTACTGAACAATGATAAAGATATGTGCAAGAGATTGTGATCTGAGCCAACTGAATGAGTGCTGGTTCAGCATGAAATGTGCAGCTTGAGGATCGTACATTTTTTCACGTCTTTGGTCACATTTTTATCATTAGATTCCTCCACAAGATGTTAAAAGTGAATAGAAACCAATTTTTATTTTTCATGAGAGTTGAGTAGTGAAAATTATATTACAGAAATATTATTCATTGTTCGATAATCTCTAGTTTAATAAATGACTAATAAAAAATATTAATATCCTTCCACGTGTTAAAAGTGGATAGAAACCATTACCTGTGTGAGTGGGGTAAAAAGAATTACATTACAGAGATATTATTTATTATTGGATACTCATTAATGTAATAAATGACCAATAAAAATTATTAATAGCAACAGGTAGTTTAAATAAACTTCAGACAATTTTAATGAACAAATAATAGCAAACATTTTTAAGTTGTTAGCAGGTAGGGAGGGGAGGAATCATTATTTCTTTCCGATTGTTAACTAAAATCTGCAAAACAATATCTTAATTCAAAACTACACATCGAATTTATTGATAATAAACAATTCATTTTTCTTTTGTTATTTTTTAAAAAAATGCTTTGTACAACTAAATTCGTATTTTTTCTTCTTGTTTATTTAATTAAATTTCTAAATTTTTTAGCTGTCAATATCATTTCCGAAAGAAGTACATATATTTTATTTTGTTTACATAACACACATTATTTTTCCTTATTTTTTTTTGTAAACAAAAAATAATAATACTCCCACTACTAGTTCCATTTATCACATGGTATTTTCAGTAGTGGCTCCCCCAAGTGTCAACAAATATCCCAATCTCTACTAAATGATTATTGAATTTTTATTTAATTAATAACAGATAATTATCTAAATAAAACATATAAAAAAAGATTTCCGAAATTTTTAAAGGAATAAAATACACTTCCTCTCTTAATTAAAAATTGTTCAATACTTTAATTAAATAAACTTTTCATTCAGTCTTAAATTTTTTTAATATTTTAAGAAATAATAACAAAAAATATTAACAGAAATACAAACAAACAAAAAAAATTGTTTGAGTTAGAAATAAAGCAACATAAACAAACAAAAAGAACACAAACTACAAAATTTGTTCAGATCTGTTGAAAGTGTTTTATTTTCTTCATGCTTTTAGACTTAGATTACTTTTTTCGATGAAAACATATATATACTGTGTTTAAAGTGATTTAATTTAAATAATTATTTTCAAAGAGAATTAAAATGATGATCATTGTGAAGTCATTACAGATTTAATTCAACTTCTTCAATCTAGTTTCTCTTCACATTGTATCAACAAATATTTTATTTCAACCATTCATTTTATATAGGGTCTCTTTCTAGATCTATTATCTCTTACAATTTTGTGCAAATTTTCACCTACCTTTCTATTATCATCTCCTTAGTAATATATTCAGTTTAGCTCTATTTCAGTCTCTTAATATCTATTTGTTCTTTTATATACCTATTTCACTTTCTTTTTGTTACTCACTATACACTTTTAGTAATGCGTTTCGATTAAGTGTTAAGGTCTTAAATCTATGTATAAAAATTGGCTAAAACATATTTATTAAAATCTTCCTTTTCAAACAGTCATATTTCTTTTCATATTATTTCTACCAAAAGTACTTCATTCAACTTTAATTCTATGATTAATTTCTCCACTGTTTCCATATGTATTTAAAAAATGTTTGCATTTACTTTTGAATTTACAATAATGTGCATTAATAAAATGAAAAAATTAGTATACTTTAATGTGTATTAAATTAAACAAAGCAAAAGTTAGTCCACTCACAAAAAAAAAAAGGTATGTGAAGTAAAAATAACAAAAGGTTTACATTTATTAAACTTTAATTGCTGTAAATTCAATAATAAATGCTACCATTTTTTTTTTTATTTGAATACCTTTACAACATCAAGTTCCAATTTCAGTGATTATTTTTTTCTTCTTAAAACATAAATCAATTTAATGCTTTTATTTGATAGTGCTAAGAGTACAAAATGCATATTAATGTGATGTGATGCACTGTGACTTCTCCTTATATGGAATCTCTCAGCAGCTATGCCCAGAAAAAACCTGTTAGCCACTTTACCTTCCCTTTCCATTCCCCATCCTAAGATTTCCATACCCTGCTCCATCCCATTTCCACAACATAATCTTTGTCAACTCCATGGCCTTCATATTTAAATCCCCCTTATCTTTTCCCAAACTCAGCATAAAAACCAATAACCCACTTTCTGTATAATCACTTTGTCCATATTTATTCTTCCATAACTTCATTATTTATACCCTTTCTGCTTTCAAGCATTTACATTCAACCTGCACCCTGCAGTATTCTAAGTGAAAGCAAAAAATAGAAAATCAAATGCAGATATGAGGATAAATGAAATTTCATAAGCAAAACTATTCACAGTAATCCTATCAAATAAAAATATTAAATTGCAATTCACATAAAAAAATAAAAAAAATCCTTAAAATTGGAACTTGATGTAAAACTAACGTCCATAAAATGTCCACATTTATTGTTTAATTTATAGCTACAAAAGTTAGTAAACACCAACATTTTGTAATTTTCATTTCATATTCAATTTGTGCCACAGAATGCTTGATTTTCTTTCAATACGATTTTTTAATGCGAAATATTTTTATTTTCATCATTTATTTATCATACATTTTAAATCGCTATTTAATTTTCAAGCGCAGTATTAGAATGTAATTTTTGTAACTTGGTTTGAGAGTATCCTTCATTCGTAGTCAACAAAACATCAAGTTATTAAAAACAATACAGCACATATATCCCTTCTGATAAAAATTATCATATATTGGTAGCCATCGATTCAAGAATAAATGCAAACGTTTTATTTTTTATCAATTACTTTTTTTTGTCACAAGGAAATAGACCATCTACTATAAGATCATTTTTTAGTATTAATCTTTAGACCTACTTTTATCATTTAAAGCATAATTTGCTAAAATAACTATATCCTCTGTGAAATCTAGATGATTTAAATAAGATCCTTATATTTTGAATCTTTAACGTACTTCTTGTATATATTATTGTCATAAGTTTTGGAATTTGGAATCACTATAAATATAATTACCAATGACTAATCTTAATCTCATCAGGTAATCTAATCATTGCTATTGCATTTTGATAAATATTAGCAATATCTAGATCTATACCTTCATGGTTCGAACCTTTAATCAATATGTTAATAACTTTTGTAATCCAAAGCATAATGATAACACATTTTTATTAGTCCTTTCTATAACTAAATTCAATATTTGGAAGTGATCATTCTGCTAAAATCAGTTTTAAATTTAGCTTGGTTAGTTTGAATATAAAATTTAGTATAGATGAATTGTAATTATCTTGGTAAAAATAATAATTAATATAAATCTAATAGACCATCACATGATCATTTTTTATGCTTGCTTATAACTGTTATTAAAACAGACAAAACTCTCCATACAGTAGTGCCATTCAGTGCAAGCCAGAGTAATACCAATCCTGCCTAATATGATAGTGGTGGCTATGGTTATTAAAGAACCAAAGGCACCAAAATGCATGGGTACTGAACTGAGTTCAGACCTATATGACTACATAAGCTAATGAGCTTAGATTGAAAATATTGTATTTTCAATTTTATTCTCATAATTTTGTAGTTAAGTAGAGATAAAAGGTGGCTGCTGGAGGGTTGCATTAGATTCTAAGATCTAGGTGCAGTGCTCTCAGATCCAAGGCTCCTCACTGATGAAGGCCACAAACCAGAAAGTAGTCTGGAGATATTGGATGAGTAGGCACTAGATAGGGATTTTATGCACAAGCCTTCTGGCATCCATTGATTACTATAACTTGCACTGAGTGGCACTACTGTATGGTGAGTTTTGCCTGTTTAAATCTAATAGATCTGCAATTTCTAAAATCTTTGATATCCATTTGTTAAATATCAATTAGACTGTATTCTTCCAATTATCTGACAAACCTTTATCATTTAGATATCTGTTATATATTCTTTCCAATAACTATTTCATCACCTCCTTCTTCTAAGATATCAATAATAATTCCATCTCTTCTTCATAGATTTAATTGCATACATCACTTTTTTTTAATAATGGTATGCGAGATGGATGGATGAAACAAAGTGGTGATGTGGAGAAAAGAGGCTAGAGATTGGAGATGGAACATGGAGAGACCATCCTGCAGTGGATTGATAATGGTTGTAAATGATGATCACTTCATTATTTGAAATGCTCAGAAGTTCAGATGTAATTGTGATGGTTACTTTGTAGAACTCTTCCATATATTTCATAATGTTGTTTCTCTTTTTAATTATAGTTCCATCTTTTTTCTAAATGCTAAAATAACTTACCTTACAATATTAAGATGTCATTTTATATTCTTGAAATTTGCCTGAAAGTTTGTGATGATGGTATATTATTAGATGTGATATGTTGGACTATTTCCATCATCTATGAGTGAATGTTGAATGTATAGAAAATTTTAAACTTTTCAAATACAAACATATTAGTAATAACACACAAATAGACAATACAGATTAGTGATTACACAACATTTCAAGCAATATTATTCTCCACTCTTCTTCAGGTGTTGCTGACCTGACCAGTAACAATACTAGCAAAGGAGTCGAACCTACATCTTTAGATTCTTGAATGTTGAATTTTAAGACAATGCTTTCACCAACTGAGCTATTCTAAAGAAAAATGGAAAATACTACTCAAAACGCATATTTGTTAACCTGTGTTGTCTATTTGTGTGTTATTACTAACAAGTTGTTTGTATTTGAATAAACTTTTCTGTGCATTCAACATTCATTCATAGATGATGGAAATAGTCCAACATACCACACATCTTTATATTCTTGACACTTTCATTTTTTCTATAGCTTTCATTGCCAATGTATAATTACTTTTTGTCTACTATTTTATAGAATTCTAGATATTCAATTTTTTTTAATGAATTTTTATTTTCATGTACATTCTTTTGTTTACTATCGTTTCAGATGAAATTTGCTTTGATTCAAAGAATTCTACTAACAGCTGCCAATGATAACTTTTCTTCACTGAAAAATTTAAAAAAATATTTGCATAATATTCCAAGATCAATTAAGTGATATAGCAATCATTTCTATATGATGCTATAAATAGAAAATTATTAAGAAGCTATGAACTTTAAATATAGCCTGAGAAATGATTTAATTTTATTTTACTTTTTTATTCAATTTTGTTTTACTTTTCTATATATTTTTTTAAATAATATTTTTTTCCTATTATGATCCGTCGCTGTTCCAGATCATTTTAAAAAATAACGATTACAAGAGGCTTTTCTGATAGACTCTCATCGACTAATGAATGAAAAGTTTTCCATTCTTGCTTTACCTTTAGCTTAGAGCAGACAGATACATATTTGTCAAACAAATGTTGGATAATTAGCAAGATTGACTAAGAGCTTCCTGTCTGAATTTCATAAACCTCTTAAAAAGAAATTCATTCGGCCTTACTTTAAAACTCTTCTAAATTATTTTAAAAGGCTGTTTTATTTCAGATTTGCTTCAGGTCCAAGCCCTATATATTTATTTACGATATTGTATTTTCTTTTTTTTTTTCATATGTCAAATGCGTTGACCGGGAAGCGAACCCGGCTCAGCTGCTTGGAAGGCAACTATGCTAACCACTAGGCCACCAACGCTTGAGTTGTATTTTTTTTTTTTAAATAAATGTGTATTCAAGATAAAATTTTAAAAATGTGAAATAAATTGTAAATTCATTCTAAAATAAAGTCCAGCGTTTTGTTCGGATTAGAAGTTGACTAAATGTCGGCTGCGGATTTAACCATATGGTATTTATTATAAATTCATTTAATAATTTATATTTCAATTAGGCTTAGTTGCCCATTTCCTTCAACAACTGCATAAAGATTTATAATAAATACTGCACTATAATTTAAAAATTCTTTATCCAAAAGTAAAATAAAGCAACCAGCCCCTCTTCCTAGCCAGTCGGTAAACAGGTTTTGCAAAACCTGTTAATACTTGAGTATTTCCGGAACATCTTACGACTGCTAAATTAATAATCAGTCTGATAGTTATAAATTAGGACAATTACATAAATACAAGGTTTTCATTCCTGTTTCTTATCAAAATTTTTTTTTTTTTTAACTTTTCTATTTGAAGATTATATTTCTGAATACGTTTACACTTGATATCTAATATCAGCCATACGGTACGTCCGCCGAGGCTTATCTACGTGGCTCAAACAGATGCACTCTTCAAATATTCAGCAAGGATTAAAAAAAACAAACATTTAATATAGTTTTTGCAATTAGAAATTTATTTATACAAAGAAATAAGTATAAAAAATATACAAACTTTTTTACAACCATTTCAACAAAAATGGAAAGACTGGCAGTAGGCACAAAAAAATATGTGCCGGGCAAAAGTAAAAAAACCGTAGTCGTCATGAGACCGCTGCCGCCGAATCTCATTAAGACTTCATCCAGGTTCTACATCGTCGGATATCAAAGTTGGATCTGCAAAGATAAGTAATATTAATTAAATGGCAGAACAGATATCAAAGTTGCTGCAAGCAAAATTCAAACTATTGCCAATACTTACCTTAAAATAAACAAAGTTTTTACTTCTTTGGCGGTGCCTTTTTATTATTTTCAGTATTTTGTAATTTAGTAACTATTTTTCTGACGTGGCCGCTGGGGTCATGGTGATTTGTGTGTTCGCTTACTTCCTTTTTTGTCCTTTGTTTACCTCCACGACCTGAAAATAAAGTTTTTTCTTGTTCAAAAGTATAATGATCGTACTCGTCGTAGTATTGTTCCATTCTGTTAGAATTAATTATTACTTTCTACTATAATGTACGAAATTGAAAAGTTTAACGATATAGTTTTAACTATTGTTTTAGTTAGCAAAATGTGGGTTTACCCCAAAAGTAGAGCCTTTTATAACAAACAAGCTATTAGTGACATCATCCCGGCTTTGATTGGTTTAAATTTCGTAATAAAGGTTACGTTGAAATAGTCACGTGATATTTAATCTTATTTTTTTTTCCCCTAATTCTTCACGTAACCGACAATAAAAATACATATAAATAACAATACTCGTGCAGTCTTTAATATCCGTGTAATTTTATCCTATAACTCATAAAATGTAAACTATATAAAGTTAATTTAAAGTTGATAATCTGATAAAATAATTATGATTAAAAGAAAATAACATTTGTTCTGAATCGCACAAATGGAATCATATTCCATACTGGGATAATACTCGTTCGACTAATTTAAAAAACCATATGGGCCATTATGATATGACTGCCAACCATATCGAATTCGAATACTAGAATAATTGATATTTTAAAACGAATGTGTGCGTGTGTATTTTCATAAACTATGATATTAAGCAACAATTCTATATTAAATATAAAGGTAACCTTTTAATTAGTAAGATATATAAAGATACTAGTTTTAAAATTAAATCTGCACCTATTATTAAAACAAATTTTCAAACAAAGTCATTTGATAGAAATTTATATTATTATCACCTGCTTTTTGCAGGCCAATCTTTCTGTTGCAAGTCGCTACCCACTGAATTTTGTTTTTCCACCACATTTTAATTTTTACTATGTAAATTAATGTCCATTCATTTCTCTTTCTGGAACACTTATTATTCGTACTCTTTATATTCGTTATCTGCAACCTCATATAAGCTGCATATTTTACAATCATAAATTAAAAACAATGAAATTTATTACTTATAAGATTTTAAATATAATTATTATTTATAAATAGGCAAAACTCTCCAATATAGTATTGCCACTGAAATGGTGATCATGTGATGTTATTGGCTTAAAAATAAATAATTTGTTAAAAATATAATCAAAACATTATTTTTGCTATCTTTGCTAAATAATTATATGGTTAATTGTGGAGTCAAAAGCATTCAAATGCCAAACTATCAGTAAACAACAGTCTATTCAAATGACTATAGTGAGATTTGTTTTACTTTCCTGGGTTGTAAGTTGATCTGCTACTGTCAGCACTTTACTAAATTATATAATCTTTGAATTGACTTTCTTTTGGCATTAGAAAATCGTCTTATATACAAGATGCTCGGCCAAATCCTACCTATCACTTTATCAAGTATTTAACTAATTTTCTACATGTGAATCTATAGATTGAGAAAAAGCTAATGAATTAATAACATACCTTTTCACCTTCTTTATTCCACTTACTATAAACTTTAGAAAGCAATGGTAGTTACTAGATAACAGTGCTTAATATATCCCTGTCCTATACTTTTCTATTCATAATCCCCAGACGCGGTTCAAATATATGGCTTTTATCAGTCAGGAGCTTTCTATCAAAACATCATGTGTTCACCATTTCATATGCTTACACATGCTGTAATGTGATGTGATGCACTGTAACTTCTCCTTAAATGGAGTCAAGAATCAGCAATTATGCCAGAGAAACCTGTTAGCCACTTTACCTTTCATTCCCCACTCTAAGTTTTCCCATATTCTGCTCCATCCCATTTCCACATCATAATCTTTGTCAACTCTATGGCCTTGATATCTAAATCGCCCTTATCTTTTCCCAAACCCAGCATAAAAACCAATAATCCACTTTCTGTATAATCACTTTTTTTCATATTTATTCTTCCATAACTTCATTATATATATCCTTTCTGTTTTCAAGTATTTACATTTAATTAACAACTGCCTAATATTTTCTATTCCTTCCTTACACAATCTACAGACTAAATCACCCATATTTTTCCATTTATATGTATATTCTTGTTGCTAAAGATCCCGTTTGAGCCTTAAACAATACCACCAAGTGGAAACTTTAATAATCAATGGTTGCAAGAAGGTTTGTGCATAAAATCCCTATTTAGTGCTTATGCATCAATATATCCAAACTAGAATCTAGATTGTAGCTTCATCAGTGAGGAGCCTAGGATTTTAGAGTACCATTTAGATTTTAAGATCTAATGCAACCTTCCAGCAGCCACCTTTTTGTTTAGTTAACTACAATGCTGAACTGAGTTCAGATCTACATGATTATATAAGCAAATGAGTTTAGATTGAAAACATCATTGTGTTTTCATTTTAGGCTCCTAGTTTATAGTCAACTAAATAGGTAAAAAAGTGACTACTGGATGATAGCTTTAAATCCTAAGATCTAGATGCAGTGGTCTCAAATTCAAGACTCCTCACTGATGAAAGCCACAAGCGAAAACTAGTCTGGGATATTGGATGGGTAAAACTAGATGGGATTTTATGCACAAACCTTTCTGCATCCATTGATTAGCAAGGCTCACACTTGGTGGCACTACTGTATGTAGAATTTTATGAGGAGTTTTCTAAAGCTTACAATAAGTGGCAACAGAAGGTAATAAAGTGTTTTATTAAATAGAAATGTCAGCTGAAATCATGCGATCAGTCATGTGATATTTTATTAGTTTAACCTAATGGATTTATACTTTTTAAACATCATATATAGTCTGATTCTGTTAATTCTTTATTCTTCTCATTATCTGATGCTAAATCACTCCCTAGGGTTTTTCTCATGGCATAATTGGAATTTAGCCATACCTCATTTAATGGAGTGGTAGAATGGCAGACTGTGGAGTTCAAGAGCCTTGAATCACAGTTCTACTTCAATCTCAAAGGTCATAGTTCATAGGTCAATGGTGTCACTTCTGATACTTGAACTATTTTATGAACTTCTATTCAATAAACTTTTGATTATTTATTTTACTGGAATATATGTAACATGTGACATATCAGACCAAACACTTACTGTGAAAGACTAATGATTGATAAACAATTGAAACATTAAAGTGTTGTGGGTAATTTTGATTATGGTGATAAAAATAGACTTGCAGAAGAGAAGACACTATATTTTGAATTTTTTTTTTTTTGGGAAAAGTGATAAATGGAAATAGACATGGAAGCATCCACCAAAAAGTATAGCAGAATTGGATTATATTTTGAATAACAGAAACTATGTATTTTAAGATTGTAATGTTCTTAATAAATTCAACATAGGGAGTGATCATTGATTAGTGAGATGTAAGATAAATGTTAGTACAAAACTAGAGAGACACAAATTATTAAAAAAAACATTCATAGTTAAGATTCCTAATCTTCAAAAATATTCCAATGAATTTAAGTTAGAACTTCAAATATTAATAGATGTTGAACATGATTTAGATTTGAATGAAATCAATAGGAAGATAATTGATACACTTTTAAAAACTGCAACAAAGTAGCTGATAGAAAAAGCCACAATTGACCAGTAAAATTTCTACTGTGACAAAATAATTTATAAAGAAAAGAAGGAATGTGAAAATATATAAAAATGATACATTAAGAAGGATTGAATATCTAGAATTTTGTAAAATGGTGTGAAAAAGAATTGATAATGATGTAAGAAAGTAAATTGTGAATTAGTAAGCAAAGCTTTACAAGTGAGTAAAGTCTGGAGAGTGTAAAACAACATTGTGGAATTGATAGAAAACTTATTTCTGTAATAAGAAAATATAGTACTTGGTATTATTCCTGCTATGTCTGTGGTGACGTTTTTGTCCAGTAATATTTATTCACTTTTCATTTATGATGTCATGGCAAACAAGAATCCTGAAATGACTAATCCATGTCAAATAAACTGTCCCATTCCTTTTCACTTTAGAAAATATTAAATGGTTCACCTGTCATAATGATCTCCCCCCCCCCCCGAAATATAATACATCTCTTGCATCATTTGCAAGTAATAGTTTTATATTTAAAACTACATTTACTTTATATATTTGTGTTTTGTTTGGTTTTTCTAAAACTTTTTGTTTTTTTTCTTCAAATATTTATAAAATAACGTTAAACTTGCACCAAGAAGTATCGCATTTGTAAATAATTTTTTAAAAAAAAAAAACAGCTGTAAAAGTTAATATATTTCTGTTTTGTTTTTGTTTGTTTTTTTTTTGCTAAATTTTAAATACATTTACTGTTAAAAGTTGTTATATTTGTGGGCGTTTTTTAAAAATAAAAGGTTACGCCATTTTTTTTAGGTTAAAAAAATAACAGTAATCTAAAACTTTGTTACAATTTGCCATTTAAAAAATGTTTCAGGGCTCTTTTTCATATTTCTCCTGTTTCATAATGAATATATCTTTCCATCATTGGGAAGTACCTGTTTTTTGTTTTCTTTTAGATTTGGAGTTTGTTATTAATATGAGAGAGCAAAGTGCCACAATACAGCGACAGGGAGAAGAATGACTTCGATGATATATAATGTTGTAATAAAATGGCATAACTCACAAGTATTGTAATATCTTTTTTCCATAATGAATATATGTCTCCATTATTTTTATTTAGATTTGAACTTTCATATTATGTGTACTATGATGTATTATTCCCAGTGATGTATTATTCTAAGTTTGTGATATGTTTAAAATAATGCTTCCACAGGATCTGTGGACAAATTTCATTAATTAAGTTTGTCCCCACATTCCTTGGAGGCATTACTTTAAACATATCACAAACTTAGAGTAATATGTTACAGCAGGAATAATACCAAAGTACCGAAAATAGGATGGAATTATTACTAAAAAAGGAATGATATTATGAAATATGTGAAAGAGTTATATAAAGAATTATATACCAATAAAGAACAAAGAAAAGTACCTTCTACAACTACTATATCTTCTGAAATGCCCAGGGTTTTAAATGAAGAAGCGAGACATGCATTTAAATCTATGAAGAGAAAAGCTCCAAGTAATAATGGAATTATAATAGATATCTTAAGGTTAAGAAATAGAATTTTTTTTAGCAAAGTTGCATACCAAATGTCTAAATGATAAAGATGTACCAGATGGTTGGAAAATTGCAGAATTAATATTAATATTTTAAAAAGGTGATAAAAAAAATTAGAAATTACATACTTATCAGTCTTTTATCAGGTATATATTGCTTATAACACTTCTTTCATATACACTTCCAATGCAAACAAATTTTCTTAAACTTCTTTATTTTCATTACAGTTTTGATTGTCCAGCAGTCTTCATCAGAGCTTCTTCTCTGCTGTAATTAAAATGTTCTATATAAAATTCTATATAAAATTTTTACTAATATAATTACAACTTATTTACAGCAAACTTTGGATCTTAATCAACCAAAAAAAGAAGCTGGATTTAAAAGTGACTTTAATACAATGGATCATATCCAAGAATTGAAAGAAGTTATAGAAAGGATCAATGAATAAGAGTTGCCATTATGATTTGGATTTGTAGATTATGAAAAGGCATTTGATTCTATAAGCATTTCTTTAGTGATTAAAGCATTAGACCATCAAGGTATACCATCCAGGATGGTCATATTCTGAAGAATATTTATAAAAATGCAACAGCAAGAAAAATATCCAGTATAAAAAAAAATAATTTATTATTAAATATTTTACTGAAACATGACAAGATAAGAAGAAAAGAATGAATATGTAAAATTTTTAAAATGATCCTTTAAGAAAAATTAAATATCTTGAGTTTTGATGAGAAGGAACTAATATGGATATAAAATATATATAATTGTGAAATTGCAAGTAAAATTGTAAAATAAATAAAAGTTGTAAATATGGAAAACAGCATTTTGATATAAAAGAAATAAAAAGAGAAATAAATTGTAAAATGTGTGGAAGAATTTTACCACTATGATTATTATATCATTTGAATTGTCAAGTATTTGAAGTGAAGAGTTAATATATATAATTTTATCTATGAAAGAGAAAAAGCTCCAGGAAGTAATGGAATTCTTATTGATATTTAAAAAGAACAGGTGAAGAAATAGAAAAATTGTTGGTAAAATTATGTATCAAATGTCTAAAAGATGTACCAGATGATTGAAAGAATGCAGTAATAATATTGATATTTAAGGAAGGTGATAAAGAAGATATTATATATCTATCAGTTTCACACAAAATCTTTACTAAAATAATTATAATTCATCTCTAGCAAACTATGGATTCTTACCAACCAAAAGAACAAGCTGGATTTAAACATGATTTTAGCACATGGATCACATCTAAGTCTTGAGAGAAATTTATAGAAAGAATCAATAAATATGAATTATCATTATGCTTTGAATTTATAGATTATGAAAAAGCATTTGAATCTATAAATATTTCCATTATGATTAAAGTTTTGGATATTTGAGATATAGTCCAAAAATATTTCCACATTTCGAAGAATATCAAAATGCATCAGTATTGATTCGGGGTAGGCAAATAGTGGTATGTGGGCCACATGTGGCCCACTAAGAGTTTTTATATGGCCTGCCAAGACAGTCAGAAAAATCCACCTTGAACTAAAATTTTCTTCTCATGCATGACCGAAGATTCATCTCATATTTTCCACTAGGATAGCCACATCAATACACATGCACAGTGTAGATAAGATGTCCAGTGCTTTTCTGGTTGATCTGGTTAATTTTAATTTTGTCTTTGCAATAGTAAATATATAAATTTCCATCTTTAGTGAAACCATGAACTCTCTGAAAAACATAAAATCGGTGATGAATGTCATGTGTTTTATGAAGAATGGACAAACAAATATTTCTTTGGTAATACAGGAAATAAAGCAGTGTGTTTATTGGGTCATGAAAAAAGATGTGGCCCTCCGCTAACCTTCGCTTCCACAAAGTGGCCCCTGATGCAGCCCTCTGCTAACCTCCGCTTCCCCAAAGTGACCCCTCAAGCCAAAACAGTTGTCTACCCCTGGATTAGATTATATGTTATTATTAAGAAAATTAACTTTAACAAGACTATATAATAGTGTTATTTCATATCTTTAAAATGTTTTACAGCAGTTTTACAAAAAATGGGAACAAAAAATGAATGGAGATTATTTAAGTCATCTAGATTTTGTAGATGATATGGTTGATTTTGCAAATAGTGCCTCAAAAATTCAGAAAATATTACAAGAGTTATCAGATGAAAATAAAAAGTAGGACTAGAGATAAATACTAAAAAGACTAAAGTAAAGTTCAATAGATTTTCTCAGAAGAAAATAAAGATTGATAACCATGAATTAGAAGAGATTAATAACTAAATATCTTGATCAGATTATTAATACAAATGGAACCATAATGGATTGAATTAATCATAGAAATAAACTTGAATGGAATGCTTTTAATAGAAATAATATTAAAAAGAAATATTCCTAGTGTTTGGCAAAGAGGATATATATGTATTTTACTAGTTCTTAATTATATTGATCCGAGATTTGATCATTTAACAGAAAAGCAGTACAGACTTTAAACTACTCAACTAAGCATGAAGAGATATATGTTAAGAATTATGGGAAGAGAGTTTGGAAATGAAATACATAGGTTAGAGAACAAATAGTTGTTACTGAAATCAGTGAAATAATTAATAAATTGAAATGGAATTAGCCTGGACATATTGGTGAAAGAGATAAATGAATAGTTGAAATTTTAAATTTGATCCCAAGAGATTTAAGACCCAGAAAGCGACATCATGTGAGATGGAAGAATGAAAAAAGAAAGTTTGTTGCGTAATGTGGAAAGAAAAATTATGGATTAGAGAACTGGATTAAACTTGGAAAAGCCTTCAATCTGCTGTGAATCGATAATGAATGAAGATGATGACTATGTTTATTTGTATGTTATATATATAATTTCAAAAATTTTGAATACGCATCAACTTTTGACTTTCCTTCCTTATTTATCCAAAGGCCTTGCAGTAGTTGTAAATATATTCGTATAATAATAATAAAAAACCCAAAGTAAGTTAAAGTTCACCTTTAAAAGACTTTTTAAAGGAAGTAAGTGATTATAAATGATTTGTTTCTTTAAAATTATTTTTTTTTTTTTACTTTTGGAATTTAATTTTTTTAAAAAAAAAAAAAAATATTTAAACAAAAGCCTTTTGGGCGTTAAAAGTACAAATCTTTTGTGGAAATAAATTTTTAATAAAAATAAAAGTTATTTAATAACTTTAATAGAAAATGTTTAGTTAAAACGTTTTATATAAATACGTGTAGATTTTGAACCACGTGTGTAGACTAAATTAATATTAGATGAGTTTGTAAACGGAGTATCTTTATATTCATCAACAGCAGAAGGGCGTAATCAAGCAGGACAATTCAGTCACCAAGAGAAAATAAAAGATAAAAAAAAAAACAAAGCAAAATCAAAATAATATTAGAGTAGATATGAATTTTGTATGGTCCGTAAAAATCAATTTGTGATCTTATAATTCAAAGAATGGTTTATATAATCAACACAAAATTCACCTCAAGTTGTAGAACACGCTGATCCATTCATTATTCGATATATTTGATACTTTTAAATTTTTCTGCAGCAAACTTCTCTTTCAAAAAGTTCAATTGTCAAATTGTTATTCCCCAATATTTTCTCTCCTCAGCAATATTTCCGCAATCAAAGCCATTAACCTTGTGCTTCTTTAAAATGTCTTAGAAATCATCTTTAATAACATAAACGAGGTCTGATAAACCCAAATAGATGTATGACTGTTTGTCTGAAAGTTTATGATGATGATATTTTAATAGTAATTATAGATTGAATTATTTCCACCATTTACTTGGTTAGAAAATCGCATTAAAGTCAATGGTCACGAATCTAACAGTCCATTTCGATTCCCTAGCTACTAGTGTCACTGGTCAGGCCAGCAACACGTGAAGTAGAGAGGATAATTATACTACTCAAAAGTTTTGCTTTGTTTACTCAAAACATTGTTATATACTAACTTGTGTGCTACTATTAATAGTTGAATATATTTGAAATGTTTTTAACAATTAATATTAGATGACAATAATAGTCCAATACATAATTATTATGTTCTATTGTTTTTATTTTTCTAACCTTTACAATGTTCTCATAATGTATATGTTCAAAAGAATTTAATTGTGAAGAAGTGAAAGGTTGAACAAGTAATATATAGAATTGGAATATATATGTATGATGCCTTTATCAATTGATTATGCTGAAATATATTGATTAAATATATATATAAGTAAAGAAAAGATGAACAAATAAATTTAATCATCTTGAAATATTCTTCTTGAGAATAATAATTTAGAATATACAACTTTGTTGAGATTTAAGTTTATCTTCTTGGCATCAAAGTTGTACAATTAAGAAGCTGATGTAAAATATTTAATTATCCATTAGCATCTCTTTGCAAAAAACATCACCTTTATAATTTAATCACCATGAAAAACAATTGAAATCATTCTGGGGTTTTCTTTTTCCATTTAAGATGAAATTGGGGGAGGGGGGTAAATTTGCTATGGTGACAAAAATAGACAAGACATGGATTTTGGAATTCACAAAAAATGAACAAAATTGTATATTTGTAATTAATAATTTGTAAAGTGCATACTCATTACATAAGTAATATATATTAAGGCTATAACCTTAAGACTATGCACCTAAAATGCAACAATAGGGACCTCTACAAATCTAAACAAGATTCAGTAAGGACGTCTACAAATCTAAACACAAGATTAATCTTGTGTTTAGATTTGTAGAGGTCCCTGTTGTCGCATTTTAGGCGCATAGTCTTAAGATTATAGCCTTAAAATTGTATATTATGAATTCTTTTTTGGAGAAAAATGAAAATGGACATTGAAGTGTCCAAATAAAGGTGCAGTCAATTTGGTGTATATGTTGACTGATAGAAAAGGATTATAATGCTTTTAATAGATTAAACACGATGTGATTATGAAGCAGGTAGATTTAAGGTATGTCTTAATTTAAAACTAAAAACATAAAAATTATTGAAAAATATATATTGACAGTTGATATCAATAACCTTTAGAAACACTCCAATGAATTTAAATTACTAACTTGTTAATTGGTTTAAAGTATTAACAAACTTGAATGATTCAAACTTAATAGAGATTAATAAGAAGATATTGATACTGGACTAAGAAATGTAACAAAGATGAAAAAATATGAAAATATTTAAAAATGGTCTATTAAGAAAAATTGAATTTCCAGAGTTCTAATAAAATGATACAAAAAAGAATTAATACTAATATAAGAAAATACAATTATGAATTGACAAGAAAAGTTATAGAAGAGAATAAAAAAATCAACATCTTGATATTGAAAAAAGGGTTATTTCAATGATAGAAAAAATGGAACTATCACGAAAAAGGGAGATGACATCATAAAATATGTGGAAAAGTCTACAAAAAATTGTATAATAATAAAAAAAACTACTACAATTAGTACATCTTCTGAATTGCCAAGCATTTTAAATGAAATGATAAGACGTAATTAAATCTACGAAGAAAGAAAATGCTCAGATGGAATTATTATTATCTTAAATGAAGCAGGTAAAGAAATGGACCAATTACTGTCAAAACTATATACCAATTGCATAAATGATATACCAGATGATTGGAAGAATGTAGTAATACTGATATTTAAGAAAGATGATAAAGAAGATATTAGAAATTACAAATCTATTGGTCTTCTGTCAGTTGAATACAATATCTTTACCAAGATAATCCACAACTTGTCTATAGTGAATTTTGGATCCAAATCTATCAAAAGAATATGGTAGATTTAAAAGTAATTTTAGCACAATAGATAATATTCAAGTATTAAGAGAAATTATAGAATGGACTGATGATTATGAGTTGCCATTATACTTTGGATTTGTAGATTATGAAAAGGCATTTGTTTCTATAACCATTTTTTCAGTGATTGAAGCCTTGGATATCAAGATATAAACCCAGGATGTTGTCATATTTTAAAGAATATTTATCAAAATGCAACAGTAATGATTAGGAGTTATACTAAGAAGATTAACATTGAGAAGGGTGTATGTCAGGGTGATTTCATATACCTAAAACCTTTTACAGTAATTTTACAAGAAGTATTTTGGGAAGATAAGGGAATAAAAATCCATGGAGATTATTTAATTCATTTAACGTTTGCAGATGATGTGGTTGTTTTTCCAAGTATGACTTCAGAGTTTCAGGATATGTTACAAAAGTTATCAAATGAAAGTAATAAGGATAGGATTAAAGCCAAATGTTAAAAAAGATTAAACTAATGTTCAATAAATTTCTTTCAGAAGATAAAAAAAATTGGTAATTGAGAATTAAAAATTAACAACTTTAAATATGTTGATAAATTATTATACAGATGGAAATGTAATGATTCAAATTAATCACAGAATAAAGGATGGGAGTTTTTGATAGAAATAAGTTAGTATTAAAAGAAAATAAGCCTACGTGTTTGAAAAGGAAGGATTTTAATAGATGAGTCTTACCAGTTCTTATGAATCTGAGATTTGGGCACTTAATAGAAGTGCAATTTAGAAATTTCATGGAGAGATGTGTGTTGGGAATAACAAGACAATTGAAACTTAAATTCTTGGTCAAGAAAACATAGATATCACTGACATCATTGAAAAAATTAATAGACTGAAATGGGGTTTGGGCTCCTAATAAATGGAGTCTTAGTTGGATATCAAGAGATTGTAAAAAGACCTAAAAAGAGATCGCATGTGAGATGGATAGATAAAATATGAAAGTTTGCTTGGTGGAAAACTGAATTAAATTTGGAGAGACTTTCATCCTGCTATGTATTGGTAATGGTTGTAATGATGATGATGATTAATTAATAATTACAATAGACAAATTAATATGTAAAAAGTTCATTTGAGTTACAAATTTTGCTTGTTTATTTTGCATGACAAAAACGCATTTACATTCACATATTTTTATATCGTGTATATTAAAATATTTAGATCTGAATAAAGTCTATAGATATGAGATAAATTTTATAAAAAATATGGTTAAAAGAAAACTATCAATCTATAAACTATGCAACATTATTATAAATAAAACTTTTTTAGAACATCAAATCAATTTCTTGATCTATTCTTCAAAGACTTGTAATTGCCACCCATTTTAAGGTCAGCCATCAGTAGTTTTTTTTCCTTTTCATCTTTATGCTTCATTAGACAGTTTAATGATTTGTGGTTTTTTAGAGCATATAAGATATGAACAATCAATCATTCTCAATCTAATTTTTCTCAATATCTTCTAAGGATATACTGTAATGAGGTTTTTATTTATGAGCCCATTAAAAATCTTGAAAGAGTGTCATAGCAACACTATATCAACTGACACAATCTGGATAACTTTTTGATAAGTAACTTTATACTGTATTTAAACATTAAAATTGACTAAGTATTTTTCTTCCTAACATATAAAATTTTAAATAATTTTGTAAACAGTTTCAAATTTCTTTAGATTATTTTAGTAATATTTTGACTGTTCCTTGTCAGCCATAACTGGTTACAGTAATTCTTTAGCATTTTGAAAAATATGTTGCATGATCGAGAAAAACCACATAATAGTTAGAATTCCAATTCAGAATCTTTTGCAAACTTTCCAGATTTAAACAATACACTTTTACCTCCTCCCCCCCGCATTATACAGCTGAAAAATTAAATAAATATAAGTTTTATAACACCTTACACTACCCACAACTTTGACATAATCGTATCTACATAAATGCATTAATGATTATCATTAATCATTTATTAAACTAGAAATTATCCTTAACCCAGATATAAACTTTAACCTTCAGTTAAAAATTAATACATCTGTTTTTAATTAAATACACACACATCAAATAATTCAACTTCATTTCTTTGGGTGTATATCTTTTATAAATGTACTTAATAACCTTCATCTTATGGTTTGTGAATAAAATTTCCTTTTGAAAGATAACCATCTTCATTCCACCAACACATTCTTGAAACAAATAAATGTGTCTTTATTCATATGTTTCAAGAACATGTTGACTGAGCGAATGTGTATTTAAATACTTTATAAACACTAAATTTATTTTTTTAATAGCACAATAAAACTATAAAATATATGCTTGTTTTAATATTATATTAATGAAACAAAGTAATCTTTCTCCATTTTTATTTCTTCTTTAATTAAAATGCAAATCATCTCATTCAGAATTTTGTTTTCTCTATTTAGAAATTCGATGCAACTTTTTTTAAAAAATAATTTTCTGAAAGGGAGAAGTCATTTAATTGCAACCCTTATTTTGAAGCATGGTTGTCAATCGAACCGGAATTTATGATAAGAATTTTATATACTACATGCATGTATGTAAAACCACTAAACATCACATGATCACTATATCATATGCTAGCACATTACTGTTATTAAAACAGGCAAAACTCTCCATACAGTAGTTCCACTCAGTGCCAACCAGAGTAATCAACGGATGCCAGAAGGCTTGTGCATAAAATCTCTATCTAGTGCCTACTTATCCAATATCCCCAGACTAGTTTCTGGCTTGTAGCCTTCGTCAGTGAGGACTTTGGATCTGAGAGCACTGCACCTAGATCTTAGGATCTAATGCAACCCTCCAGCAGCCACCTTTTGTCTCTACTTAACTACAAAACTATGAGAATAAAATTAAAAACACAATAATATTTTTAATCTAAGCTTATATAGTTATATAGGCCTGAACCCAGTTCAGTACCCATCCATTTTGGTGTTTTTGGGTCTTCAACAACCATAGCTACCACTATGCTATTAGGCAGGATTGGTATTACTCTGGCTTGCACTGAGTGGCACTACTGTATGGAGAGTTTTGCCTGTTTTAATAACAGTAATGTGCTAGCATAAGAAATAGTGAGCATGTGATGTTTAGTGGTTTAACACCAATCCTGCCTAATAGGATAGTGGTGGCTATGGTTGTTGAAGAGCCAAAGACACCAAAATGTATGGGTACTAAACTGGGTTCAGGCTCACATGACTATATAAGCTATTGAGCTTAGATTGAAAATATTGTATTTTCAATTTTATTCTCATAGTTTTGTAATTAAGTAGAGCTAAAAGGTGGCTGCTGGAGGGTTGCATTAGATCCTAAAATCTAGGTGCAGTGCTCTCAGATCCAAAGTTCCTCACTGATGAATGCCACAATCCAGAAACTAGTCTGGGGATATTGGATGAGTAGGCACTAGATAGGGATTTTATGCACAAGCCTTCTGGATCCATTGATTATTCTGGTTGGCACTGAATGGCACTACTGTATGGAGAGTTTTGCCTGTTTTAATATATGTATGTATATATAATATAAATAAAATGAACGTTAATTAGAACAAAATTGTAATTATAATAAAAATATAATGGTTATAAACTATTATAAACAGTCTTTCAATCCGTAGAAGTACTTTCAGTTAATTTCTTAAACCTGCCTTAACTGCCATTAAATTCAAAAAACAAAACGGAAGCAAACGTCATCAATTCAAATCCCATGAATCCCGTATTTTAATGTTCTATAATGCAAGAAAACAGATGGTGTTTTTATAATAACGTGTGTTTATAAGTTGTATATTAACTTTTTTTACAGTTACTTTTTGCAATGTTCAAATTTTATTAATTATATATATCTGACTTTTTAATCGTTCAAAAATTTTCTTCAAAGACCTAAACAAAAAATTATGCACTGCGTTATTTATAAAATACTATTTAATTTTATACAAATTCTATTATATTTACATATCTATCTATATTGTACCGGAAACCTATTACCTAGACCTTTATTACTCTTATTAATTAATCATTATATTTTCTCCCTTATTATTGTTATATATCTAATTATATATTTTGTTCCAATCTTCTGTCTACTTTACACTACCTATTTACTTTGAATTAATTAGCATATTGATTCTTACCCTATTAATTCAGACTAATCATTGACTCAATTATTATGTAGCTAAATTAATTTTCTTAGAGTTTACCCTTTTCGTATATTTATATTTCACCAAGTCACACTTTGGGCAGCCCTTTATATACCGGGATCCTACTTTTCTCATGATGATCAAGTGACGATAATTTACTTAGATTGACAATTCGCATATCTATATAGAGACAAATAATGCTTTTTGTGTGCATTATTATACAATAAGATGTATTTTGTTAAACCTAAAGATCAATAAAATCTGATTTGATGATGATGATCAAACTTTCATTTCCTATATATATATATATATAAGGTACCCTGGTTCTATTTCCTGCTCATCATACACCAAATCCTATCTCAGAGGATCTTATTTAACATTCGTTCATACAAGTTTTGTTGGAATGTTTCAAGTTTCGAACTTAATTAACTGCATTCAAAGTGCCACTTTTTTTATAAAAAAGATTCCATGTGCATATTTTACCCTCAGGCATCATCATCACACTTCACTCAGTAACTATCGTGATTTACTCAGCTCAGAATATAAATGCTTAATAGAGAATCAATATGTCTGCCTTGGAGATGAGATTTTTTCTACGATAAAATTGAGGAAATAATGCAAAACTACAAAATAAGTTAAATTATTAATAATTTTTAGACACTCTTAACGGATTTCATAAAAATAAAAACAATAATAAATTAAATAATACATTTACTAAACACCGTATATATGTAAAAAATAATAATAATAGAAAAATGTAAGATTCATTAGAATTATACCATCTAAATAATTTACATTTATATCTTACTATAGAGAACAAGCTGGATTTAAAAGTGATTTTAGTACAGTAGATCATATCCAGGTGTTGAGAGAAGTTATAGAAAGGACAAATGAATATGAGTTGTCATTATGTTTTGGATTTGTAGATTATGAAAAGGCATTTGATTCTATAAACATTTCTTCAGTGATTAAAGCATTGGATCATCAAGGTATAGACCCAAGATATTGTCAAATTTTAAAGAATATTTATAAAAATGCAACAGCAACAATTAGATTATATAATGACACTGGGAAAGTCAACATTGAGAAAGGTGTAAGACAAGGTGACTCCATATCTCCAAAACTTTTTACAGCAGTGCTGCAAGAAGTATTTTGTGGATTAAAATGGGAAACTAAAGGAGTGAAAGTAAATGGAGATTATTTAAGTCATTTAGATTTTGCAGATGATGTAGTTGTTTTTGCAAATAATGCTTCAGAGCTGCAGGATATGTTGCAGGAATTATCAGAGGAAAGTAGAACAAATGTTAAAAAGACTAAAGTAATGTTTAATCGATTTGCTCAAGATATGAAAATAAAGATTGATTATGATGAATTAGAAGAAGTTAACAGTTACAAATATCTTGATCAGATTATTAATACAGATGGAAACATAATGGAAGAAATTAATCATAGAATTAAACTTGGTTGGAGTGCTTTTGGTAGAAATAACTTGATACTAAAAGGAAATATGCCTATGTGTTTGAAAAGGAAGGTTTTTGACAAATGTGTTTTACCAGTTCTTACTTATGGATCTGAGACTTGGACACTTAATAGAAGAGCAATACAGAGACTTCAGACCACTCAAAGAAGTATGGAGAGATGTATGTTGGGAGTAACAAGAAGAGATCGAAAACGCAATGTATGGGTAAGAGAACAAACAGGTGTTACTAACCTCATTGAAAAAATTAAAAGACTGAAGTGGAGTTGGGCTGGACATATTGTTAGAAGAGATGATAACAGATGGACAATTGAAATTTTAAACTGGATTCCAAGAGATTGTAAAAGACCCAGAAAGAGACCACATGTGAGATGGATGGATGAAATAAGAAAGTGTGCAGGGGTGATGTGGAGAAGAGAAGCTAAAGATTGGAGAAGATGGATTAAACTTGGAGAGACCTTCATCCTGCAGTGGATTGATAATGGTTGATAATGATGATGATGATGATATATTTAAAAAATTCATTAATGAAATGATATAATATGCATTCAAATAAATTAAAAAAAATTAAAAATGCCAATTGTTAACATATACAAATTATATTAATGCTTAAGCTGTTTTGTAATATTTTTTGGCTACTTTTCTGCTACTAATTGAAGTTCAGTTAACTTTTGAACTTCCTATTTAGTTAAAATGTTTTGTAAAATAATTTTACTTTAATATACAGATTGAATGATGAATAAATTATTAGTGAAGTGATTAAAGAAATTCTAAATTCTTTTGAGGATTATTCTATCATATTATCTTTTGAATATTGAATTGTTGTATTTTAAAGGTGGGAATATTGCTCCTATATCCTAGTAACAGGCTTTTTTACATTTTGTGTAATCATGTAGAGATAGAGTTAAGAACTAAAAGTGCCTAAATCATGATTACGCTGAGTAAAGTAAAAAAAAATCTCATTTGATTAATTGAATACAACTATTGTGCACAATTTCTTATTTGAATGCTAAAATGCCACTCCACATACTGAACAAAGTAATCCAACAGTTATTTTATTTTATTATTGTACCTAAAGGATTTAACTGTTCTTTAAAACAATTCCCATAATCCTTCAGGGTTCTTTCTTTAGGTCAAAACACAGTCTACTGATTTCATTCGGTTCTAATACGTAATAATTTTAATATTAAATGTTTAATTGGTATAATATTTTTCGCATACATTGCATTTATATAGCGAAATCAGTGTATATATTCTATTTTTCTCTGATCAGTTAAATGCGTTTGTTTATTTTTATTTATCCTTTTTTTAGATACTCAGTGAAAAGGTTCATACCCAAGTGATAATATCAACCTGTCTTGTAATCAAATTTTGTGATCATAATTGCTGCCATTTTTATACTAATGTGTTTTCCTTCCTCCCTATATCCCTGAAAATAAAATAATAGTATAAATAAAAACATTTACAGGAAGTATAATTATTAATCTGTGCCAAATCAATAATTTTAGGGATGAAATATAAAGATTGTATAAAGAAATCCAAAAAGACATTGGCAAAAATATAGAAATAAGTTTAGAATATTAACATGAGTTTGGAAATACTGTGGTAGGTAATAAAATAATTGATAAAAATGATGTTACCGTGAGTGGGGATTACCAATGAAAGAAGTGAATGATTGATCGATTTTTATAGTTACAATAGTAAAATATTGATCAGTTTTACATAAAATTGGTAATAGATAATTTAAATAAAATTTATTTACATCATAATACTAATACTCATACCTTATAGGGCACATTTCAAGATAACTACTTCTAAATGTCATATCATAAATTACTCTTTAGACAAGTCCTTTTAGTGATCAACATTAAAAATAAAGTTTATGTATATTTTATTTTAATGTATTATATTTTTAATAATGCTTATTAAAAGGAACTGCTGTAGAGTTAAAATAGTCCAACAGTCAAAACTCTCCATACAATAGTGCCACCCAGTGCAATCCAGAGTAATCAATGGATGCCAATATCCCAGAATAGTTTTAGCTTGTGGCTTTCATCAGTGAGGAACCTTGGATCTGAGAGCCCTGCACCTAGATTTTAGGATCCAATGCAACTCTCCAGCAACAAGGTAGAAGCTGTTTTGGAGATATTGGATGAGTAGGCACTAGATAGGGATTTTATGCACAAACCTTCTTGCATCCATTGGTTATTCTGGCTTACACTGAGTGGCACTACTGCATGAAGAGTTTTGCCTGTTTTAACATCTTAAGCAAGCATAAGAAATGGTGATCATATGATGTTTAGTGGTTTAATACAAATTATATTATTATTATAATAAGACTTTCTACATATACATATAAATCAATAAATTCTGATTGGTATATTTCGATTGCACTTATCAATTTATACTTGTTCTTTAACTAAGTTAGACATTTTAATTCATTGGTTATGTGTGTAATGGTCATGTTTGTACATTCATGCAACAAAATCCAGAATTTGGGCAAATTATCCCAAGATGAATCTCGAGGAGAGTTTGAGATCTCGAATCAGATCACACCTCAGTTCCTTTACCTAGACTCTGTGATTTACTATCCTATGAATGACATATATGAGGTTCCCCTAGGACTCTTTAATTCACATTCTGGCAGTAGTAAAGGGTGGAGTATGAAGACACAAAGAAATATAATGAAACTAATACTAATTTATCTAATACCTACACATATGGCTGTTAGATAATACCCTTATATAACATAACTAACATATAAATTTGGAAAGTGATTCAATATGGATTGGAGTGAATAAGATAACAGACTATAATACATTTAATATAATTTAATCATAGCAAGCTGCTTATTTAATAACAATAATAATGACAATTAAGTGTTTTGGATATTCCACTTGCAAGTGGGTGAAGTACAAGTTCTGACCATTGACAGCTCTTTACAACTCTATAGGCAATTATGTTTTTAATAATATCAATTTAGTTAATCTTCAGTTGGATATGCCTGATTTGTGCTATGTAATGGCTATAAGTTTTGCAGTGATTATGCGTACAAGAGTGATCATAAATGGAAGATGACTAATTTTATTCCAGATTCAGATCAACACTGAACTAATGAGAGTAATATGGAGGGATGAACTGGTGACCTGTAGTATAACTTTAGATACTATGGCATTGTATAAACTAACACAGATGTGCATCTCGAATGTGCCATTAATCATGAGATTTTTTACCATGTAATCGGTTTCCGTTGACTGTACAACTTGCTATTACTTATATATATAAACCTTAGTTCAGGTGATCAGAACATCTATATAAAACCATCTGGACCCTTGTGTTCCAGTTTTAATAAAGAAAGCTGTCAAAACTGGGAAGAATGGGTTGACCTTAAATCAGAGGCTAATCTTAGTAAACTAACATATAGCAAGGCATAATGCACATATGTGCTTCCTAAGGACACACTCTCAATGCTAACTATAATAATAGCAATTAAAAAGTTACCATACACTAATCTACAGTTTTGTTTCATGAAACTACCACACACCAGTTCATAAAATAGCATTTATAAAATGTGCTACTAAAATGATTAATTAAGCAATCCAGTTTATAAAGCAATCTACAAATGTTACATATAGAGCTCACAAAATAAGCTCTTAACAAGCTTTGCAGAATATCCCCAACCCAAGACCATACTGGTGTCATCAGTGAGGTGCTAGGATATTCAAGCATTAGACTAAAAATATCAGGACAAAACCAGCACTTTATTTAATGTATAACTATTAAGTAGAAAATCTGAAATTTTCAGACATCCATGTTCTCCAATCCAGCTACCTAACTTAAATAGCCATATGGGATTGAATTAAGTTCAGATACATCACATATTAATAGCTTTAGCAATATATATAATTCAGTCCCATATGGCTATTTAAATTAGATGGCTGAATTGAAAGACATATGGATGTCTAAAATTTTCAGATTTTCTACTTAATAATTATACATTAGCTAAAGTACTGGGCTTGTCCTGGTATTTTTAATCTAATGCTCAAATATCCTAGCATCTCACTGATGATGCCAGTAGCAGAAAAGGCCCTGGGGTTGGGGATATTCTGCAAAGCTTGTTAAGAGCTTATTTTGAGAGCTCTATATATAACATTTGTAAATACAAGCTTATTAAATCAGGTCATGTGACATATGACTTGATTTTTTTTGTACTCTTTAATTATTACATTTGAAACATTCATATGCAAAATATTGTTTGATTATAATTTAACTTTTTAACAAAATTATAACCTTGCAAAAAATAAGTGTAAAAAGAAGTTGATTTACTAAATAATATGTAATTAAAATAATGACGTGATGTACCATATGTAGAATTTGTATTATACTGTCAATATTTTTATGAGACATCAATTTACTTATTTAGTATATGGATTTGTTTTTATACAGTTTGACTATTAACAAAAGATAACAAAACTTGTGAATTCCTGTCAGAAGTTAAAAATCACCTTGTAGTTTTATTAATCAATTTAATCTGCCACTGAATGCATAAATTTGACATTTATTATTACATGTTTCATGGTTTATGTTTGTCCATATCTGCATAGATCAGTAATTGTTAAACTCCACTTATGAGCGTAATAACCATGGGCTGTTAATGAGACTTCAGTAATGTCTCAGAAAATCAAATTCAAATGGTTTTATTATTAAATTAGAAAAAAAAATTGTTTGGAATCTCCTAAGAGTCTATTTTTTATGCCATAATTCTTCAATTATAGATTCTTGGGAACATCCAAAAAGAGATCTTGATTTGAGATGAGTCTTAGATAATAAAACTATATTTTGCATTATTGGCAAGTTCAATCTGCATAACAAATTTTTATACATTTTCCATAAGACCACTTCTGACATCTGGCAGAAAAATGTAAAAACAGGAAACTACTGCAAAACATTGATTATATCAGTAATATTTCTCATAATAATATGTAATAGAATATCCAGAAAGTTTAATGTGGGGAAATTTTCTCCAAATAGGGACCCAAGCTACAGTTTTCACTTTCTGAAAATACTAGCACTAATGAAACTATCGTAAAATATGTGTCATATTTATAAATTAGTAATTATGATTTTAAAAAACATCCATTATCAGAAGTTGTAACCAAATAAATCAAAATGAAATTTTGAATTCAAATGTGCAAAGGCTGCTGGGATATTAATACCTTCTCATATTCAAACTACTTGTTAATGTCATCCATTTGGTTTTATAGCTTTTTAAAAATATTAATCTAAGATTCTTAATTTTTTGCACTAATGTAAAAAAAAGTTTCAAAAATAATTAGGACAACAAAGTGACAATTTTTAAATGTAATTTTTCTTAAATGTTGTAGGATAATAAGAATTACATGTTTTTTCTTTAAATATTATATAAAACAGTAATAAAAATAAAATGAATCTGTTGATATGATTTCATTAAAGTTTTAAAGCAGAAATAATCCACATGTTTACCTAATATAACATTCACAAAATACTTATTTAAAAATCAACAATTATTTTTCCTAATACAAATATATATAAGGAATTTTTTATTAAATTCTCCAGATATTTAGACTATTTTCTGTGATCGTTTTCAAGACTAGATTATGCTTTTTTTGCTTTATTTGTACTAATGTTCTTACATATGTTTAAAAATGGGAAAAGATGGTGATGAAATTATGCATTACCATATGTATATATTCAATTTTTATACACATGTACATCAACCTATTCATGGAAACAACAAGTCCATTTTTAATCTAATTCACAAATTGATCCCCAAATAATTATTTAAACAAACTTATAAATAATGCTGACTTTTTGATTATATTAATGCCAATGTGTTTTTTAAGATAAAAAATGATCTAACAAACAGATCAGCTTTGATATAACAAAGGGTAGCCATTATTTCCAAGTTCATTTAAATGGTTCCTTGGGAATCTAGTTTGTGAATTTGTTTGTTCTGTCAATAAGTTTATATTTGTAACATTAAGTATTTGATACCTCATAAAATTACTCACATGCTCATTAAAACATTAGAAGATATAAAATATGTAAAAAGGATTTATATGTTCTTGAGAATTACTATAAAAGGATTAAGCCTGTACAATGTATTATAAAAGTGATTGAAATATTGGTATATTAGAATAAAAATATATTTTCATAGACTTTTTCCTTTGGTTCAGAGAAATAAATACATATGTTTCAAGAAACAAATAGTAATAAAACTCAGAAGCTTGTCCAAGGATAGGGATTTAAATACTAAGAATAGATATTTTATATGTATCTGGTAATATAGATGGCACTAATATGGAGATGCTCTTGTATTGATCAAAACTGAATAAAATATTTGTTAAGAATTTAATGAAATTACCACATTTGCTTAAATATATATATTGACATCATTAGCATATGGTCCATGTATGTAAGGGAAGCATTGCTTCTGTTTAATGATTACATCTTTTTAATACAGTATTACCATATTTATAATATTTCATAATTTTTTTCAATTAATGACAAAACCAAATTTTCCCCCATAAAAAATGGTAAAATCAGCCAGTTATTTATTCTAGCATGCCGTTGAATGTTATATAACTACTGGTTCCAGAATGGGTGCTCTGATAGCATTTTCTTGCAAGACCACTATCTTGTCTCGTGGATGAATTAATTCATTTAAATCCATATAGCATTAAGAAATGTTGCTATTGTTTTCCACCATGATGTCTTAGGAGTCTAAAGATGTTAGTAATAGCCTATGCTTTTTTTCCTTTGAGGAAGTAAGTATCTAGATACTCCAGTATTAAAGTTATTAAAGATAAAAATAATACTTCAATGTGCTCTTTGCTTCATAGTGAATATATTTTTATAACCATATATTGTATAATTTTATCATATAGATATATATGTAAATTCATTGAAAGCAATATCAATAACAATCAACAATCTCAATCTATTGTCAAGGCAACCTCATTTTAACAATAAAGATGGAAATTCTCCTTTAATAAACTTCATTAAATATGTAAATATAACCTGTTTTGAAAGCAGACTAACAAATAGTCAATTATATCTTTCAAACTGCAATTATAACTTTCAATCTGCACTGCAACAATGTATTACTTAAATAATAAATCTAATAATGCTCAGGGCTAAATAAGTTTATAAATGTTAATTCATTGCAAGTACTCAATACTTAAACAATATCAATAACAATCAACAATCTCAATATATATAAATAAACAATTTAACTGTAAAAAATATTATAGTTTAAATTCTTTTGTAGCACTTTCAATTACATGGTAATCCTCATCAGCTTTAACTGAATTTCAAATTTTTTAAACTTAATGTTACATATATTTCCATAAGCTGTGTATAGCCATATTTGCAACTTGCCTATTAATAACATTCTTATATTATCAATCAAAATTGCCTCTTTAATTTTCCTCTTTTTATGATTTCTCTCTTCCATTAATATTTTTATTTCATTACTATTAAATGTAAACTTATAATTACAAGTTTTTTCATGGTCAAAGAATACCGTAGCTGTATTAAATTGACTATTTATATTATTTTTAATTCGATTATATAATAATTGATGCTCCTTCAATCTTTTTCCCACTGAACATCTCAATTCGCCGATATATAATTTCTGACATCCACATGAAATCTGATAAATTATATTACTTCTTTGCATTTTAGGAATTATACTCTAGAATTATTAATCAATCAATTAACATTCGGAGGAACACAAAATGAAATATTAGACTTTTCTTTAAATATATTCTTAATTAATTTAGATTGCATGTTATTTACAAATGGCATAAACTTCCATTTTTTATTATCTAAGGTAACATTGCAAATCCTTTTCTTATTATTAAATGAATTTACTGCACATAAAATTTGGTTTTTATCATAACCAACCTTTAAAAGTTCATTAGCAAAAAGTTCAATATTTAAAATTTTTATCACTCCTATATTTACATAATTTATCATAATTTATTTAATTTTTTTAATTATAGGTTTACATTCAATATTAATGAAATAAAAATATTAATGGAAGAAAGGAATCATAAAAAGAGGAAAATTAAAGAGGTAATTTTAATAGATAAATATAAAGATAATGTTATTAATAGACAAGTTGAAAATACGGCCATACACAGCTTATGGAATTTTACGGAACATTAAAATTTGAAAATCATTTAAAGGTGACAAGGAATACTGCGTAAATGAAAGCGCTTCCAAAGAATTTAAAATGTAGTATTTTTTACCGTTAAATTGTTTATTTATATTTCAAAATAAATAAATCAACTGATAATTGTTGCATAATTGATTCTTTATTGAGCAGATTATTTGAATCGTATGTTTTATTGATAAAGAAACACTAATAAAAAACAGGAAGACAAAATTCGAAATAATAAATTTAAATACATAAACTAACCTGCATCTACTTTTCAATATTGGGTGGGTTTAATGATTTAAATAGTTTGTTTACAGGTAAAAAGAAACGTGAAAAAACATTAAGTCTCCTAAAAGAAATTTTTTCAGTTCAAACATTTAGTTAGTATTTTTAATTCACAATGAAATATTGAATTGTTTGCTCTCTGTTATTTCATTATATGACCTCAACTGTCAACTTTTACATTTGTCATACAGAAGTAGTGAATTCTTTCTACCACAGAGAAGCATGGTTGTGTTGATCTCTATTTTCGAGAAAATGAATGCATGTATAATTCAGTATCAACACAAAGAATATATCAAAATTGATTCCATTAACTTAATAGTCTAATACACTGAGAAACAGTTCGCATTAGCAGTGTAATGTATAATTCAGTTCATTTGTTTATTGATATACAATAATATTTTTTAAAAAGTTTCTAAAATTTAATTTACAGAATAGCAGGGTATAACATTAAAGATAACAAAAATTATAAAATAAAAAGAGATAATTCAGAACGACTTTCACTGATTCAAGTCCAAAACAAGTAGAAAAAATTGCAATTTATCATAAGCAGTACTTAAGATTGCTTATTTCATGATTCTCAAAACCAGTCTTAACATAAAGCAAATGAATAATTCAGTGGGTTAATTATTATATCTCAAGTGAATATAATTTTTTCCCTGTAAAGGTGACAGGATTGTCATCACTTTGAGTATAGGATTACAGCTACGTTTCTAGATTAGATGCTATGTTTGACAAAATTTAATAGTAAAATGTGTAAACACTTGAAAAACACTTCCCTATCATAAATATTCAGCACACTGAATACAGAATTCAATTTGATGATAAATAAAAGATACATTTATTTCCAGAAGATTCATTAACTGTGATAAGTATCTCTTACCTTGCGTGATTTGGTATAGTGGGAGAACAGCAGAACCTGAAGTTCAAGATTCATGAATTATGGCTCAGCTCTGTTACTTTCAGGGCTCGAATATTTTATGAATTCATGAGCAGTTCAGTCATGATTGTTTTTATACAAGTGTATTACAAAAATGATAAGCTAAAGTTAATTAAATCACATAGTTCTGCAAAGTTTAAACCAGTGTAAGATTGTCGAATCTAAGAGCTAAAGGTACTTGAATTAAAGCTCCACTTGCTGTGTCTGGTATCTGCCCAATCCCATGATTTCCCAAATAACTATCTCTTCAGTTATGTTTACATTAATCAAATTATATTTTTGTCTCATCACTTATCTGATGAGTGTTGTTGAATACATGTACCTTTTAACTGGGAATCAAAATGATTATAGACATCATTTTCAAAAGGAAGTTTTAGAAATAACTGATTCCCTGACTATGAGCTTTCTATCATCAATCAGTAGATATGAAGCTGTATTCCAGAAAGGTTTAAAAGTATATTTCATTTAACTGTTCAGACTTGGTGACATGTGTCACATCATATGGGTATTTTCCACAATAACTAATTTTATATCCATAATGGAGAATATCAGATTTTTACTTTCCTTTAAAGGTTTTAACTATTAAAAAATATAATCATTTATTATAATTTGATTCACAAATTTCAAACTTTCAGCACTTATATTTTTGATACCAATCATCACTTCAGATAAACACATTAAAGATTATTATTAATCCTTTATTATGATAGAAATTGTCCTGAATTTCATATTCTAAATATAATCCTTGAATCTCAGTTAAAGATTTTTTTAAATTAAATATGAACACATGGAATAATTGATCCAATTTCACTTCTTTTTTTCATCCATAATATCATTATATTTTTGAAACATAGAAATAAAGATATTTCATGTTTTACTAGTACTAGTGCTCACCAGCTGCTCCCAGATCCCAATCTCTTACATATGTCTTCATCATTTGTTCAGTATTTATCAACATTGACAAACTTTCCATACAATAGTGCCATCAAGTACAAGCCTTAATAATCAGTGGATGCAAAGTTTGTACATGAAATCCCTATCTAATGCCTACTCATCCAATATCCTCAAACTAATTTCTAGCTTGTAGCTTTCATCAGTGAGAAGGCTTGGATCTGAGAGCACTGCACCCAGATCTTAGGATCTAATGCAATCCTCCAAGGCTACCTGCTGATAAAAGTCACAAGATAGAAACCAATCTGGGGATGAGTAGGCACTAGATGGGAATTCTATGCACCAACCTTCATGGCATCCATTTGTTATTTATGGCTTGCACTAGGTGGTACTACTGTATGGAGGATTTGTCATTGTTTTAACAGCTTGTGTAAGTATAAAAAATAGTGATCGTGTTACGTTCAGTTATTTATCAATATCAATTTATTACATTTTGATTTACAAATAGTCAAACTTTGACTGGTAGTTAGATCATTAGTAATACAGAAGTAAAACTTCAAACCTTGGTTAAAGATTAATATATCTGTTTGTTTTTTCGTTAAACAAAAATATTCCATGTGTGTTAATTATCATTGTTAAATATATTTAAAACTTCCTTTTCACAAAGTTCTTTTGAAATATACAAATAAAGACATTTGAAAAAAGATAAATGTCATTCATCTTTTTCACTTTATTTACATATTTCAATCATGTTTGATTAAGGAGACATTTTTAAAAGTTTCTCTTCAATAAATATCTAATAGAGGTAGTACTAAAAGGGTAAGAGATTGACTTCAAATTCTTTCAATGCAATGAATGTTACTCTGTATTCATACTATTGTTTAATGCTTAATGTAGTAGCATTCAAATAAACTCAGAATCTTTACTATCCAACTAATAATAAGAAATGACCATGTATTGGTCCAAACAAGGTGGCTTTTTGAATTGGTTAGAAACCACATATCTGGAAAAAATCAAGACTTACTTGGAAAATAGTCTTCTATTTAAAAAATGTCAAATTCAACCACTATACGTAATTTTTTTATTTTATGCAAAAATAATGAATCACTATGTTGTTGATAGTCAACACTGCTAGTGATAGTAATGTCTATAACTATAGAGTCAATTATTTCACTAATACAAGAGACCAAAGTCTGCTGTTATGATAGGTTACTCTGTATGAATATTATTCTGGGTCTGAAGACATTTGGTGGTAATTAGATAAATAAAAAATATGGACCAAAAAATATTTAATCCTCACTGGTCATTTAAAAGTGATATCCTTCTCTTTCCACCAACATAATTTGATGTAATTATAGTGGATATATTAATGTATATTAATGTTATGTCAAAAAATTTACTGCATTTATCAATAACAACCAACAATTTGGAAGAATAATGTGACTCACTCTAATAAACCTAACACTTCCAGCCCTGTTGACTTACATCATGGAAAATCTAATACTATTTGCCTTTAGCAAGATTTTGCTCTGAATTTTAAGGTGACTGAGTTCTGTAAGCAGTGGAATAGTATGTGTTACTGCCAGAGTAATTTCAAATTGATAAATTACAGTTCTGAATGAAGTAATATTAATGCTCATCTCTCAAATGAATCTCTATTTTATAAAATAGATCCCTACCTTCACAGAGGCAAAACTCTTTTTGTGATGTTTTATGGTTTAATTCCCTACCTTAATATAAAGAACAGGAAGTACTGTTATAGTTTTTGATCAGCCTGTTTATGCCATTATTTGTTTATGTTAGTGTTCTTCATTGTTCAGCCTTAATTGTATTCTGAGGCCAATATAGAGAACTATAGTTTGGATGAGTCCATTACTGAGGGTAAACTTAAAACAAATCTACAATAGTGATATAATAATATTTGAAATGGATGGCTGAAGAGTTGTGTGAAGTCTGTCATTAAAGTATGAAGATTAGCTATCTTAATATAAGCTGAGCTTTGATTGTATATATATATATGTGGAGATGATAATCTGAACCAACTGATGAATGCTGGTTTAGCACAAAATACTAATATTGGTGATTGTTTATCTTTTCAACATGAGTGTGATCAAGGGTGTCAGCGGTATGAGATAGCATGGATAGTAGAAGGTCATGTGAAAGTCCGAATTCAACCCCTATATATTACATATTGGAGTGCAGGTATGAAAAAAGTCTGTACTGTAGAAAAATTTATATATTAAAGTTATTTTGTAAATTTTAATTAATTTATATATATCATTACTACACATAATTTTCTTAGAGAAATTCTAAGTTAATAATTAAGATATTCATTAATAATTTTTATTAGTCATTCATAAGACTAAAAATTATCCAATATAGAATAATATTTCTGTAGTGTAATTTTCTCTACACCACTCTCAAATAAAGTAGGGCCTGGTTTCTGTCTATCTTTAACACTTTGTAGAAAGATGTAATCATAAACATATGACCAAAGATATGTAAAAAAAGATGTATGACCCCCAAGATCCATATTTCGTGCTGAACCAGCACTTATCAGTTCAGACCACAATCTCTTACACATACCTTTATCATTGTTCGGTATATATATATAGATAGGAAATTACTACAGTTTAACTGATGTGTTAAATGTGCTGCCCTGCAAAACTTTGACCCAAATCATTTAATGGTAATATGTAAATAATTTTTATTAGTCATTCATTAGACTAGAGATTCATTTGTTTAGTTATATAGACTTAAACACATTTCTAAATTCAAAGTTTTTCAGTAAATTGATGCATCACAAATTACCAAGCAAATGTAATTTTACAACTTTCTAAACCTAGTAATCTCTAAATAGAAAGAGATGCTTCACATATCATGCATCCACACATACACACACACACACGAGTATACATATATCCAGTAAAGCAATATATATTATAGTATATATATCCACAAAATCTAATTTATATAATTCATTAAATTAAAATATCAACAGCCTTGTTGATAAGTATTTATACGATTACTGTATAATTGTGTTTATTACTGAAAGAAAGTTCATGTTTACATTTTTAAATAGATTAAAAAAACGGAAATTTCAGCAGATTTTTAAACAAAACTTTTCCGCTAACACACATTTAACCTTTTAGGTTTTTTTTTCCAAATATCATATTAATGTATATATCTATTTTAATCAAAATCTTTATTAACAAAAACGAAAAATTATATACGTTTTTACAATAATTATTTACATATAAATTTTAAATTATAGATCTTCATATTTACTTATAAGTTTATTTTTTAATTAAATAATACTTTTTTTAAAATTTTATAATATTTCCATAATTATTATAAAAAAATATACGAAAAAATTATTATAATATTTCCATAATTCACCGGAGACAGACCAGTGCTTGACTAAATTTTTCCGCTATCTTTTTTGGGAGGTATCGGATGCAGTTATTAAAATGTTAATCCAATCATTATCAAGTTTTTTTACCCAATTATATTTTTTATTATCAAAAATCGTTTCAATACCTTCTTGTCCATATAGTTTTTAGAGCATATGGCAAAACCATTGTGGATTAAATCTTTTAATATTGTTTGTTATTTCTCTTTTTCAATTTATGTACGGAGGAAAAAATACTTTTGATGTTAAAAATTTAAAAGCTATACATTCTTCAAACAAGTGAAAAGAGATTTCCTCTTTTATCTTACAAAAAATACACGAAGATTTCCCAAATAGTCCAGCGTTGGTGGCCTATTGGTTAGCATAGCTGCCTTCCAAGCAGCTGGCCCGGGTTCGCTTCCCGGTCAACGCTTTGACATATGAAAAAAAAGGATTCCCAAATAAACCTTCAATGGTAGGAAACCATTCAAAAATTTGAAGCAGAACTTGATATATGGTTGTAGAGCATATATTTTGTGAAGATTTCTGATAACCTTAGCCACTGACAGTTCTGCTCAAGTATGTTGTTGTTTTAAATCATTATATTTAATGTTAAGCAAACTATTTAAATTGAAGTCATCGCCAAGTCTTTACACTTATAAATAAATCACCATAAAATGATCTTCTGTCTTTTTCAATTTTATTAATTAAATTAGCATCTCGTGATGACAGGCAAAAACATTTGTCTTGTATTCTATTGATATATGTTTGTACTTTTATATATGATAAATATAATTTGGGATCAATAAGATTGAAGTCTCCTTCCCCCAAATATAGTTCTTTGCTATGTGAATGACTTTATTTGTTATATTGAAAATAACCATCCACTATGGTGTGCGTAATAACCCAGGTTTCCCGTAACAATAGCATTAAAAAATTTTGTGTTAGTAATTTCATAAAGATTAACTGATGAGAAACATTTCATTTTTTTTATTGATTTTATCAATTACCAACTTATTTAAGTATTGAGTCATACTTGTTTTTAACATATAAAGTGGATTTCCTAAAAATAATGATAGAGTGGCTGGTGTTCAGATGGAATATGTCTACCTGTATCTAATCACCAAATTACAGATTTTAATGACTGTATAGAAGATATAAATAGGCAAAACTGTCATGCAACTCAGTGCAAGCCAGAGTAATCAATGGATTACAGAAGGCCTGTGCATAAAATCCCTATTTAGTGCCTACTCATGGCTTTCATCAATGAGGAGTCTTGGATCTAAGAGCACTGCACTTAGATCTTAGGATCTAATGCAACCCTCCAGCAGCCACCTTTTATCTTTACTTAACTACAAAACTATGAAAATAAAATTGAAAACACAGTAATATTTTAATTCAAGCTCATTAGCTTACATAGTTATATAGGTCTGAACTCAATTCAGTACCCATACATTTTGGTGTCTTTGGTTCTTTAATAACCATAGCCACCACTATCCTACTAGGCAGGATTGGTATTAAACCACTAAAAATCACATGATCATCACTTCTTATGCTTGCCCATAACTGTTATTCAAACAGGCAAAACTCCATATAGTAGTGCCACTCAGTGCAAGCCAGAGTAATCAATGGATCCCAGAAGACTTGTGCATAAAATTCCTATCTAGTGTCTACTCATCCAATATGCCCAGACTAGTTTCTAGCTTGTGGCTTTTGTCAGTGAGAAGCACTAGATAGGGGTATGAACAAGACTTCTGGCATCCATTGATTACTCTGGCTTGCACTGAGTGGCACTAGTGCATGGAGAGTTTTGCCTGTTTTGATAACAGTTATGAGCAAGCATAAGAAATTGTGATCATGTGATGTATAGAAGATCCTGTCTCTCTTTGAAAATTATTCAGAATAATCATAATAAATTGAATATTATATACATTTTTAAAAATTATTATTACATCATCAATAAAAGCTATTGCCAGAATCTCCCCCTCTAAATGAGAGAGATAAATAATTAACATCCTGTTTTTAATGTCTTTAACCATCTGATCTAACAGTGCAGCTAATAGTGATCCTTGTGGTACTCCCTTTTTCTGAAGTAAAACATTCTGAGTATCTAATATACTTTTTAATTGAGATTCTACTGTTTTTAATACATCTAAAATACAGACACTCTTCGCATACCTGGAGCCTAATTGTAAATATAAAAGATTTGAACTCAGACTTTCAAGCACCCTTCAACTATCCATACTATCTCATATTACTGATACACATGACCACATATATGTAGAAAAGATAAATAATCACCAATATACATATTTCATGCTAAACCAGCACTCATCCGTTGGTCCAGATTATCATCTCCCACACACATATATAATCAGTGCTCAGTTTATATTAAGATAGCAAATCTTCTTACTTTAATGGACAGGCTTCAATCCATTCCAATCTCCAACTCTTCAGCCATCCATACCATTGAAAATCTGATGGAAAACCCAAATCTTATGCTGATACCAATATTAGTGCCATGCCCATGTTGATTTCATCATTCTGACCCCTTATGTATAAGACCTTATCCATTTAAATACATAGAAGAGGAATGGTCAGGATGCAGGCTTAATGTGCAAATATTTAAAATACAGGCGATCTTCACATACCTAGATCCTTCAATGGTATAGATGGCTGAAGAGTTGGAGTGGATTGAAGCCTGTCCAATGAAGTATGAAGATTTGCTGTCTTAATATAAACTGAGCAATGATTATATATATGTATGGGTATATATATGTGTGGGGGGTGATAATCTAAACCAACTAATGCATGCTGGTTTAGCATGAAATACCTATATTGGTGATTATTTATCTTTTCTACATGTACATGGTCATGTGTACCAGTAGTATGAGATAGTTGAAGGGCGTTTGAAAGTCTGAGATCAAATCCCCTATATTTACAATAAGGCTCCAGGTATGTGAAGAGTGCCTGTACTTTAAATATTTACACATGTGAAACTGATCATTTTTTTATTTACCAACTGATTTAATCTTTTCAATAATATGTTATCTAATATTATGGAGTCAATGTCTTCTATTGAGATATATCTTAGGTCTTCTATGATTTATCTCTGTTTAGCTCTTTCTTGCACTAGATGCTATTCTTTTATTAATGTGTGACCAATCATTGTGAATCTTATCCAACTCAGTTCCATCTAAGACATATGAAGCTGAAGATTTTGGACTATTATTACTCATTCGATTGTCTGTTCAAGATTTTATGCTTTAAAATCAATTTCATCAATTTGTGTCTCATAGGTTTTTGATTGTATCACATAACCCAGATTCTACCACTATCCACACTACTTAAATGATCCCATCTATTAATTTTACATTTTTCACAACTCCCAATATCACAATTATCTATTATGTCCACCACTTTGTTTCATCTGCAATAGAGAGAATTTCTCTTTTAATGTAATAGAAATGTGCATTTTATCCTTTAATATTTTTATGAGATATTTGCTCTTTCAATATCCTTTTTTTCAACTTAATTACAGTATTCTTTTCCACACATTAGATGGAATTTTAAAAAGAATATTAGGAGTCATTTTCCTTTCCATTTTGATGACCTCAGAATATCTATTTTTTTCTGTACAGGAAATATTTTTTTTCTAAACGTGATATGCAGTATTCTTCCATAAACCAGAGGATTGGACTCTTTAGTAACATAAATTTTATATCTTTGTAATTCTTTTATTAGGTTCTAAGCTAATTCTTTTAGTGTTTTATTGTAATATTCAATAGAAACAAAACCTCTCGCAGGGAAGAAAGGCAGTATATTTGATGATATCAATTAAATTATAATTATGAAGTATTTTAAGATAATCATTAAGATCAGGTTTATCTAAGATATATTCCTCGTTATTAGCATTTGATTGAATACTGAAAATTGATGATGTCTTAAATGACATGCATTGGAGGAAATTTTTTTGCAACAATCCTTTAATTTTATAAACATTTTCGAAGTAATCTTATATGAATTTCGATTTTCTGGTAAATTATTATTTAACTCCGTAAAATTTATGTAATTACTAAATTTTTCTAATTCTTTACTTTCATTCTTAGTTGTAATGCTGTTACTTTCATTTAATTTAAGATGTTTTAGTAAATAATCTTGATTTTCTAAAGAAGAGTTGTCAGGTTCATTCTGTTTACTTGTACTTTTTCTTTTTTCCTTTAAAACCGGATAAGTTTCGAAACTTGAACTATTTTTTATTTCAGGTAAAATCTCACTGTTTTTCAGCGTCAACTTTTTTGTTTTAATATTGTCTGACAATTTCTCAGTTTCTTTTTTAAAAAAAAAAAAATTTCCGAGTTGCCATATATATTGGATATTATGCACACATCTTTTTTTTGTTTTGAAAAGCATGTTATGTGTTAATACAAAATCATCCTAATGTAGTGTTAACTTAAAATTAGTATTATCATTTTTAACTACTGCATGTTGAAGGATTCTCCATATTTATTATAATTTCTCTGATTCGCAGTCTCTTTTCTCTACCCACACCAATGTAACTTCTTTCCAGATCTTTTTACAATCTCTTAGTATCCAATTTAAGACTTTAACTTTCTATCTATTATCATTTCTTATAGCAAAACATCCAACCCAACTCCAATTCAGTCTCTTAATTCTTTCAATAATGTTAGTAATATCTGTTTGTTCTCTCCCCCATGTATTTCACTTTCAATATCTTCTTAATACTCTAAACCAATGGTCTTCAACCCTTGGTCCGTGGACCAGTGCTGGGCGCAGAGGTTTTTTACCGGTCCATGGTAGACTGGCAGGAAAGTTTGTAATAACAAAATAATAAAAGTTTAAACTTATCAATTAATATAAACAATTTTTATTTATTTATTCATCTCATTTTTACCCAATTAAAAAAAAAAAAAAAGAAACAGAATGAAAACAAAATCAAATCAATCATACATAAATTAATTTGTTTTTGCGGTCCATGGTAGACTGGCAGGAAAGTTTGTAATAACAAAATAATAAAAGTTTAAACTTATCAATTAATATAAACAATTTTTATTTATTTATTCATCTCATTTTTACCCAATTAAAAAAAAAAAAAAGAAACAGAACGAAAACAAAATCAAATCAATCATACATAAATTAATTTGTTTTTCTAGTTATCACAGATGTTTATGGGGGGAGGGTATAGAATTAAATTTTTTATTACTTTTCTAAAAAAATTAAAAATTAAAAAAAAAAGTTTTTTATTGTACAAACTCCATATATATATATAACTTCATCTAAGGCTAAGCAGTTTACATCTTTAAGAAAATTTATCTATAGACTTCTGCCGGTCCGTGAAACCTTATCCTTATTTTTGCTGGTCCGCGAAACCTTATCCTTATTTTTACCAGTCCGCAGGTGTGAAAAGGTTGAAGACCACTGCTCTAAACATACAACTCTCCATCTTCATTGGGCATCTGAAGACTCTATGTAGCTCTACTGTTATACGTTCAAATCTCATATTCATAAATAAGAATAAGTAAAACACATCCATTAAAGACTTTTTTTAATAAGTACTCCATCCAAATTTAATTCTATGATTAATTTCATCCATTATGTTCATATCTATATAATAATCTCATCAAAGCATTTGTAGTTACAAGCTTTTTCTAAAACAAGATTAATAATCTTTATTTTCTTTTTCTAAAAAAAAGTCCATTGAATGTTACTTTAGCTTTTTATCACTTAGCCTTCAGCCTACTTTCTTATATTCCTCTCATAATTCTTTTAACATTTTCTAAAAATCTGAAGCATTATTTGCAAATAATTACATCACCTGTAAAGTAATTATTTAAGTAATTTCCACTTACTTTTATTCCCTTTGTTTCCAATTTTAATCCATTAAACATTTCTTGTAAAGTTGCCATAAAATTTTTTGGAAATATGAGATCACCCTTTCATACATCCTTCTCAGTGCTAAATTTCTTAGTATCCCTATGTAATTTAATCAACTCTCTTGTATTTTGCTAAATATACTTCAGAGTATTACAGTATCCTGGATCGATGTTTTGAAGGTTCTAACCTTTATACATTGTCAATATACTTATAGAACCAAATGGCTTTTCATAATCTATAAATCCAAAGCTTAATGACAAATAGTATTTATTAGTTCTTTCAATAACCTATTTCAATATATAGTTGTAAACCACTAAGCTAAAACCACTTTTAAATCCTGTTTTTTTTGATTGGTTTGAATCCAAAGTTCAGACAAGTTATAACTATCTTGATAAAGATTTGTACAGAATTGAAAAATCCATACTTACTAATGCTTTTTTATTAACTTTTGTAATAATATTATTATTACTTTATTGTTTCAATTCTTTGGTATATCTTTACTAATAAGACATTTGCTATATAATTTGCCTGGAGTTTGCGATGATGGTATATTATTAGATGTGATATGTTGGACTACTTCCATCACCTATGAGTGAATGTGTACAGTGATTGAAAGAACACAAGCTAATGGTTAAAAGAGAAAAGATAGATGTGTCTACCATAGCAGACCATGTATGTACTAATGATCATATGTTTAATTAGGAAAATACAAAGATATTGGATAAAGAGGAAAAAATGCATAGAAGAAAATTCAAGGAAGCTGCTCATATGACAATGGTAAAAAATCCTATAAGTCAACTCAGGGTGGCAATACACAATGTATAGAAGCCTCTTATTAATTTTGCTCTTAGGAAAAATTAATATTAATAAAAAAAATTAAATTAATTGAAGGGCTTGTGGAAAAAATTGAAGAACTCAGGAGGATTTGAACCAACTCTCATATATAAATATATCAAATTTCTACTATTTGTTGCCTTTGACAGAATAGCTCAGTTGGTTAGAACATTTGCCTTAAATTCAATACCCTAAGTTTACTTGAAATGCCGTGCAATTATTAACCTGTGTTGTCTATTTGTATGTTATTACTAACAAGTTGTTTGTATTTGAAAAGTTTAAATAAAGTTTAAAATTTTTTGTACATTCAACATTCACTCATAGATGATGGGAAATAGTCCAACATATCACATCTAATTTGCTATAAAATTTTGACAAAGACATATATTTCCTCACCCACTTCTAATATAATTTCATTACTTCCAAAAGCTTTTCCCTTTTTTATAGATTTAATGCATATCTTACCACTTCATTTAAATTGCTGAGTACATCCGTATAAAAACCCTATATTTCATTACAATGAAAAATTTTGGTATGGATTATATGCATATGATAGCTTCCATTAAAGTGAATAACTAATCTTTACATTCTTTATGATACACCATCAATCTCCTTAATATTAGTTTCTAATTTTTATTTGCAATGAATTCCCTACTCTTGTGCTTGTGTGCCTTTGTAATAAGGTACATGCCCACTTTCTGAATTAATTGTTTCTTCACCTTTGCCACTAACCGATGCTTTAACTAGTATCTTTACAGCTTCCAGGAAATAAGAGCCATAATACTTTTTCCTTTCATGACTGTAAATCTTCACAGCAAACCTTCATTCTGTGTAATATCTAATGATACTTCACTTTAAAGGCAACTAAGAAAAAAGACTACGGTCTTTCTTGGCCCTTAAACTTAGAGATATAAAACCAATAAACTTTCCCTACTGGCAGATGCACCGTGATAAGCAGTTCATGTGTTGTCACATACCATATAAGTGTAGAAAAATGTTATTAGGAGTTTGCTCAGTTCCTTTATGGTCTCAAAGAATAAGCAAATAATTTTCTTTTAGATATTCTAAATGTAATAGTACTGTATATCAAATATTTAAAATGAATTAACAGGAATTTCTAAAAATATTTTTGGTATAGTAATTTATTTCTTAAAATGTATATCCCCTATCAATGATTTTAGTTTGCTCTTCAACTAGAGTCCTTCCACTTTTGAATCAAATGCCACAATGGAGATTTAAATAAAGCTGTTTCAAAAATATATAAATATTTTTACTTTTTAATAATCTGATGGCTTATTAGTCAGGGATTTTTAAGAATTTGAGCACTAAAATTGGCAATTGAATCTTAATCCATAGACCTAGAACTGCAGAATCTTTAATCTATTACTGCATCAAAATTGGCAGGACTTTGTGGTTAGTCATAGAGACACCACAGGCAAATTCATCAAAAAATTGACTGTTTCTATTAGGAAGCATTTCATTCATTCTCTTCATATCCTTTTGATTTTAAAGATGTTACAAATATCCTTTTACACGAGTATTTGTTTGATGACTAGAAAAGATGTTACTAAATAATAAACCCATCACTAGCAAAAATGAAAATATTTAAACATCTCAAATAAATAAAAATCAAACTGATATTATAATTTCATTGCGGTCTTATCTAGTGGATGGTCACCTCTCTGCCTACTCTCTAGACAGAATACACAAGATCATCCATTACACTATGGCAATATAATATTTTTAAACGTTTCTTTCATCAGGCATGAGCATTGAATCCATTAATGCCTCCATTCCCCTTTGTATTATAATGCTTGAACTGATGGTACAAAATTTTCAGGGATTCTAATATTTTGTGCTCAAACCAACCGACCTTAAGTTCCATTTTATGATAATTATTGGATGATAACATAAAATATTTTAGTGTGGAGACATATAAGTCATCATGAGTAGTTGCTTGAATCATTTGATTCTTATATTGATCAAAGTTAAATTTGTAAACATGTTGAATGTTTCTTATAAAGATTCTTTATAGCTGCAAAATTCCATATATATTAATAAATGGAAATATATATTTTTTCTTGACTATTTTCAATAACAATAATCTGATGATTTAATCCCTGGGAGTTCATAAATTTAAGCACTGGAGGTGACAAATCTGGGCTGCAGTCCACAGACTTTGAACTCCAGATTTTGCCATCCTATCACTGTACCAAATCACAAAAGGCACTATTTCCATTTACTTATATTAAAAAAACCTAACTATTATAAACCTTTCATGGCAATGATCATCTGTCAGCATTATCTATGATAATGAGATTATGTCTGTGTGAAATTTTTCACTCTTATTTATACAAATAGTATTTCTAATGACAATCTCTTTTTTGGTTTATAACATTTTATCCTTTGTCTCTCCATCTTTGTTTCTTTTTGTGTCTTCTTCTTCTGAAATTAGAATAGCTATAGTCTTCTGTGAGTACCTAACGCTGTAAGAAACTCTTGAATATTTATGATTTAAGTCTAAATTTTAAGATATTAAGTGATTGGCAAGAAATAACTAATTACTGATGATGATGATCAGTTGTAATTGCTTAGCTATAGTACTTTAATTTCTAGTTATTTCATTTCCTGCTGGATAGAAGTGTTGCTTTGATAACATTGCTGATATTAAATTGAATAATTTTAAGTATTGTCTGAGATAATATTTTATGTAGGAGGAGTAGAGAGGCAGTAAGATAATTAGATGTGATATGTTGACTATTTCCATCATCTATGAGTGGATGTTGAATGTATAGAAAAATTTTAAACTTTATTTAAACTTTCCAAATGCAAACAACTTGTTAGTAATAACACACAAATAGACAACACCGGTTAGTAATTACACAATATTTTGAATAGAGGTTGAAATCACACCTTTAGATTCTTGAATATTGAATTTAAGGCAAACACTTTACCAACTGAGCTATTCTGTCAAAGGCAACATATAGTAGAAAACTGATATATTTATATATGAGGGTTGGTTCAAATCCTCCTGAGTCCTTCAATTTTTTTTTTTTATGTAGTAAGGCTAATTATTATTTTTTAATTATTATTACTGTTTAATATTTTTCCTAAGAACAAGATTAATTAGAGGCTTCCATACATTGTGTATTGCCACACTGGGTTGTCTTATATGATTATTTACCATTGCCATATGAGCAGCTTCCTTGAATTGTCTTCTATGCATTGTTTCATCTTTATCCAATATCCTAGTATTTTCCCAATTAAACATATAGTCATTAGCACATACATAATCTGCTATGGTAGACACATCTGCTTTTTCTCTTTTAACCATTAGTTTGTGCTCTTTTAATTGCTGTTCAACAGGGTGACAGGTCTCACCAATGTATTTTGATCCATATTCACATGGCATTTCATAGACACAGTTTTTATTCTTCAGCATTTACAGTTTAGATTTAGTAAAAGTTAGAATTCCTCAAAATGTTGTATGGCTTTGGAAAGCTGCTCTAATGTTATATTGATTGCAGATTTTTTTAAAATTTGTCCACCATTCCTGATATGTATGGATACACTACCATACCAATAATTGTTTTCTCTTTTGGTATTTCTTTTTGTTGTCTGTTGAAGCTTTTCTTGATGACCACTGATGGATAACCATTCTTCATAAGCATTTGTTCTATGTGAATATTTTCTTATGGTATGACTGGATGCATATGGCCAAGTACTTGCAAGTGCGTGTTGTTTTCCTATACACTGTTGTTTTTACTTTGCCCTGAGGGAATCTTGTCACAAGAATATATCTAAGAATGCCAATTTTTGTTCTTGTTCTGATTCCATTGTGAATTTAATTGTAGGAGATATGTTGTTAATGTGCATCAGGAATGACTGTAATTGTGCCTCACCATGTGGCCAAACCACAAATGTATCATCAACTTATCAAAGCTATGCTTTAGGTGGACATGGAGTAGTATTTATGGCTGTGGTTCCAAGTTCTTCCATATAAATGTTCCTGAGCAAGGGTGGCAAAACTCCCTTAGCATGGAATTGTACTATCACCATGGAACAGAGCAAAGGAGGTTTGTTCAGAAACCAGTTATTTGGAAAAAGAAAATATTCACATAGAACAAATGCTTATGAAGAATGGTTATCCATCAGCAGTCATCAGAAAAACCTTCAATAGACAACCCAAAGAGACACCAAAAGAGAAGACAATTATTGTTACTGTAGCGTATCCATACATACCAGGAATGGTGGACAAATTAAAGAAAATCTGCAGTCAATATAACATTAGAACAGCTTTCCAAAGCCATACCACACTTCGAGGAATTTTTTACTTCTACTAAGTCTAAACTGGAAATACTGAAGAACAAAAACTGGGTCTATAAAATGTCATGTAAATGTGGAAGGAAATACATTGGTGAGACCTGATGCCCTGTTGAACAGCGATTGAAGGAGCACAAACTAATGATTAAAAGAGAAAACACAGATGTGTTTACTACAGCAGATTATGTATGTACTAATGACCATATGTTTAATTGGGAAAATATGAGGATATTGGATAAAGAGGGAAAAATGCATAGAAGAAAATTCAAGGAAGCTGCTCATATAACAATGATAAATAATCCTATAAGTCAACCCAGTGTGGCATTACACAATGTATGGAAGCCTCTAATTAATCTTGGTTTTTATGAAAAATATTAAATAATAATAATAATTAAAAAAACTAATTAGCCTTACTCATAAAAAAATTGAAGGACTCAAGAGGATTTGAACCAACCCTCATATATAAATATATCAAATTTCTACTATATGTTGTCTTTGACAGAATAGCTCAGTTGATAGAGCCTTTGCCTTAAAATTTGATATTCAAAATCTAAAAGTGTGAGTTCAACTTCTAAGCAAATTGTGTCACTATGCATATAGGCCAGAAATACCTGAAGAAGAGTAGAGAATAATACTACTCAAAATGTCATGTAATTACTAACCTGTGTTGTCTATTTGTGTGTTATTACTAACAAGTTGTTAGTATTTGGAAAGTTTAAATAAAGTTCACTCATAAATGATAGAAATAGTCAAACATATCACATCTTATAATATACCATCATTACAAACCTTCAGACAAAACCAATAAGATAATATTACAAATTTTATTTATAATTAACACTAGATATTACATGCAACAGTTCATAAGTTTATTATGTAGTAATAATTAATTAGGAACAAAAGCCCTTGTGACAACAATTTGATTTTAGTTTTATCACTATTGCTTGGTTACTTATGAGAGATGTAGTTCATAACCAATAACTAAGTTCACAAAAACATCAACAATGTTTCTGCTACGATTAGTATATGTGTAGCTTTATAGGTACTTCTGGTTAATTCCCATCATGCAATTTGAGTTTTGGTAATTGTCTTAATGGTGATAATTCCAAACTTGCTGCTCTATTTAACAATAAGACCCAGACTGCAACATAGAAATGGATTTCTCTAATAATTGCTTCAGAATATCATTATTTAAAAATACAGTATACAAATTGTTAGTTCAATTCAACTTGGTTGCACCCACAGTAAACAAATGTTACCACTATATCATATTTTATTCTCTTTTCTGCTGAATATCAGCCATAACAAACTTGTGTGGTATTGTAAATAATATATTTCTTGTAAATTAAGATTTATAACTATTATTTCTGCATTTTAGCTGGGTACTGCCTTATATGTCAAAATTATTTTTATTATATTAATAATTTTCATTAATAAAAATATTACTTTCCCCACTGTATGTAATAACAGTTGTTTATTTAACGCTTTAGTCAATTTATTGATTAATTATTTCACCCTTCCATAATAAATCCATTTATCTTTCATATTTTTTCCATATTTGTTTTTCCTATGTATCAAAGCATCAGCCAGGAAGTGAACCCATAACAACTGTCTGCAAGCAACTGTTTGCAAGGAAGCTGCACTAATGCCAACACTCATAGTTTCCAAGCCTTTCCAGATTAACAATTTTGCCAAAATCAAACTAATTTAGCAATATACAGGGTGTCCATTAAGTCCTTGTGCAATTTTAAAAATTTATAACTTTATTAGTATTTGTGATAGAGAAATTATGTAGAAGGTATTGGAAATAAGAAAATCTATATTTTTTGTTTTATTGTATTTTTTTAAGTTTTCACCCATCATCATTAGTAATACAAAGGATATTGTGACGTGGCCTACCGGATTGTTGCTTACCATGCATTGAGCCCATCTCTTTGAATTTTTTCATCCATTTGGCAATAGAGTTCCTATGAGGTGGTTCTAAACTTTCTTTGTACAGCAATAGTAGATTTCAGTTCAGCAAACTAAAGGATATAGTTTACTTTTTATTCAGTTGAAGCCATGGGTCACATAATACTGAAGAAGTATTTTTCAAGTTTCAAAAAATTATAAAATTATTGTGTTGAAAAGTTACTCAATAATTTTACTTAATTAGATTAAGCTTTCTAATACTTTTTAGACGTTTCTTCTATCACGAGTTATAAATTTTTTAAATTGCACACGGACTTTATGGACATGCTGTATGTCTTTTTTCTTTTTCAAAATCATTCTTGGCTGTAAAATATTCTTATGCTTGTGGAAACTTACAAAATATTAAATGTAAAATAATGATGATAATAATAATAAACAGGTTCATTGCTCAGGAATTCATAATAAATTTGAATACCAGCTCTGAGCCTGACTTCTGGGTCTTCAGCCAATAATCTGCCATTTTACGAGTGTCATGTAAAATTAATTTTGATAATACCATAAAATAAAAATAAATTTAATTCATTATGTTGTTTTATATATAAATAAATAAAACGGGAAAAGTTTATACAACAATAATTATTAGTAATATATAGGGTTAAAACAGGCAAAACTCACCATATATATATTGCCATACACAGCAAGCTAGAGTATGGATCTAGTTGCAGTGCTCTCAGGTCCAAGGCTCCTCACTGACGAAGGCCATAAGTCAGAAACTAGTCTGGAGATATTGGATGAGTAGGCACTAGATGGGGATTTTATGCACAAGCCTTCTGGCATCCATTGATTACTCTAGCTTGCTGTGTGTGGTGATATATATAGTGAGTTTTGCCTGTTTTAACAAGTTATATACAAGCATAAGAGGAGGTGGTCACGTAATATATAGGGTATATGAGCACAGCCTTTCACACTACCCACCACTCTCCACACTATCTCATAACACTGATACACTTGAACAACATGTTGAAAAGATAAATAATCTGATATATATCTGAACACTTGAATCATATATGTGTAGAGATGGTAATCTGGACCAACTGATGATTGCTGGATTAGCATGAAATACGTATATTGGTGATTATTTATCTTTTCAACATATGTGTTCAAGTGTATTACTGTTATAAGATAGTGTGGAGAGTGGTGGATCGTGTGAAAGTCTGTGTTCATATGTCCTATATATTACACATGTAGACACGGATATATAATAAGCCTGTGTGTTTCAGTTATAACAATAATTATTGTAATATTTAATATAAAATAGCTTTGGTTCAGCATTGCTTTCTTGTCCTTCTCAGTTTTATTATGAATGCTTATATATCATATAGACATTTTATTGTTATAACCTTTCTGGTTTTATTTATTAATATTTATCAACAGAGGGCGTTGCTAAACAAACATAACATTTAGGAAGATGATTTGAATATTACGTATTTGAATTTTTAGCTAGCAATATGCCCTGGTATATTTTCATATATATTTATGCATATTATTTAACTTTATACAATGAAAAATAATAAATAAAAGTATGCTTTTTTTTTTTTCAATCAAATCTATTTTTAAAATCCAAAGTGTGCAATTTTATATCAGCTGTTTCAGAGATAAGTGAAAAAATAAAATTGATAAAAAATTAAACATAGAATTTAGGTCAATTAAATATTATTAATCTAAGTGTGTTTTAATTAGGTTATTTACTATATTGTTTACATTATTATTAACCCTTTGCTTTCAAGATTAAATATTAACATTTATGTTAAAATAAAAAAATCTGGCAAACATGACTATTTAAAGGATTGCATACTAATATGTTCGAAATTACAGAAGAGATATTAATGGTATTCTATTATATACAAACACCAATAACCTGTTGGATTGGCATTTGTATAGTAAATACACAGAGAAACTCTTGGTGATAAATAGAAGGCAAGAGAAAAGAGACTACACTGTGTGTTAGGCAGAGAGTAATGAATAAAGTAGATAGACCATACAAATTATATCTGAAGTTAAACAATTATTTTAACCCAATGCCAATAAGACATATAGCACATCTATAATTCATAAATGACAGACAATCTAGGGAAGATAGATATTTGAATTAGAATTAAAATAACTACCAGAAAATTGTATATACAATGAGTTCATTGATTAGACTCTTCTGGAACATTTTATTGGGAATGGCCAATAAAACTTGTGACAACAATTGCTAATCATTAATGATTTGTTTTTCAGAAAGAATTGGCAAACGAGACAGTACTCAACTACTCAAACAAATTTTAAATAAATGGAAAATCTGAAAGTCAATAAATTAAAATCTTTAAAAGAAAAAAAACACAATCACCATCAAATAGAAGGGGAACATTATTCAAAAATTCCTTCTGCAGAAACATGGTATGGAGTCCATGGATATGTAGCTAAAAATATATCGAATTATAAAGATGCAGAGAAGTACAGTACTTAGTCAAATCTCCAACAAAAGTATCTCTGTAAAAATTGATAACAGTTCAAGAATGTTCCTTATGGGCGTAAAGATTGGGGAGAAAAATTATGTTTTTATAAAAAGAGATCTCCAATCTAAAAAAACAAAGATAGAAATACAGGAATGGCAGATATCCCTATAAGGTTAAAAAATAAAACACAGAACTTCTCAATAAATATATCTCATCAGAATAGACTCTATATTAAATAGGGATTAATTTATACAGAAATTTCAATTATTAAGAAAATCCTAATAGAGAAAGTGAATTTGGAATACATTTCTCACATTGTTTATATAAGAAGCAGGAAAAATATCATTAAAGGAAATTTATCCGAATAAACTAAACCACTCACTTGAAAGTTCAAAAACATACTTTTTTGCAAAGATTGAAGAAACATTTGAAGACCTTAGTAAAGAGAGGGGGGTGGCTCTGATAAAAATTTAGAGTATCCGTATTTGTCAGCATCATTATAAAAGCCAATAAACATCACATGATCACCATTTCTTATGCTTGCTTATATATGTTGTTAAAAGTAGTCTGGGGATATTGGATGAGTAGGCCCTAGATGGGGATTTTATGCACTAGCTTTCTGGCATTCATTGATTACTCTAGCTTGCTGTATGTGACAATATGTTTAGTGAGTTTTGCCTGTTTTAACATCATTATAAAACTTAGTAGACAAATACACATCTACTGTGATTATTGCATATCTGTAAATCAAATCAAAATAAAAATGCATATCCCATCTCTAAAATGAGAGAAATGCTATCTATCTAAAAATGGCAGAACTTTTCACAAAGTTAGATCTCTGGCTAGCAAGTTTCTGTGAGCATATTGGTAGAAAGATTTCTGACTTCGATAAAGGAGAAGCTACAGGGTATCACATCATTGCATCACACCTCTTAATACCGATAGTAAGAAAAACATCACAATTTTAACTGTTGCTACTAATATTAGTTAATTATATTGCAAACAATTATAATTTGGGGTCATAACAATCCCAAACTTCTTCCAGGCGAGGATGGATTCATTACTTGAAGGTATGAACATGAAATATTTAGAACTTCCACTAAAACAACAGAGCAAAAGAAATTTTGCAATAAATTTGAAAAAGTTGGGGCTTGTATAATAAATTATTTTGGAGTTTCCCGAAAGGAAACACACACATTCATTACCGAACTATTAAGAAAAGTGGTTTTGGGAAAGGATCCAGTAAAAAATTTTTATAAGAAAATAAAAGGCTGCCGCTGCCAGACATTCTCCCAATATATTATTATAATAATTTCCTTTGCATTACTTCCTATATCTATAAATATTTCAGCTACCATTTAATTCTGTTAACTTTCCCTTTTTTAAATTCTATCTATTGCTCTTTTGAATTCTAAATCCATAACTCTTCTTATGAATTTAATAAAAAAAATTTATGGGCCAAGAGAATTAAAAAAAAAAAATTAAATACTATGTAAAGAATATATTACATAGTTGTGAAATGTGAACAAAGAACAAAAAAATTGGGAGTAGATTGGAAGTCTTTGAAATATGGTCATAGAGATGAGTAAATTTGGAAAGAGTGAATGAAAAAAGGTGGTTGATTGAGGAAATTAAAGAATGAAAAAGAAATTGGATTGGGCATATATTAAGAAGAAAGAATACTTTAATGAATGATGTTTTGGAAGTAATGATGAATGGAAACAAGAAGAAAGATTATGCGAGTACTCTCTGGACCTGCTTATAAGACAGAATACTATTGATGATGAATGAAGAACACTCACCTATCAATTCCTATCACATAAGATTCCTACAATTAAACTCGGTGAGTATTTTTAAATCTTTGCTATCTGCATACACCCATACTATTAATTCACTTTTTACATATTCTATATTTCACAATTTTTCATATTTTTTCCCCAAGATTATTTAATTTATTCTGTTTGGACTCATACCTTACTTACTTTCCATACCTATCAATCTTTTTATAATCTCTGTACCTAACCTTTTAAATATTCCTAATTCTTCTATAAAAAAAAATCTATTCTGCTGTTTTTTCAGATAAATTTATAATAATGCAATCTCCAGAAAATGGTCATTATAAAATTTGCATAAAATTTACATAAACCACAGCTAAACTTCAGTTAAAAGTAGGCTATGATTATGGAGACTCAAGGTCTCTGAAAGCGCTAAGCCATATAACTTTTTAATAAGATTTAGACAAGCTTCACTTTTTTGCGTAAAGCGCAATCTCAATTACTAATAAAGTATTATAAAATGTCAATACATAAAAGTGGTTACAAAAAATATATACATAAAATGGTGTTCCAAAGAAGACTTTCCTATATAATTGTAAATATATGCTTTTTGTAATCATTATTATATTTTATATTACTTTATCTGAGTTTATCAATATAAAATTATGATTGCTATTATTTTCTTTTATAGTCATCATTATTTTCAATCATTATCAATCCACTGCCGAATAAAGATTAATCCAAGTTCTATCCATCTCTGATCTCTATCTCCTCTTCTCCACATCACGCCTGCACACTTATTTATTTCATCCATGCATCTCACATTTGGTTTCTTTCTAGGTCTTTTACAATCTCTTGAAATCCAGTTTAAGATTACAAATATCCATCTACTATCATCTCTTCTAGCAATATATCCAGACCAAATTCACTTTACTCTCTTAATTCTTTCAATATCAATAACATTTGTTTGTTCTTTTACCCATGTATTTCATTTTCAATCTCTTCATGTTATACCTAACTTGCATCTTTCCATACTTTGAATGGTCTGAAGTCTCTCTGTATTGCTTTTCTTTTAAGGAGCTAAGTTTCAGATCCATAAGTAGGAATTGGGAAAACACCTTTATTAAAAACCTTTTTCAAACACATAGGCATATTTCCTTTTAATATTAAGTTATGTGAACCAAAAGTGACCCCCAACTAAGTTTAATTCTATAATTAAATTTCATCCATTATATTTGCATCTGTTGTAATAATATGATCAAGATATCAGTAGTTGTTAACTTTTTCTAACTCATCATTATCAATTTCTAGCTCCATCTTTTGAGAAAACTCATTGAACATTACTTTAGTATTTTTAATATTTACTTTTAGTCCTACTCTCTTATTTATAACTCTTGCAACATTTCTGAAGCATTATTTGCAAAACCAGCTACATCATTTAAAATGATCTCCATTTACTTTTGTTTTCTCTTTATCTACCAATAAATAATCAACAGTGTACTTAAAATCCTGTCTTAATTAGGGTTTCTCAGCTATTTCATATTTGTAGCTCACCCGTTGAACACAAATGATTTGCAAAATACATATACACTAAGAGAGAGTAGGCTGAGTTTCTGTGTCAGTGGATATGGTGGAAGTAAGATGAGATATTCCTGATAAAAGAAACCTCCTAGATGTTAAAAATGGACAGAATTCAATTCATACCATGCATAAGAGCAAAGTGATGAAAAAGCATAAAGTTGTTAGTACAGGCGTGAAGTTTGAGGGTTTTGACACCTCCAGATCATCGGACTAACAAAAGATTGTTCTCGAAGGGTATGCATAGTGAAAGAGGGTGGACTGAGTTTCTGCGCTGTTGAATGGTTGCAATATGATGGTAAGATAAGAGATGCATTAAGAAAAAACCCTTAAATTGGAAATATCTCCATCATGTACTTTCGTCAAATTGCCCGCAACATTCTTAATCTTTATTTCCCCAATTTAATTAATATAGCCACTTACATTCAATATACTTCTACGATTTTTTTAATCTAAATTCATTATGGTTTCTATGCAAACATATCTAAATACTCTCATATCATTTCTTTATATCTTTCCCATTTCCAAGTTTTGTTAGTTATCTTTTCTCCCACATTTGGCTGATACTCTAATTTAGCTTGGAAACTGCTGACACTCTGTGGCAAAAATTAAAACTAAATAAAATAATTGAATCGTTATCTATTTTATCCTGACATTTCTAAATTTTGTTTTTTTAAATATTACTTTTTCACATTTAGCTGCACTAATACAATAACGATGCAAGTAATTTTTATAAAAAAAAATTCTCCAAAAAAAAAGTATTGTATAAAGAGAAATGAATTGGAAAAGCTTCAATAACCGTCAATTATCTGACATTTCAGCGTAATTTGCCAAGAATTTTTTGTTTTTATATATATATAATTATATTGAGATCTAAATCGTGAAAGTGAATAAATTTATGTCACTTTCTAAGCTTTGCAAGAGAATTTCTAATTAAATTTTTTTATAAAAATACAACTTTTATTGTTTATTTTCTTATATATTAAGATTTTCTGTGCAATCAATTAACTCAAGTAAAGTTATGTATACAAATAAAATTTGATTTTCTTTGTTTTCATATATATCTATTATTATCGATATTATTATTATTATTACTTAACCCTAATGTTTAAATTTTTCAACGTTTTTATAATTTCTTGAAATTTTTTTTTTAATATAATGTTTTTATCCTATTTTAAAATTCTCTATCTAGCTTTTTATATCATAACTGCCACCTATTGAATTATAGCTGCACTAACATCTAACCACCAGTTAGATGGCGCCCTATTCTAATAGCACGTGTTAAATATGGCGTCCAGAAGAAGACCGGAGCACGTTTTACCACCCGAACTTTATTATAATGAAGACGAAGCTAGGAAATATACTTCAAATTCTCGGATGATCACTATTCAACTTCAGATGTCTGAACGTGCTGTTGAACTGTTAAGTCTTCCGGAAGATACATCTTGTTTAATTTTAGATCTTGGATGTGGGTCTGGTTTGAGCGGAGAAGTGTTGAATGATCAGGATCATTATTTCATTGGAATTGATATTAGTTCTGCTATGTTATCTATTGCTCAGGAACGAGAAGTAGATGGTGACTTATTGCTTGGAGATATGGGACAAGGTGTAAATTTTAGAGCAGGCATATTTGATGGTGCTTTGAGTATTTCTGCTCTACAGTGGTTGTGTAATGCTGATAAAAAGTCTCACAGCCCGCCCAAAAGACTCTACGCCTTTTTTTCATCTTTGTATAGCTGTTTACGTTCTGGTAGCAGGGCCGTATTTCAGTTTTATCCAGAAAACAGTGATCAAGTGGAATTAATTACTCAACAAGCAATGCGTGCAGGTTTCACTGGCGGATTAGTTGTAGATTATCCTAATAGTACAAAAGCGAAAAAAATATTTTTAGTGTTATTTGCTGGCGGAAAGGTGCAGGAATTACCTAAAGGTTTAGGATCAGAGGAAGAAAATGAACGAACTACGGCCTTAGTGTATAACCAAAGAGAAAAAAGTAAACTTCATAAAAACAAAATTCCTTTAAAAAAAAGTAGAGAATGGATTTTAGCAAAAAAAGAGAGACGGAAGCGGCAGGGAAAAGAAGTCAGGCCTCCTTCCAAATATACTGGCCGAAAACGAAGACATTTTTTCTAATCGTTTACTTTAGAATAAATAGCAAGTTGTTTTACTCAAATTATTTATTGACAGCTATTGTTCAAAGTTTGAATTTATGTTTTGTTAAATTATTTTTTTATTATTTGTAATTGCAAATTTTAGGAGCGTATATATAATATATTTCAGTATTTAAAACTAAATCTGAAAATATTCCTCTTATAAAAGCTTACAGAGGAGCAACCTTCAGCATTTGTCTGGCAGTGAGGATTTGAGCACTTTTTAATATTTGTTTATCTCCAGGTTAGCCGAATTAATAATAGACTGGCGACCTGAAAGAAATGCTATACCCTGGAAATTTGAATTCTGTAAATATGAAAGGATTATTCGTATTTATTTTCTTTATTTTACAATGTTTTTTTACGATTTAATATAACAGTTTCGATTGCTCCAGCAATCTTTTTCAGAAACATAACATGTAATACAAATACATGAATGTAAATATACGTGGACATATAATTTTACAGTTTATATGTATACATCTTTTAATCATTAATTATTATCTTTTTATATATACATTTTACTCTTCCTTATTTTATATTTATCAATTAATACTTCCTATAATCATATATATACATATTTCATTTATTTTTTATTGCTGGGGCAATCGAAATTCATATTAGGTTGTAAAAAAAGCATTGTAAAAGTAATAAAGAAAATAGATAATATGATATGGATTTGGCAATATTTCATAATGAAGATAAAGAATATTTTGGAATACATATATACTGTATGTATTGAAATATCAAAGATTAAAGTTGATCATAGTTAAGAAAATCTAAATGCTAATGTATTAAAGCATTGAATGCTAAAAAAAAAAAGGAATTGTTTAGTGAAATATTAAAATTATATAAAAAAAAGATCCTGTGTTGAATCTGAAAGATATTTAGAAATGGCTGATGATAATTGTCTTAATATTTGTTTGATTAATTTTTTTTTACAAGTTAAATTGAATATTTCAAAGGAGAAAAGGTTGGGGGGGGGGGGGGGATTATTAGGAAATTTGTATATGAATAATCATGAGATTAGATAATCTTTAAGGGAAAATAGAGATGGAAGAAGGCATAAGATTGAATTGTATCTCCATTTATGTGTAATGTATTAATTAGCTAACTTGATGTGATTGGAATTAACATTTGTAAAATAAAGACTTAATGATAACAAAATTGCTAGTAGATTAAGAGTAGCCATGGAATTTAGAGAATGAGATGAGACTAAAAGGGAATAAAAACAGATGGGGAGAATAAAGTTTAAAATGAGTAACTGCATAATAATATATAGAAAACGATTCTCTTTATTCTAGAAATTCGACTGTAAGTTTGAGAACCCTATGGAAACCAGATATAGTGCTATAATCTCCAAACTAGTTTCTGGATTTTGTCTTTATTAGTAAGAACTAGGACTCCAAACTGGAACTTACGTATTTAGCAATCGCATTTTATTCTCGTAAACTATTCAAGTTAACAGCCTGAAATTTAAAAAAATTCTAAGATTTTGAATCTAGCTAACTTGCATAGATGTGAAATCAGTTTCAATATACTTGGGAGACTTAATGCCAACTATAGTCTCCTTTTTAACTGAAAGTTAATGCCAATAGTATGATATTCTCAAATTTCCAAGCGTAGTTTTTTTGACCCAATTCTAGAGCTATCTTCTGGAAACTTCAAATAATCACTGGAAAACAAGTAGTTATAGGATTGTAATATTTATGGATCTCATTCTGGCTTTTGCCTTTGTAGGTATTAATCTGATGTTTTTCATTTACAGAAACTAGTATCAGTTCTTTATGCAAGCAAGTTAACAGATTCGTAATCTTATGGATTACTTTTTTAAAAGTTTCAGTTATTGGCTTGAATCACACAAAGGAGTAAAAAATGGCTGCTAGATCCACATCATTGTTTGATTCTTAGTCTTTGCTGATAAAAGTAAAAGCTAAAAGCCAGTCTGAGAATATGGCATCCTTTGATTATTCAAGCTTAGAGTAGATGGCTCTGGAAAAAAATGAAAAACTAATTTCGGAAGCATATGAATAAACATAATAAAGGCATTAGCAGACGACTCCAGTAATGCCAAGCAATGCAAACCTTAGTAATCAATGGCTGCAAGGTTTATGCATGAAATCCTTATCTAGTGACTACTCAACCAATTTATTCAGACTAGTTTCTAGCTTGATGGCTTTCTTTAGTGAATAGGCTTAGATCTGAGAGCATTGCACCTCTCCAGCAACCATCTTTTACCTTTTTACTTAACCATAAAGCTATGTGCAATATTCTCGGATCCAAAATTCCTCACTGATGTAAACCACAAGCTAGAAACGAATTTGGGAATATTGGATAATAAGTAGGTAGTAGATAAGAGATTTTATGCACAAATCTAATTTGGTCCATTGATTACTAAAGCTTGCACTAGATGGAACTACTGTATGGAGAGTTTGCTACTGTTTTAACAGCTTGTGTAAACATAGGATAATGATCATATGATACTTTAATGATAAATTTATGCGAGTGCTTTTAAGTATTTAGAAAATTACTTAAATGATAATGAAATTAACAAAAAGAAATTGATTTCTAATATTTTCCTGAACTATTAGTAATAGCACACAGTTTATTACAGAATATTTTGACATTATTATTATTTTTTTCATGTGTCAAAGCATCGGCCGGAAGTGAACCCGCAAACCCGGGACAACTGCTTGTAAGGCAGCTGTGCTGACCACTCGACCACCAACGCTTGACTATTTTGGCATATTTTCCCCTCTTCAGGTGTTGCTAGCCTGACTAATGAATGACAATATTATCATATGAATCAAACCTGAACCTTTAATGAACCAATCTGTCAACGGCAACAATCAGCAAAAATTTCATATACTTATCTGTGGAGAAATCAGGAGAACCCTCGTAGCTAAGTATGTGAAATTTTGACAAACTATTGCCTTTGATGGAGCATCATTTTAAATTCATGAATCTTAAAATTCAGGCATTATTCTAATGCTGTCACTGCTCAGGCCAGAAACACCTGAAAAGGTGAGGAGAATATCATTCAAAGCATTGTGTAATTTGAGTAAAGTCGAAATAAAATTTTAAGACATTTAACAGTTAATATTAGATGATGGAAATAGTTCCCACATAAGTACTACTAAATACGTTTGGAGTGTAACTTTAAATGAAGTAGAACTTGGGTAATAATAAAAAGAGAAAACAATGCATATCTTAAAGAGATTGGAAAAGAATAGATAAAATTACTAACAGATGTATTAAAAAGGAAAATTATTTATTGGAGACATTAAGAACTTCAATGTAATAATAGACAGAATAATCTCCAGATGTACATACCATAATCCATTACAAGTCGGACTTTGCATTACATATTTAATAGTCATTGTTTATTCATGAGATTTAGATTTGCTTGAAATAAAATGAAGTATGTTGATATAGCGAAAGATAAAAGAAAATCATATGGAAAATAATAGCATTGAGTATGAAGAGTTATGTCAGGAGAGCATATGGAGTTAGTGGTCTGAGATACTGCGCCAGTTCATTTGTAAATTGTAGATTTTTTTCTGTCGTACTTTTTTATGGATATGTAATGAAAGATTCCTACCATTAGTGCATTATTAAAGAATCCTAATATTCTTGCAATTATGCAATTGCAACCATCCTTTATGATATGTTTACATTTTCACCATTTAATATAATCATAAGATATTAATTCTGAATTCTTTCTTTTGGAAGAAAGATTTGATAATGCTGACAGGTTCAATCTGAACAATAAGCCAATCAAACTTCCAGATATCTAGTTTTATTTTTTTCAAAGATGATTGTTAATTTTGTTCAATGTTTTAGATATATTTTTATCAGTTCTCACTTATGGATCTGAGACTTGGACACTTCATAGAAGAGCAATACAGAGACTTCAGACCTCTCAAAGTATGGAGAGATGCATATTAGGAGTAACAAGAAGAGATCGAAAACAATATATGAGTAAGAGAACAAACAGGTGTTACTGACATTGAAAAAATTAAAAGACAAGTGGAGTTGAGCTGGACTTATTGCTAGAAGAGAATAATAGATGGACAATTGAAATCTTAAACTGGATTCCAAGAGATTGTAAAAGACCCAGAAAGAGACTACATGTGAGATGGATGGATGAAATAGGAAAGTGCAGGGGTAATGTGAAGAGAATCTAAAGATCAGAGATGGATTGAACTTGGAGAGACCTTTATCCTGAAGTGGATTGATAATGGTTAATGATGATGATGGAATTCATTTAATTTTTAATGGTTCAGTAGCTTGAACTAAATAAGGCATGATCCAGTTTTTAAATCCTAGAAATGTAACTTTACATCATTAGTAACTATATAGTTTTCAAGAGAATATCATTTGTACAATAGATGACACTAAAATACAGAAGTCATTTATGTAGATATGATTTGAGGTATAGGATATACTTCTGAATGAAAATAAACCAAACAACACAGGATTCTCATATTCATTAGATAATGTATGAGACTTCATAGGATGGCTGAAAGTTTCCCATCATTTTGTTGATGAGAATACAAATACCACAAAACATACCGTTATTTTTATTATTTAAGTATAAAAGAGCTCACTTCTAAAGTCAGTAATTTCGCACTGTGCTGTATTTCCATATTAAATCCGGCAGAACTTCTAACTTCATATAGTGAATGAATAAATAATGCTGTTATGTACACAGTATGTCTCAGGTGAAAAGGTTGAGATGACTAGTTCTCTCATCAGGGTATCTGCAGCGCTATCTCTGTAAATGTTCTTCATACTGAAAGTTTACCTATTCACAAAAATTTTAACCAATCAGAATGTCTAGATCATGAAGTACAATATGCATTGTGATTCATGATGGAACAATGTGCTAACAAAAAATTGTTATAATTTGAACTATTGAAATGTTTCAAACTATATGGCAATAAAGCCATGACTACAAGAAGTTTTCAGGTGGTTTGCAAGATTTCATGTTGGCAGGGAGGCATTGAAAATGATCCATAAAGATACGAAATGTACATTTCATACTGCAACTCATGAATCGGACATGCTAGAGCCATAAAGTTTTATGATGAATAGTTAAACTATGTCACTATATAATATATGTATTATTCAGAGATGGCGCTGCTGGCAGCTTGGAAACAAAATTTGTCTTCTTTCCACAGAGATACACTGTAAAGATAAAAAATGTATGATCCAGCCTTCCAAGTTATGTTTGTCTAATGATTTACATTCAGTGTTTAACAAAGAGATCTTCAGAACGTAGGATCTAAATTTATCTAAGAAGACTGATTGACTTTTTAGATTAAATATTAAATAGTTGGAGTTTACTATAGTTGTGATAGTAAGTTTATTTTTTCCGCAATTACTAAAACGAATTTAACAAAATTTCCTCAAGACTAAATAAAAATAAATGGTTTATTACTCAGGAATTCATAAGTTTAAGCATCAAAAGTGATACTGGGCTTGAATTCTTTGAACCCTGAGCTCCAAAGACAGATTTGCATCTTTCAAAGATGTTCATTCAATCATGAGGGGCTTTTTGACCATGAACACGAAAAAAATGAATGGTGCATATTTATTGATTAGTCAAAAGTCAACTTGAAATTGGATCTTTCAAAAAATATTGGAGATCTAAAGGTCGGAACATTTTCACCAGAATTGAATCTAGGTATATCAATCTCATGATTTTTATATTAGGTAGAACAATAAACTATTTTTAAAAGAATTGGCCAAATGTATCTGTTCTAGGCAAGAGAAATGCTGTGAACAATACATTTATTGACTCCATCTTTTCCTTCTTTACAAGTCAAACTAAGCTCATAAAAACTATTAATATGATGGATCAAATGAGAACTGCATTAATAGAGAAATAAATTTTGCCCTGTTCCATAATAACAAGAAGTGTTTTTTTAAGACCCTTGAAAAATATCAAGAAATGAGCATAGTTTGATTGAACTTCATAAAACTGCAAGCAGTCTTGCAAAAATATCTACATAAGTTTTTAGTCAAATTACGAATCGAAAAATCGCAATTTTATTATGGAATGGCATAAATATGTCATTAAAGGTTCTTTTTTTTTTTTGGAGTCTCCGTCTTTTCTTAAAAAAAATTGAGTGCAATGAGCAGCAAACAGAATTCTTCTCAATTCATTTCTTTCGAGACTGGTGGAATCCCAGTAGATTGGTTGACTACTGCTATTCTTCAAGAAACATTCCTTTCATAAAGTTCAGCAGAAAAAAGACACTTCCTAAATTACAAATTTGTTTGATTAGATTTTAAAAAATAATTAAATTGTGTACTATATTAAAAAAAAATATCAACAAAAATTTTATTTAGCAGACAAAAAAAATCATTTTCATCTTTAGGGCACTCTATGCTTTTTTTTTATTCTCTGGTTATTATTATGCCAAAATTTTCCCAATGACTTTGTTGTTGAAATTTCATCTCATTCTCAACATAGATTATTCTCCTTCACTATGCACCATTTAGGTAATCACATTCAACACACCAGGATTGCTTGCAAAAACTATTTCATTTGCTAAATATTACATATTCAAAATTGATTTGGAAAAAGTCTATGGCTGATAATTTCTTATAAATCGATTTAGCCAGTTATCCTTTAAACAACTATTTGCATGAACTTTTGTTGCAGACTGTGTTAGAAAAGTATGCATCATCCCAAATATCTTTCTGCTCTCTACATGGAATTTGAGGTGATAGCAATTTTTTTGAAGAATCCACCAGCATATCCAATCATGACAGTGAACCTTTGGCTTCAGTAATCACTAAATTATTTCCTTAGCATACTAATTTGTACCTCATTTACTAAGATCAGTTATTGCAGTTTAAAATTACCCAATCCTAGAAACTCCATTGAGTGCCAAACTTAGGCTCATTAATAGATTTCTTTGGTTTCTGTTGTCATTGGCAATTGTCATATCTGACCTTGCCTTTAGAAGTGGACTATTCCAGATTACTTGCCCGATTGGCTAGCACCCGGCTGCTATCCAATGGGGATATATCCTTCGTTTGGGTTTGCACACATAAATCCGAGTGTTTCCAGTAAGGTAGGGGATCTGCCATAAATAGTCAGCCTTTTTGGAGGCAAGGTGGAGTAATTACTTCTGTCAACCTGAATTTGTTCTCCAATAAAACCTCTGCTATCAGCAAAAGTATTTCTCTAGTCATTATTGTGACATCCACGCAGTGAGCAAGTCCAAATATGGACTGGAAACTACTATGTTCATGACCGATTCGAGGCAAGCTGTCTGTGCAACCAGAAAATTCTGAACTGGAGCTGACTCGAGGCAAGCTGTCTGGTACAGCAGAAGAGTCTTACTTGAGCTCATGAGGCAGGCTACTTATGTAGCTGGAAGTGAGTTCCATTACTCAGTACAACTACGTCAGAATTAATTTCTATAAACCTTATTTATATGTTGTATTAACGAACATGTGTGTATATTTTTGTAACTAATAAATTATACATATTAATTGTTGAATAGTGTCATCATTTGTCTGTTGGTTGGAACCGAACCTGTAAGCCAAGTCAAACACAACAGCGACACCAAACTCTTGATCAATATCTATATGCAAAAGCTTTTGATAAAAGCAATCTTACAGTCAATTGATTGGAAAGTCAAATGATATTTTAGTATTAAAATAATTGGATTAGTCCTCCATTTGACTTCACTGATATGGTTTTTTGCTTTTCTGAAAGTTGATTCAAAAACCTGTAGTTCTAAAGTTTGCTGCTATTTTTCACAATAGAGACATCTAATAAGTTTGTGAGATGTGTGTTCTTCATTTTAAAAAAGTCATATATATATATATATATGATAACAAAATGGATTAACTAAATACAGAAAGTAAGCTGGGAATTAAGTTAGAATAATATATATAATTTTTTTTATTATAAAAAATGCTTTTATTTATTTACTGTTTTCTTCAATGACAAGTTGGATTTTTATATTTAATGTTAAATAAAGGTGGGGGGGGAGACAGAAATTAATTAATTCAATCACTAGTTGTAAGAATTAGTGATTTAATTAATTTCTGGATGCCTTCTGCTTTTATTTTAAGTTAAATGTGAAAATCCCAGTTATGGTTGAAGAAAACATTTATTTTTGGCTTTTTAATGCAAAGTAAAAATAACAGTAAATCACCAATATTATAACAACTTTTCACTTCAGTGCCATCTTACATGAGCTTAAATAATCAGTGATTACTGGATGCATTTAAAATTCTTATTCTTAGTATTTAAACCCACCTATAGACTGTTTTCTGCCTTTTGTTCTTTATTATTAAGGCCTGGCATTCAAAGTAGGCAGGACTGCAGCAGCCAAGCTAAATTCATTTTATCTGATGAGTTAAATCTGCCTAAGTTTGAATCCAAGTCATCCTGCTTTACCAATTATTAACATTCCTAGTCAGGAGAATGAACTGAAGGTATCAAAATATATCATTATTGAAGTGGGATCAGATCTTTATAACTCCAAACAGCTTGACTTTGTTTTAAAATCTTAATCTGTATTGAAAAATGGAGTTAAAAGTGATTACTGGATGCATGTTTGCAGTCCTTACAACTTTGAGTCTCATTGATTAAGCCTAGAAACCGATGAGAATTTAAATATTAAGGATTTTTATATGTATCTGGTAATTACTAAATATTCCAATTTACGCTAGATGGCTCTGGAATGGAGAGCTGTGAAAATATGCAAAAGATTTGGATAAATAATTTATATCAGTATACTTATTGTACAAAAGGTGGGATGATTGTGTTAGGAGGATTGTTGAGTGTTATAGTGGTAAGGAATGAGTTAAAAGAATAGATGCATTAATAAAAAATATGAAGATGGAGAGTAAAAAGAGTTTAAATATATATAGAAGTAAACGGAACATTGGGTGCAAGTTAATTTCTGATAATTGCAAAGAAAGTAGTTTATTGTTTAATGCTCGAAAGGGATCTTTAGCAACAAGAGAATATACACGTAAATGGAAAAATATGGATGATTTAGTCAGGCATAGAAAATATTATGCATCTGTTAATTGAATGTAAATGCTTAAAAGCAGAAAGGGTACAAATAATGAAGTTATGGAAGAATAAATATGAACAAAGTGATTATACAGAAAGTGGATTATTGGTTTTTATGTTGGGTTTGGGAAAATATAAGGGGGATTTAGATATAAAGGCCATAGAGTTGACAAATATTATGTTGTGGAAATGGGATGGAGCAGAATATGGGAAAACTTAGAGTGGGGAATGGAAAATAAAGTGGCTAACAGGTTTCTCAGGCCATAGTTGCTGAGATTCCTGACTCTGTATAAGGAGAAGTCACAGTGCATCACATCACAAATAAAGATTTCAACATTATGGCAACATAGTCACAAAAGGTTTAAACTAAATGCAGGTAAAATAAGATTAATTTGTAATACAAAAAAAATATTTCTTATTGTAATGGCAGATGATGTTGTGGAAGATATTTAAACAAAATATAGGTATTGCCAAACTTCAACTGAAACACACGATTTGCAAATAGGAATATAACTTGAAAAGTATAGCATTACTCCCATCATGCAATAATCTATCTCCCCTATATATTCATATTTCCCATAATGCTATCTGTTTTCCATGTGGTAATTAGCTATAACACTTGTAATCAATAAATTGATATCCAATAATCACAAATGTCAAATAATGAAGTTGAATTTGTATACTAATAATAATAATGTATAGGAAAGAAGAAAGACAGACAAACACTAAGTTTTAACAAGACAATTATTTTTTAAAAACAAAATAATAGTGAATACTACTACCAAGTATCTGAATATGGTCTAAACGAGCATTTTATAGCAGTTAAAAAAATATATATAAATGTAAAAAATATATATACATGCAAAAATAATAATAATGAATATCTACGATTTTTTGATTTAATATTCAGAGAGAATAAAATGTTTTAAGTCTAATATAATAAAAAAAAGATTAATGAATTAGACAAATATAATTTTTTCTGAATGAATAAAATACAGTTTTGCCCTATTTCTTGAAGGATTAAATGAAAAATTATTTTTTGAGCAGATACACAGAAGATTGGTTTTGGATTACTTTTTAGTATTTTATTCAGTAGTCACCATAGCAAGACAATCTTTTCCTCTTCCTAGAATAGATGTTTACATTTTTCTTAGGATATTTTTCTTTTAGAAATTAAAAACTAACTGCAACCTTGATAATTATTTAAATTGTAATTAGATAATATAAAAGTTTAATTTTTATAGTTTCTTTCAAATTTTACCACTTTAATTTTCTCTCCTTTTATATAAATTCCAATTCTATATATAATATTAAAGGTAAGTATCTGGCTGTTACATCTACAGGTGAGACAAGATAATTAAAGTTAATCCTAATCTTCTGACACATTCAAAATAAACTTTCGTAAAGACAGGCTTCGGAAAAATTTCCACATAAGCAAATTTCTAGGGAATTTTATATTTTGGCAGATCAGTGCAATTGGTACACTTATTTAAGTCTAATAGTGGTCCATTTCTTAAAACTGAATTTTTTCTGTCACAATATAATTTTTCCGTTTACAATTGCTTCATATAATGATATTGCTTATTTTTTATTTTGCTGGCTATTTATCATGATTTTAATTGGTGTGGATTTAACTGGCCCAGCTTTCTTCCCAAAGTCAAAGTGTTTTTTGTTTTTTTTTATGTGTCAAAGCATCGGCCGGGACTACTGTTTGTAAGGCAGCTGTGCTAATCATTCGGCCACCAACGCTTGACAGATTTTTTTTTTTTTTAAATTATTAAATACTTTTTTCAAGCTAAGATCAATAAAATCAAATAATAAGTACCTATTTTTTAAAAAATAATTAATTTTACTGAACGTGTTTGTTTTTCAAGAGTTAATCATTTAATTACGATTCATTAAGTTAATTATCATTGATTAACTTACAAACTTATGAACATGATAACTATTATAAAGTGAATTACAACTGAATGTTTTACTTTTTTGTTTTTCTTTTTAGAATTATATTATTTAACACATGTTAATTTATATTGAAGGACTATACAAGTTTATTTAATCTTTGATGTTAAATAATTTACAGTTTTGTCAAACTATCGATTATTTAATGCTTATTTTCAAATAATTATGTGTACTTTGTCTAAATTCATTTTTCTCTTTTTAAGTTTTAAATATATATGAGCACACTTACTACATTATGTATCATGAAATCAAGCCCCAATGATAAGTCCAGTCTGGGGATTTAAATATTAAGGATTGAATATTCAAGCTTAACTTAGATGGCGCTGGAGTGGAGAGTTTTTATTTCATGAAAATAAAGATTTCAATGTTATGGCGTCATAGTCACAAAAGGTTTAAACAAAATGCCAAATAAAATAGTATTAATTTATAATATATAAAATGTACTGAAATAAAATAGTTTCTGATTTTGTAAAAGAAATCAAAAAGGAATAGTGTGACTTTTGAAACTATTGATGGTTGAAAATCAATAATATCTCCGATTTACATAAATATTACTATCTATATGAACTTTGTAATGTGTGGTTGAAAGACCAGTGGATTGGGTCTGCCTTCATAAATAGAATTACCATATTCTGTAGTGGTTTGTTCAATTAATTAAAAAGGTTACCAAATATATACATTTAAAGATGTTTGGGTGACAACAAAAATAAGAATTTATAGCCTGAATTAATTGCATAAAATTCAGTTTTTGTTATTAAAGCCTTAATATAAAAAAAAAAAATACCTTGAAATTGAGATTTTCAATTTGTATAAAATTAGAAGTATTAAAGGCTATAATTTGGAAGACAATCTATTATCTTTGGAATCAACAATATAATTAACGTTCTTAATAAACAAATGAGGTGTCAGATGTTGAATCCCTCCATGCAGATTAGAAAATTATTTTCTAGGATTAAGATAGCATGTTTTTTGGTCAGCAGTTTAAAGAGGATATTCTTATAGAATTCAATATTCAAAGTCAGATCTTAACTCAATCATCTGTTATTCTATAATAATTGTTGCTGCAGATAGTAAATTTGGCCTAAAGTAACAGTATTGCCAGAGAAAACTCTTTTCAGAAATTTGATGAAACAATCTCCCAATGTGAAAGAGTATTTTTCACCACATTCCGCAAATGCAATGGTGACAATAGTTTATGCTTATTTTCCAGGAAGTCTTATTGAGGACCATTAGACATGTTGCTCATTGTTTTTCCAGCTGTATAATAATTAAAGAACCCCCAATGACCTGCAAAATTGCTGTAATAAAAAACGTATTAACTATGCCCAGAGTTTATATGTTTTGATACTTTGGTGTTTACTTAGTATAATCATGACAGATGAATATCAATGAATTAGGGAAATGGATCTGCAATGATACCAATGAGTGAATCAAATGACTCTAGGGATAATCATGCTAAGAAAGTTTTAATTGTATTGGAATCAGTAGTAAACTTTGCTATTCAAAAAAGGAAGTTGTCTGAAAAAGTACTAAGAAATAGTTTTAAAGTTTAACATCTCATATATAAAGAACCTGCACAAAATTTCTAAGTAAAATCATATTGCTAAGAAATTTTATTAAAATTATAAAATAGATTCTTTAATACACTTTTTCTTTTCAAATCTTAGTTTTGTTTTATTTGAAAAGTAAAAAGTCTATTAAAGAATTCATTATTTTTGTAATTTTTAATATATTAGTGGACTATACTTGCACACAATGAAATGATTATTATTGAATTTAGTAAATGATAATTTTTTTTATTTTAATTTGAAACTGCCTAAAATTAAAATGTATATCATTTGTAAATTTATAACTAAATTAATTATGCATTTTGACTTGCTTAAGGGAGGTTTTGGGATTTTGGTATGATATTATAAGACTTTATATAATATACATTTTTTGTATGTTAATATTTTAGTTGTAACGTTAGTGTAATTTAGAGAATAATTCTATGGATATGGAGAATAATAATGGACATAAATTAAAACAGAATTATTGTTGATTTCTATATTGATTTCTTCATTTTATTTTCATTAATAAATATGATAATAACACGAATCACTGAAACCTTTGACAGAAGCACCTTAAAAATGTCAAAGGTTTCGATCTTTCACGTTATTATTATATCATCTGCTTGTGCTTAATAAATTATTATATTTACATTAATAAATATGTTAATTGATTAAATCAGACTATTCTCAATTTATTCTTATTATATGTATATTTTCACTTTCAAGACATTATTAATTAAAAATAGTTTAATAGCCACTTCCATTACTTTCAATGTGCTTTATATTAGCTAGAATCTGGAAGCAATAGTTAGGGGAAATTAATAACAGTGCAAGAAGGTTAAAATTATGTCTGTAGGATAGCCCTTCACTTTTGAAAGGGATACCCAGTCCAATAACTTTTACCAGCATTAAGAGTAAATTCATAACTATCTTTAATAGCTTATAGCCTTTGCAAATAATTTAGGGTTAGTTGATTTATTTAAAAATATAATAGTTCTCTGAAAAGACATTATTGAATAACTGAAATTATTTGATATCATCAGTAGTTAAAAGTTAGGTATTTGGTGTTGTATTTTATTATGACCAAATTGCTAAACCCCATCCAAGTGTCAATATTGCTTATTCTAATATCTATGATTAATGGTGCCGTTCATAGCCTATATACAGATAGTACCAATTGTCTTCTTTGTTACAATATATATATATATATATATTAACATAACAGCCAAAGCGTAATAAAACAAAGAAATATATGTGTGTAAGATTGAAATATAATTAACATTGCAATTAGAACTCTATACAGTATGAAATATGTCTTGAATAAGTTTTCCCAAATTTAAGATGTAATCTTCCAGCAAAAATTATTTTAGGTATTCTTGTTATAAATACTGAGATCAAGTATCAAAAGCTCTGATTTTCCTTGGACACTACTGGATAACTTATAGGATGAAACTGTCATCACTAAGTGAATTTTTAATTATTATAAAATATTTTTTAATCACAATTTCTCTGTGGCTTCTACATTAATGCCAAAATGAAAATTAGGACTTTTCTCTTTATGGCTATGTTGTGTTGGCTTGGCTTACAGGTTTGATTCCAAACAAACAGACAAATAATGACCAACTACTCAACAATTAATATGTATAATTTATTAATACAAAAAGTATACACACATGTTAGTTAATCAAATATATAAATATAGTATATACAAGTTAATGATGAGGTAGTCATGCAGAGTAATGGAACTCACTTCCAGCTATATTGGACAGCTTGCACCAAGTTGGCTCTAGTTCAGACTCTTCCAGCTGCACTTAGACAGCTTGCCTCGAGTCAGTTGTGGACGTACCAGTCAGATAAATTCTTAACATTTTCAGGTTATAATCAGTTTTAGCACTTTTCTTTGAACTTAACTATTCCATTATCTAGATTATGGAATGGTTAAGTCAAAGAAAAGTGCTAAAACTGATTATAGCCTGAAAATGTTAAGAATTTATCTGACTGGTAGAGATCTCTGTTGAGATTCTTTGCTTTCTTCAATGTTAAATAACAGTATAAATTTTGAATTAATGGATCTGTTGTGAAATTTATTGTAATTACTAATTATTGTTTACAGTATTTTATAAGAATTAGTAAATTATAAATTTTACTTACAAAAATTATTTTATCAGACAGTGTTTGAATCATAAAATATGCTATATATTTATATACAGGTCCCACCTTAACAATTTTATTTAATATTGTATATAAACACATTAATAAAAAAAAATAAACAGAATGGGAAATAAGATATGGACACATTTTAAAATAAAATTAAGGAAAAAATATAAGTAAAAATCTATAAATTAGTAAATCTAATTGATATAAGTGGTATATTTCTAATCTTATTTTTTAGCAAAGACAATTGATAGGAAATATTTAAATTTAAGATTTGTTTAAGTTTTAGCAGTATTAAAATTCATGAGTTATATATAATAAGAGGAGGGTATATACATGTTTTACTGAATTATTTTTAATTCAGAAAAGCTTTGGAATTGATAGTGCCAAATTAATAGTATTTCGTATGTATTGTAAAATGAATTAGAATATATCTTAAAATAAGAGTCATAGATCACATGACCCAATTCTCTTAAACTTGTAAAATATAATCAGTGGGGATTGCCTATTCCTGAACAAGCTTTGTGATAAATGCGTAGCCAAAGCAAGCACTTAAAATATCTATCAGGAATCCCCCCCCAAACCTCTGACCATGGTTTTGTGCTTTGGCACTCCTCGGAGAGGTGCTAGGGTAGGTTCAGACACTGGATCTAAAAATACCAACCCAAGGCCAGCATTTATTTAAAAGTTATCTATTGAGTGGAAAATCTGAAATTTTCAGATATCTACATGTCTTCAAACCCAGCTATCCAACTCAAATAGCTATAAGGGGCTGAGAGATCTTCAGCTATACCATATATTAGTAGTCTTAGCAATATAACATTGCATAAGACTTAAAGCAGAGACTATACCTAGTTAAAATATCATAGATCACACAACCCAATTCTCTTAAGCTTGTAAGATAACCCAATTCTCTTAAGCTTGTAAGATATAATCAATGAGGATTATTTCTGCTTTAAGTCTTATGCAATGTTATATTGCTAAGACTACTAATATATGGTATGGCTGAAGATCTCTCAGCCCCATATAGCTATTTGATTGGATATCTGGGTTTGAAGACATGTAGATGTCCGAAAATTTCAGATTTTCCACTCAATAGATAACTTTTATTAGATAAATGCTGGCTTTGGGTTGGTATTTTTAGATGGTCAGGGGGGGGTTCCTGACAGATATTTTAAGTGCTTGCTCTGGCTACGCATTTATCACAAAGCTTTTTGAGGAATTGGAAATCCTCATTGATTAGAATATATCTTATTTCACAATCTCCTACTAGATGGCGCTTTAGAGGAAAAGGCAAAGGTGTACCTTACGTGATAAAGTTTTCCATTTGAAATGCTTAAATAAGATTAGGAAGGATGTTACAGGTGTATGGTTGTGTAGATAATGTATAAATGTGATAAAAGATGTGTTTTTAAGTGTAGATAGTTTAAAGAAAAAGTCAGGAGAAATGGAGGAAAATATAGTTAAGGAAGATAGAATAGAGTGTATTTTGTGGAGTGGCAAGAGATATGGATGACAAAATAAATAATGCAATGGAGATAGTTAGCTAAAGAATAAATAAGATAAAAGAGGTAAAGGATGTAGAAGTAAAATTAAAATCAGAGATAAAGTGTGAGCAGATCAAGGAATTAATAAATAGAAACATTAAAGAACTAAATAAGAAAGTCCAGAAAGTAGAAGTGAATGTTACAGATAAAGTAGGGAAAATAAACTATGTGACAATCTTGATAGGAGACTCACTAATTAGAGGATGTGGATATATAATCACAAGGGAAAATAGAAATAAGAGTATGTTTACCGGAGTTAGGATTAGGGATGTTACTGGTAAGGTAAAGAAATGAGGAATATAGACATTTATGTTATAGTAGGCACAAATAATTCATCAGAATCATCAGAGAGAGTTATGGATGAATACAAAGAATTGATTAGTAATTTGAATAAGATTAAAGGAAGAATATGAATAAGTTGGATTACTACCAAGATTCTACAATAGATATATGTTAGATAGGGCATGCTCTTTAAATGAGAGATTGAAAAAAGTTATGTGAGAGAAATAATGTTATGTTTGTGGATGTGTGGGATTTTTTGATTAGTAAGAGGGAATTAGATAGTAAAGATGGATTGCACTTGGCAAAACAAGGAAGTGAAACATTAGGAGGTTTGATTTAGAAAAAAATATTGTAGTTGGGGAACCTTACAAAGAGCGTAGGGTTTTTAATTACAGTATTATTAAAAAGGTTAAGAATGGATGGGATGTAAGGAGTAAAAAAGGGTAGATGATTTAGATATAAATGTAGAAGTGGAGAGGGAATTGTTCTGTAAAACTAATGGTAAATAGAATGGACGGGATGTAAGAAGTAAAAAAGGGTAGATGATTTAGATATAAATGTAGATGTGGAGAGGGAATGGTTCTGTAAAACTAATGATAAATAAAGAAGAAATTGTTAAAATTGGATATTTAAATATACAAGATGGTAGGAGACCAGAAAAATGTCTGGAATTAAATAAAGCAGTTAAAAATGAAGAGCTTGAGGTAGTAGCAGTAGTGGAAACACATCTAAGAGAAGAAGAACCTACACAGAAGACTTGGTATGACAGAGTATAAATAGAAAATAAAAAAAGGATGGTGGTACAGGAGTTATGTTAAAAAAAATATTTGAATAAGCATCAAGAACATTTGCTTGAGATAAGATTAGGAAGGCAAGAATGGATGGTAGCTTTAGGGTATATAGCCACTGGAGATAGTCAAACTATAATGGAATGGAACAGTAGTATATATGAATGCCTAGTTAAGGATATTTAGAGTTTTAACAAAAGGGGGGAATAAATAATGGTTATCGGGATAAAAATAGGCACATTGAAGAAATTGATGACATGGATAACAAGAATGGACAGTTTTTGAAAAAATTTTGTCAGAGTGAATCTGGAAATTTATCAAATATTTATGAAAGACAATACACATGGTCTAGAAATAATATATTTCACACAATAGACTATGTATTAGTAGAGAAAGAAAGAATAAATAAAGTGCAAGTATTTGATAATGAAGAGAGACTATATAATAGAGATCATAATTTCTTCATAGTAGAAACAGTAATGTGATGAAAAATGGTAATAAAAGTAGAAAGGGTAGTGAAAGATGTGGATGGAGGCTGAATGGTAAGAAGAATGTAAAATAAAAGTAGAAGAAATTATGGAAGAGTTTGTTGGAGATGAATAAAAGGACTGGTGTGGTGAAGTAGAAAGAGTGTGTCAAATAGGGTTTAAGGTGAGACTATTCAGAAAAATAAAAGTAATAGAAAATTGAGAATTAGTAAAAGTGTAAAAGAGAGGAAAAAGCATGCAGAGAATATAAATGTGCTATTAAAAACAGAAAATGAATAAAATGTTAATGATAAATGGAAAAAATACTTTTTAAAAAAAGTTGGCTAAAACAAATAATTATAGAGAGAGAATAAAATTAAATAATAAATTATTAGAGGATATTAATAAAAGTGGAAAAAATGGGAGAAAATTTTTTAGAAATATATTCTTAAAAAAAGGAATGTAGGGGAGAGAGAAATAGTATTACTAAATGATGAGGAAAAAGAATATAGCTCAAAAGAAGAATTACAGACAATCTTAAATAAGTATGTAATGGATGTAGAAAAAGTGTTAGATGTGAAGGACAGAGTGATAACAAACATAAATGAGGCAGGGAAGAAATTGGAAATAAAAAGAGGTTGGATGGATGGGCAGCAAAGATGGTGATGAATTTAGGAAATAGAACAAAATTAAATCTATTGTCATGTTTTAATAAGATGGCACAGAAGAGAGAATTTCCAAATAGCTGGTATAATACAAGAGTAAGCCTATTATTCAAAGGATAATAGAAGGTTAAACTATTCTAGATTGATAGCAGTAACATCAGGGTTATATAAAGTTATTGCATATATGGTGGCTAGAAAAGTGGCAAAATGGATAGAAGAAAATAATACAGTGGGAGAAATGCAAGGAGATTTTTGATTGGACAGGCATATAAGAAAGTTTATTTGTAGTCACACAACTTATAGATATGAGTAGGAATACAGGTAGACAAATTATATATGGTCTTTATAGATATAGAGAAGGCATATACTAGAATAAATAGAAATAGATTATGGGTAAGTTTAGTAAATTTGGGAATGGATGGAGCTTTAGTGGATCTTATTAAGAGATTGTATGAAAATAATTAAACATCAATTAGGAATTATAGAATCAGAGTTAAAAATGGGGTAGGACTAAGGCAAGGATGTCTTAAGTCATCCATTTTATTTTTGTTATATTTGTGGAAAATGAGAAGAGTAGTAGAAAGCCTAGGAAGAGGGGTAGAGATACCATTAATAGATGGCAAGAAAGTGTATATATTACCATGTCTTTTATTTGCTGATGACATGTTCTCATGCAGAAAATAGGGAAGATATGGAAGTTATGTTGAAGATGTGTATAAGGGTAGTTCAAGAGATGGGGATTAAATTTAGTGAAGAAAAATCAAAAGTAATGATGATAAATGCTGGGGAAAGAGAAGATGAAATTTTTTTAAAATGTGGTGAATAGGTATAACTATTTGGGAATCATTTTAAGTAATCAGAAAAATTGCAAGGATGAATGGGGTAAAAATTGATAAATGAAGCAAAGAAAACAAACTGATAAAGAAATTAATGGTGTTTTCATATAATAAATATGATGTAACAAGAATTGTATGGAAGGAAGTGGCAGTAGCAGAGTTAAGTTATGGTAATGATGCACAAGGTTTTATATGAAAGATGCAAAAAGCAGAGTTAAGTTATGGTAAATGATGCACAAGGTTTTATATGAAAGATGCAAAAAGCAAAATAAAAATGTATGGTGTATTGCAATTGATTGATAATAAGAGAATAGCCAAAATAGTATTTAATTGGGTTATGAGTAAAGGACAGATGACAAGATGGTGAGAAAGGTAGTACAGTACGCACAAGATTTGGATCAGTATACTTTCAAAAGGTAGGATGATTGTGTTAGGAGAATTGTTGAGTGTAATAGTTGCAAGGAATGGGATAGAATAGATACATTAATAAAAAAAATAGGGAGTTGGAGAATTAATAAGGAGAGTAAAAAGAGTTTAAATATATATAGAAGTAAATAGAATATTGAGTGTGAATTAATTTATGACTGTTTAAGGCTCAAACAGGATCATTAGCAATAAGGGAATATACACATAAATAGGAGAAATGTGGGGGGATTAGTCTGCAAGATATATAAGGAAGACATGGAAAATATTAGGCATCTGTTAATTGAATGTAAATACTTATAAGCAGAAAGGATACAAGTAAAGAAGTGGGAGAATAAATATAAAAAAGTGATTATACAAAAAGTAGGTTCTTCTTTTTTTTTTGCTGGCTTTAGAAAAAGATAAGAGGAATTTAGATATAAAGACCATAGAATGAACAAAGATAATATTGTGGAAATGGGATGGAGCAGGCTAGAGAAGAATATGGAAAAAACTTAGGATGGGGAAAGTAGCTAACAGATTTCTCCAGGCATGGTAGCTGAGAGATTCCTGACAAAGGAGAAGCTATCATGCATCACATCACTTGTTTAGTCTGCAAGGCATGGAAAATATTAGGCATCTGCTAATTGAATGTAAATACTTATAAGCAGAAAGGATACAAATAATGAGAATAAATATAAACAAAATGATTATATAGAAAGTGGGTTCTTGGTTTTTATGCTGGGTTTGGAAAAATGGAGATCTAGATATAAAGTTATAGAATTGGAGAAAGATGATGTTGTGGAAATGAGATGGAGCAAGATAAAGAAGAATATGAGAAAAAACTTAGGGTGAGAAATGGAAAGGGAAGGGGAAGTGGGTAACAGGTTTCTTTGAGTATAGTGGCTGAGAGATTCCTGACTTTGACAGAGGAGAAGCCATATCACATTGCATGTATGTATTTATTCAAAAATAAAATTACAAAATAACAAATAATCCAAATCAACTTGAATTCAGTAATAAGAAAGGCAAATGTAATTTATTATACTGTAACAATATTTTTTTTAAAGGAACAATGAATTGTTTTAATTTACCAATAGGATAATTGAGTCACCCCACTTCTCAAATTATGAAGGTTTTTATCGTAATTATTTTTGGAAAACTATTAATAATGGAAAACTTCGATTTTTAAAAAATATACCATAATGGTATTTACATATTAGATCTGCTGCCCATATTTGCAATGGCAGAATAGCATACCTTTCTCCAGGGGTGGTGGTGGTGGTGGTGGGGGGTGTTTGTAACAGAAGAATGCCATAGTTGTGACTTTTTAATACATTTTGTCATCATAATTATCCTCCCCCCCCCCCATTGGAGAAAAGTATGACATTCTGCCATCACGAACATGGGTAACAGGTCTAATACACAAGTACCTAATCAGTCATAAAATTTACATTTCAATATGTGGTCTCTGAAATTTCATTTCAAATATTTATTTCCACCATTTAATTACTTATAGATCAGAATTGTTCAAAACCCAGGCTGCATGCAGACTTTGATGAGAGAACCCATCTAGAGGTTGTGATTCTTTGAGTGCAAAAATAAAATCATTTGAAACAAATGCTTATTGGATACTTTAATTCTAAAACTCACATGATCACCAACTCATGCTAGCACATAACTGTTAGTAAACAGGCAAAAACTCTCCATGTAGTAGTGCCACCTTGTGCTAACCAGAGTAATCAATGGATGCCAGAAGGCTTGTGCATAAAATCCCTATCTAGTGCCTACTCATCCAATATCCCCAGACTAGTTTCTGGCTTGTGGCCTTCATCAGTGAAGAGCCTTGGATCTGAGAGCACTGTACCTAGATCTTAAAATCTAATGCAACCCTCCAGCAGCCACCTTTTATCTCTACTTCACTACAAAACTATGAGAATGAAATTGAAAACACAATAACATTTTCAATCTAAGCTCAATAGCTCTACTGAGTTCAGACCCATATGACTATATAAGCTATTGAGCTTGGATTGAAAATATTGTGTTTTCAATTTCATTCTCATAGTTTTGTAGTGAAGTAGAGATAAAAGGTGGCTGATGGAGGGTTGCATTAGATCCTAAGATCTAGGTGCAGTGTTCTCAGATCCGAGGCTTCTCACTGATGAAGGCCACAAGCCAGAAACTAGTCTGGGGATAGTGGATGACTAGGCACTAGATAGGGATTTTATGCACAAGCTTTCTGGCATGCATTGATTACTCTGGTTAGCACAAGGTGGCACAAATATATGGAGAGTTTTTGCCTGTATATTTTAATTCCAATCTTCTTATAAGTTATATGGCTAAGCGCTTTCAGAGACCTTGAGTCTCCATAATCATAGCCTACTTTTAACTGAAGTTTAGCTGTGGTTTATGTAAAATTTATGCAGATTTTATAACAACCATTTTCTGGAGATTGCAAAGCATGATTCTTTCCGGTTTATTGCACAATTGTCATTTGCAATAAAGCAGGCTATGATTATGGAGACTCAAGATCTCTGAAAGCGCTTAGCCGTATAACTTGTAAGAAGATTGAGACAAGCTTCACTTTTTTGCGTAAAGCGCAAGCTAAAAATTACTTACTACTCAAAGGTGAAGTAGAAAACTAGTATTTTATTTCAATCATTTAATATATATATATTGTATTAATTAATTTGGGTGTGGACCTCACATAAATATTTTTGTAATGCCGTCCTTGGATTATTAAGTTTGAATAACTTTGTTACAGATGACGGTTTTTGTTTTGCAATTTTTGGGAGGACAAATACAAGCATAACATTTAATTTCTTGTGGATTTTTTTTTGTTTTATTGAACACTGATTACCATAACATTATTGTTTTAAAACATTTTTTAAAAAATTAGAAATACTTTCCATATATGAAAATAATATTAATTACATTTTAAGCATTTATTATCGTTTGGATTTTTGTTTTGTGTTACTTTTTTTATTATAAATATATATAAGCATTTAATTACTTATAGTTTCTTTATGTATTGTGTTTGCTTAGTAAATTCAATAATCAATGAATTTAATTTCTTTTAAGGTTTTTTAGTGCTTTTCTTCTGAAGCGCCACCTGGTGGATAGATCGGCAAACTTAAGGGAGATCACATAATCTTTGTTCAAAATATGAAGACATTTTTACATTTCCTTTTTGTTATTAATTTTTTTTAATTATATATGATTTGAAAGTAAAAATAAATATATATACATCTGTGTGTGTGCAAAGCACAGGAAAATGTTTAAGAAGGAAATAATATAAGTTACAAGTTGTTTTTATTTATTCCTCATTAGATAAATCTTTTTTTTTTTTTAAGATTCCGAACTCTGTAATTAGTGAGATATTTTCATATCTGAGGAAGTATGATACTAAGAATCGCAATTAATAAAAAAAAAATGTCAGCATTTTGGAAGACATGTTTGTTTTTTATTTAAAAAAAAAAAAAAGAATAAAAATGATAAATTCTTAGAAAATAATTTTTTTTTTTTTTTTTAGAATAATCTAGCGATGAACATTTTTGCAAAAATCATTAAAAAAGTTTTTCTAATTTAAAAAAAATATTTATAATTCTTCCTATGTGTAAATGTAAGTTTAAGTTCTATACACACCCTACATAGCAACGTTCAGAAGATATGCTTCAAGTGCACACATTCCATAGACAGTCAATCTCGAAATACTGCTAGTCAAGGATTTAAAAAAACAATCTGCATAATGCTTCTGTTTTTCATGTTATTGGGACAATGGATAATATGCTTTTTATCTGATTAGAAGTAAATATAATATGCTAAGAAATAGGCATTTATTTATATGTTTTAAGTACTTAGTGTTTTCTTGAAGGTTTGTGATAAATTTTAGTTGTATTTTTATATTGGACTATTTCCATCATCTAATATGAGCATTGAATGCCTTTAGATTGGTGAGACTAGTCATCTCATTGAAAAGCTCTTGCAAGAACACAAACTAATGATTAGAAGAGAGAGAAAACAGATGTGTCTAAGGTAGCAGACCATGTATGTGTCAATAAACATGTTCAATTGGGAAAATACCAAAATATTAGATAGAGCAAATTTCATTTGTTTCACTGTATCTGGTTGTTTTTTTATGAATAAACATCTCATCACTGAGAAAAAAAAAAAAAAGGTACAAAGAGGAAACTTTAAAGAAGCTGCTCACCTGACAATGTCAAAAAATCCCATAAGCTAACTTAGTGTGACTATACATAATGTATGGAAACCACTAATCAACTTTAGTCTTAGGAAAAAGTGGAGAAATCGGGAGGAATCTTATAGATAAGTATATGAAATTTCTACTGACTGTTGCCTTTGGCAGGATGGCTCAGTTGGTTAGAGCGTTACCTTAAAATTCAATACTCAAGAATCTAAGAACCCAGGTTCGAATCCCACACTAGCACTATTACTGGTCAGGCCATTAACACCTAAAGATGAGGGGAGAATAATATCTCTTGAAATAATGTGCACATATACTCTGTTTGATATGCTATTACTAACAGTAGAATGTATTTGCAATATTTAAATAAAGTTAATTTTTTCTAAAGACATCCAATACTCATATTAGATGATGGAAATAGTCCAATATAAAAATACAGCCTTATGTACTTGCCTAGAAAAATTTCAACTAAAGCATAAAGTTTGAACAAATCATAATGGTATGATTTTTTTACTTTCTACTTGTTTTATTTTGTAATAATTATGTAGAGATTAATTATCTCCCAATTTGTAAATACTTGCAAATGTTTTTTAAATTAACAAAAAAGAAATGAAGTAGATATTTGCTAGCCCATATAGGAACTATAAACAGAACTTCTTGGATTTGTCATTAAATTAATCATTTTTTGAAAATTTATAATATTTAATGTAATGAAAAATAGAATTATAAAGAAATGTTTAGTGTATTTGTGAATCAAACTAACTGGATTAATTTCAAATTAAGTAAAAATAAAATTAATCATTTCCACTTTTCTATACTGTTCATTGTATAAATAATAACTTGTGCAATTTTGAAGATTTTATATATTTATTAATTAAAAAAGTAAGTAATAGGACTTTTGAGTTAATTTGTCAAATTTTTAGTTAATAACTCGTAAAAAATAATCTTAAATGACAATCTTATTCTAATATGATTGTTTTATTTGATTGTCGACTTATTAAACTAGCACAGTAACTCTTGACCGGTCAGGCTTAAGCGAAAAATCCCTACTTTTATCCCAGACAGAATAAAATAAAATGTCTTGTGCTGTTTCAAGTATTTTTATGTCTACTTTCGCCCTCTAGCGTCATTACCTGACTGACTGATATTCAATAGAAAAAGAGCAAAAATAAAAGACCTAGAAATTATCAAATTGTGTCATATTTTATATTTAGGGAGGGGGGGAGAGAAAATATCGGATGGAGGTTTATATCTTTAAAAAAATCAATTTTATGATTTCAATCTAGTGCTTTTGTATAATCTTTGATTTTATTTTACTAATAGTTCTGTATGATCTATAAACTTTGTCGGAAGTAAAAAATAATACAAATGTTAAAATTTATTATTAATAGTCCTACATTCACTAGTCTTTTAAAAACACATATGTAATCTCGCTCTCTCTCTTTATATATATAACAAGCATATATAAATACACAACACACCTGTGCCATTGATAGTTTCAATCTTGATCCACTGCAGGATGAAGTTTCTAAGTTTAATCCAGTTTCTGTGATCCATAGACTTTCTGCACATCAAGCCAAAAAATTCCCCTATTTCATCCATCCATCTCAGCCTTTTACAATTTTTTAGGATCCAATTTAATACTTCAACTATTATCACCTTTTTTTAAGCAATATGTCCATTCTAGTTTTATTTAAGTCTCTTAATTTTTTAATAATGTTAATGATACTGTTGTTCTCTCAATTATTCAGTTCTGTCTTGTTACTTTTAGTAAACATATCTCCTTATTTAATTGTATGATTTAAAATCTTGTATTGCTCTTTTGTTGAGATTTCAAATTTAAGATCAATATGTAAGAATTGGTAAAATATATTTATTAAAACTTTTCTTTTCAAATACATAAGTATATTTCATTTTAATCTTGGGTTATTTCTACCAAATGAACTTCATTCAAGTTTAATTCTTTGATTAATTTCCTCCATCATGTTTCCATCTGCATTAAAAACTAACCAAGATATTTATAGTCATTATCTTCCTTCTAATTTATCATTATCAATATCTACTTTATTTCTCTAAAAAAAATTCATTGAACATTAGTTTTTTGGAAATTATCTTTAGGTCTACTTTTATCTGTTAACTCGTGCAACTTTTTCTGAAACATTATTTGAAAAAATAACCACATCTTCTGCAAAATCTAAATGACTTAAATAATTTACATGTATTTTATTCTCTTAGCTTCCAATGTTGTTGTACTTTATAATAATGTCGTTCCACTTCGTTTCCAATATTTGCATATTTGTAGTAAAGTATTTTGTAAACCAATTGCCTCTAAAGCTTTTCTTCTCATTTTACTCAATTTAATAATGACTTATTAATATTAAACATTTCTTCTAATTATTGTAATCTTTTTTCATTCAAAAATATTGTGCATTTGTATATAGACAAAACTATCCATACAATAGCGCCACCCAGTGCAAGCCAGAGCAATCAATGGATGCAGGAAGATTTGTGCATAATATCCCTATCTAGTGCCTACTCATCCAATATCCCCAGACCAGTTTCTAGCTTGTGACTTTCATCAGCACTATTATACAGAGAGTTACTGTTTTACTAACAGTTATGAGCAAGCATAGGTGATCATGTGACATTTGTATATAGCTAAATAAAAGTCATCATTCAATGACAACCTGAGTATATCAAACAGAGTAGCATGATTGATCATTTACTTTAATGGAAAAAAACCAATGCAAATAATTTAGATTTATGCCCCAAATAGGTTTTCATAGTGATGGTGAAATAAAAGATTTTTATATAAATGGATCAGACCAAACATTTTAAAATTGTCATGAAAAGCTTTAATGCTGGAATTAGTAAATAATTGAAAGATAAAAATACTGAAGGTAAATTTGGTTATGGTGATCAAAATGAAAGAGAATACAGACTTATGGAATCTGCCAAAGAAAAAAAATTATATTATCAACTTCTTTGAGAAAAATGCTAAACGGAAATGGGCATGAAAACATCTAAATAAAGGAACAACAGAATTAAGAAAATACGCATTTAAAAATTATAATTTTTTAATTGATTCAATACTGGAAGTTATCATTAATTAATAAAATATAAGATAGACGTTAATGCAAAACTAGAGAAATGCAATCTAGTAAAAAATATCATATTAACAGTTGATATTCCTAACCATCAGAACCACTTCAATGTAAATTACAAATCATGATAACTGCTACTGCAGCAAAGATTGCTGATATAAAACTGCATTATTCCCTATGAATTTCCAATGGAGATAAAAAAAATGCATAAGAAAATATAAAAAAATATTTGAAAATGATTCATTAAAAGGAATATCTGGAACTCTATAAAATGATACAAATAGGAATTAATAACTGAATTGGCAAAAAGAACTATAGTGTAATGCTCACAACATATCATCTTACATAAGTTAATAATTTAAAAAAATAAATTATTAAGAAAAAGAGAAAGCAAAATAGTTAAAAGTCGATTTTTTTAAAAGAAAATTAAATTAATAAAAAGGAAAGATTGCATCATTTTTTGAGACTAAAATGTTTATTACAAATAAGGGTGGGGAAAGAGAATCACACAAGATAAAGATTTAAAATCCACTCTCTTTTTTATAATTAAAAAAAAAAAGGAAGTAAATGTTAAAAGAATAAATAAATGTGAAATGTTTTAAAATAAAAATTGTCAATAGAATTAATTAGAAAATCTTGTGAACGATCTCATCAGCAGGAATACCCTTAAAATTTGAAAGATTTCTGGCCAATAAGATATTAGATGAATCTAGGAAAAAAATAGATAAAAATGTAAAATTAATTAAAACCAAATTAAAACTATGATAAAAATTAGACAATGGGAAAGTTAAGTATAAAAGTAGCAGCTTATCCATTATTATCCAGTTTCCAGATTGTTTTTGAAAGTTTTCTCAAAGTCAGTTCAGTTCATTCATTGCTGAGTTCGAGTCATTCGTCATTACTGAGGGCATAGAGTCAGTCCTTACTGCTGTGGAAAATATAAACAGAAACTGCAGAAGTAGCAACATGCATTGCTAGAGAACCTTTGGAATCTTTAACTGGGCTTCATGCCCTATCAAATTCTCATTTATAATATAGATGCTGCTACATTCTCTCTCTCTCACTGACCTGAAGCCATCACTGGAGACCAAAAGGCCAGCCAGTTGGAAATCAAAATCAAAGAAAAGTATCAACTTCAGAAAGATGATATCATCTCAACCTAATGAAAAACCTAGGTAAATATAATTTATCAATCATAAACTGTCTAGACATATATTTTTTAATAAAATGAACTATATGTGAATAAATAAATCTAGACATATATTTTTAAATATGAATGCATGTGAATAAATAAATGCCTAAAATGTTGCTTCATCTATATTCTCCCTCTTTTAACTGTGTCACCAATAATTTAAAGATTAAAAATATTTCCATGTGTTAATTAATACTGCGCTGGGTACCCTGATTAAGATTGTGAGTTAGCATGGATATATTTCAAGTCTGGCTTTGTGTGCCTGTCATCCAGGCATGCCAGATATATATAACATATATGGTGAGATGGCATCTGAGACTTGTTCTCAAAGCAAATAAAGTGCTTTGAATAACAGGCATTGTCCCAGCAGTATGGAGGGGCACTATGATCAGGAAAGATGGTTGGGATTTTCTGTTTGTGTAGCCTTGATCTGGCCGTAGGTATTGTTGATAATTAATCTACTAATGATATTCTATCTTTCTGCTTGAATGTGCAATCTGATGCCAGAGGCATAAAATAATAAAGCCAATCATGTAAAGTAAATAATAAAACATTCGTAAATAACCATATGAGTAAAATAACAAAAGGTTAATAAATAATAATTATAATAAAAATTATAAATATAAAAATATTTGTAGACAATAGATGGTTACAAAGCCACAAAGGTCCATGTTGCGTACAGGATCGTTACAATAAAAAAGAATAAAAGTTTCATAAATATAAAACAATTTCTTGGTATTAGAAGAAACAATGAGAAGAAAAGATGGAATTATTGCTTTAAAAAACCAGATGTAATAAGTATGGAAAAGTGTTCTAAAAGCAATTATGTATTAATGAAGAACAGAGATGAAGCACCCATTACGATTACTATACTTTCTAAGTTGCCGAATATTTTAAATGATTAGGCAAAATATGCAATTAAATCTATATAAAAAAGCAAAGCTCCAGGAAATGATGGGGTTATTATTAATATCTTTATAAAAATCAGTGAAGAAAAAATAATAATGGAAAAGCTAAATAATAAATGCCTAAATGATAAAAATATACCAGATAATTGGAAGAATACAATAGTAATATTGATATTTAAAAAAGAAGATATTGGAAATTGCAGCATATGGATCTCCTACCACTTCTATACAAAATCTTTATAAAGGTAATTACAAATCCGCTACAGGAAATTTTGATTTCAAACCAATCAAAAAACAAGTTGGATTTCAAAGGAATTTTACCACAGTGGATTGTATCCAAGTATTGAGAGAAGTTATATAAAAGACCAATGAATAGGAATTATCTTTAAGCTTTTGACTTTTAGATTATGAAAAGGCATTTAATTTTATAAGCATTTTAACCGTGATTAAAGCTTGGGATTATCAAAATAAACATTTAGGATATTGTTATACTCTGAAGAGTATTTACCAAAATGAGTGAGCAGTAATTAGATTACACTGTAATATTTAAAAGATTAACATAGATATGAGTATACAACAGGGAAATTCCCAATGTCCCAAAAATTGTTAGCAGTTTTATAAGAAGTATTTAGTGAATTGTATTTGTATGACCAACAAATAAAAACTCAAGACTTTAATTTATTTTTAAGACTAATATTCTTCCAAAAATAAACAGTAATAAAAACTAAATAAAAAAATGTACACACGCACGCACACACACACACATATATATATATTTGTAACATTACAGTTACACTTATAAATTATAAAAAATTTACTGGTTTTAATTAGTTTGATTAATTTGGTTTTTATAGTTAAGCAAATGTATTTATCACTTTCATTTGGTTAAAGAGTATAAAATATAGCTATTATTATATTCAAATCGTCTCTCATATTAATATTTATAAGAAATATATAATAAATTATTTTTGAATAGATTTATGAGCTGATTTTAAATTAGATTTCAAAATTTTGTATGAAGAAAATATATTAAAACAGGCAAACCTCTCCATACAGTAATGCCACTCAGTGGAAGCCAGAGTAATCAATGGATGTCAGAAGGTTTGTGCATAAAATCCCTATCTAGTGCCTACTCATCCAATATCTCCAACTAGTTTCTGGCTTGTGGCCTTCGTCAGTGAGGAGCCTTGGATCTGAGAGTACTGCACCTAGATCTTAGGATCTAATGCAACCCTCCAGCAGCCACCTTTTATCTCTACTTATCTACAAAACTATGAGAATAAAATTGAAAATACAATAATATTTTCAATCTAAGCTCGTTTTGCCTGTTTTAACAACAGTTATGAGTAAGCATAAGAAATGGTGATCATGTGAAGAAAATATATACGTTTTTCGACGCTATTTTTATTGAGAAATAACATTGTAGATCATGTAAATCAAAAAAAGTACTACATACACAAAATTGCTAGTTCAAAAATAAGAATTGGATAATAGGAGTATGAATACAACATTCCATGTTAATTATAGATAAAGAAACAATTATTATACTTATATGTTGTGTGTAAAGGCGTGTGTGTGCTTGGAAGATTTTATATTCTAATATTTAAAACTTTATTTAACAAAAATTGATATTAGTTTGTTAAAAATATTTATATGGTAATAAGTAAGTTATTAAAAATCAATTTAAAATAAATATCCAAGAGAAATTTGGAATTTTGTAATTTATTTACTTGAATAGAATATTTGTAATATTGTTTTGCCTTCAAATCCAGAAATGAAAGTTTTGGCTGCATTTGTTTTAAAAATCTTAAATTTTAATATTTTGAGCAGCAGAAACTATGGAAACCTTCCTGGACAAACTCAGAAACCCCAGTGCATAATGGGAATATTACATAACCTAGAGATCACATGATCATCAGCATAAAAGCAGGATTTGACAAAAATTAGACAGTCTGGAAAAATTTTCATTGCTAATAGGACTTTACGTTATCCTCAATTTTAAATAATCATTTTGGTCTTCAACTATCTGATGGCAGGCTGAGGGAACAATCTGGGCAAGTGCCTGTGTTTGACATCTGACTTCTTTTTCATCATTCCAGAGGAGAGATAAAACACAACAATGTAAACAGAAATTATCATTGAACCCATTCATAAAATATTTCTTCCAAGAAATCTCACTTGTTTAAATCAACTGCTAAAATATAATAGACAAATTGACTGATGGAAGCGAGATGTCATTTGTTAATAAATCGCTGGACTTCCTCCAATGGTATATTAATTGGTATTATATGATAAATTTTAAAAGAATTGTATTTCTAAATTTTAAACAAGTTTGCCGTATGTATGTTTTTTTTTTCTTTTTTCCCTCATGTCATAGCATCAGCCAGGAAGCGAACCCGCTAACCCGGGACAATTGCTTGTAAAGCAGCTGTCGCTGACCTCTCGCCACCAATGCTTGACTGGATGTATGTTTTTTAAAGATATTATAAAAGTGTTTCATCTCTTCACTTCATGACAGGATATTTTTTTTGAAGTCTCAAGAAAATGAATTTGATCTCATCTTTAGTTTTAAAAGAAAACTTAATTTTAAATAATATTTTAAAAGACAAATATGCTTCACATAGATTTACTACTAATGAATGAATTTTGATCTATAAAATGACCAAAGATTGCCTTGCTTGGCCAATAAACATTGTTTTATCAGTGACACGATTATTATTATTAACTTAAAGGATTAAAGATCAAAAGATGAATGGATTAATTTTATACTGGGAATTAAAAGTGCGGAACAGCAAAATTTTGGGATAAAATAAAATCTGTTTAAGAAATTAAACTGCTACTTACAACAAAAATTACCAATGTTTGAAATACTTGCATGAAGGATTTTCCATGCATAATATGTGAATAATACTCAAAAGATAATGGATATAAAGAAATATTCTGAATGCTATTTATAAATTACGGATCTTCCTAAATAAATAAAGAATATAATGGAATACCAGTGGTTTTAAAATAGATTTATTTGGGATTAATTAATATTTTATACTATTTTTAAATAGATATAAAAATTGAATGAACTGTCTTATAAATTAAATGGATTGTTTGATCTACGTTCTACTTAATTAGTTTAGTCATGTTATAATGTTTTCGTAAAAAAATGTAAATAAAATTTGTCTCAGATATTTCAGTATACACTTTAATATTATAGTTAGTGTTAAGACTGGAATTGAATGCAGTTTCATAATAATTTGGTTTGGATAAATGTAACAGTCAGTCGTCAAGCGTTGGTGGCCGAGTGGTCAGCATAGCTGCCTTCCAAGCAGTTGTCCTGGGTTCGCTTCCCGGCTGACGCTTTGATATATAAAAAAAAGGTAAAACTGTCTTATAGCGGTCTCGACACTTCGCCCTCTATTTTTAAAAAACTTAACTACTTTTTTTTTCCTACTAACTGTATCCAACTTTAATCAGTGTATGTAACTATATCTAAGTATAAATGTTAATAAATAAAAAATTTTAAAAAAACTTACATTTTCATGCATAGTTTTCACTTCTAACGGTCTTTGCTGTATATATAACTGTAAATAAATAAACCAAATGTATCCAGCTTTAATCAGTTTATCTAACAATAAATAAACTATGTCTAAATATAAATATTAATAAAAAAAAATGTAATAAAACTTACATTTTTATGCTCTATTTAGTGTCACCAAAAAAGTCCCTGCTGTCAAAATTATGAACTACTTTTGTCACATGTAATTTTTGCTGCATGTAATCCCCCCCCCCCAGTCCATTTACTTTTTCGCCAGAAAAAAGATTCAAATCAATGTTAAAACCAAGTATGTCAAACTGTGAACAACTATTTTAACATTCTTTGAATCTTTTTTCGGCAAAAAGTAAATGGACAGGGGAGGGGGGGAGGGGAATTACACGTGACAAAAATTACACGTGACAAAAGTAGTTTATAATTTTGACAGTAGGGATTTTATTGGTGATACTTATCTTCTCTAAATAGAGCATAAAAATGTAAGTTTTATTACATTTTATTTATTAATCTTCATGTAAAAAATACATTTATAGTTAGATATCTTTTGCAATTACATAGTGAGAATAACGTAGTTCGAAACACGGATCCTACCTGCAGGAAATGTAAGTTCATTTATTTACTCATCTTTATGTAAAAACATTTATAGTTAATATACAGAGCAAAACTCTCCATACAGTGATCATGTGATGTTTATAGTTAATATACTTTATTTATTTATAGTTATATATACAGTAAAGACTGCTAGATATACATTCCAAGTAAAAAATACGCATAAAAATGTAAGTTTTATTACATTTTTTTTTATTAATATTTATATTTAGACATAGTTTATTTATTGTTAGATAAACTGATTAAAGTTGGATACATTTGGTTTATTTATTTACAGTTATATATACAGCAAAGACCGCTAGAAGTGAAAACTACCCATGAAAATGTAAGTTTTTTTTTAATTTTTTATTTATTAACATTTATACTTAGATATAGTTACATACACTGATTAAAGTTGGATACAGTTAGTAGGAAAAAAAAGTAGTTAAGTTTTTTAAAAATAGAGGGCGAAGTGTCGAGACCGCTATAAGTCAGTTTTACCAAAAAAAAATGTAAGTCATTAAATTTGTATTAAATGATTCTTATCAGTATTTAGATTCTTATCAGTTCTTAATTCTTCAACCTCAAATTAAATGAAGTTATCCTTATGTGAGTGTGAATGTCTACAAGAAATATTTTATCTATTACTCATATTTGCTAATATTAATTTTTTACTATTATCTTGTACAGTATTTTAAGACATTGTACAGGCTTACACACACCTGCACATATAAGGTAATATATAAGGGATTTATCTTTTCAACATGTGGGTGATCAGGTGGGTCAGCAATATGAGATGACATGGAGAGTTGAGGATCGTATGAAAGTCTGAGTTCGAATCTTTTATATATTACATTGGTCTGCCTATACCTTACATATGTACATAAATGGATTATTCTCTGGTACATGAGGGGTCAGAATGACTACAATCAACATGAGTAGGATGACATCCTTGGCATTAGCATGGACTTTGAAAGTTCCATCATCAGATTTTCAATGAAATGGATGGCTGAAGAGTTGTGGGTTGGAGTAGTTTGAAGCCTGTTCATTAAAGTTTGAAGATTGGCTATCTTAATATATATAAGCTGAGCACTGATTATATATGTGTGTGGAGATGGTAATCTTGACCAACTGGTGATTGCAGATTGAGCATGAAATATGTATATTGGTGATTATTTATCTTTTCAACTTGTGTGTGATCACGTGGGTCAGCAATATGAGATGGTATGGAGAATTGAGGGTCATGTGAAAGTCTGAGTTTGAATTCCTTATAAATACTATCTTGTATATAATTGGCAGTCTCATAATTTAACTGTACTTTGTGTTGACAAAGTAGCACCCTCTTAATTGAAACCATAAAAGAGTCTAAAGGCAAAAATATAAATAAGTCTATTGTGATTAATTATAATTTAGGCCTGCAAGAATGAAAAATTTCTCCATTACTTGTAAATGAGGTTGATATATAATTGATTGGTTGGTACAATAAACCAATTAAGAATGTTCATAAGACATTTAACTTTTATTATTATAATAATCTCTATCCTCAAATATTAAATTGAGAATTAGTTTATGAAATATTGATACCACCCATTCTTATAAATGTGATTACCTCACAACACTCTCTGGCAAAACAATACATCATTGTTGTGATAATGCTATCCGAAATGTGAAATATTTTTGGATAAGGTAGTGTGCATAAAAACCCTTTTACAGTTTTGTAACCGAGAATACAGAAACATATTTGATATCCATGCATTTATTAGTTTAACCCTGAGATAAAATCATTATTTAATGATTTTATTTAATTTTGCAAGCCATATTTTATCATGTAAATTCAATTATTCTTCCTTAAAATTTGAAATAAGAAAACATTAGTTGTAGAGATTTTTGTTGTTAAAAAAAAAAAAACAGAATAAGAGTATACAGATTATTATTACAAAACCCTGAGAAATTAGTTTGTAGAATATTTATAATTTTATTAGAGTTTAGAATAATTGCCAGTTGAAGTAAAGGAGTTAGTATAGACACTCTTTCTTCTGTCTCGTGAAGCTTAACTGCAGGGGCGTCTTAAGACTTTTATGGTTGATGTTATATATATAATAAGTTATAATACATATTAGTTGCCAAAAACATTTCTAATGTTGGTTAAGGAAAAGGTTTATTTTGTATCTTCTTTATTAACAGTAGTTGAAAGCACTTTTAGCTAGAAAAGACAGACTCAAAACACTCATAAGATGGCTAGTATTCTGCGACATTTATAGATAAAATGCTAATTATTTTAATTAGTTATTTACATATTCAATTTTTTGAGAGTTGGATGCAATTCACTTTTTTATTAATGGCATGGTTGCTGCTCGAAAACGTGTTCAGCTATTAAATAAAGATATGGAATAAACCTTTTCTTTAGCCAACGTTTTTGGTAACTAATTATAAACAAGATAAGAAAAAAGGGTAAGAACTTGAATATATATACACACACACACAATTCATATACAAATTTTGTTTATATATATATTTGAAAGAGGAATACAAATTTGTATTGACATTATTGAATATTTGTTGATTGATGTGTTTTATAAAGCTTTGAGTTAGAAAAGCATTCCGTTAATATTATCATTAAAGAACACCAAATGACTGGCAGAATTCAAAATATATCAGTAGTTTAATTAGAACTGTTCATTCAAAATATACTACAAACACTATTTTTATTATCTCAGAACTCAGTTATTTAAACAGGCAAAACTCTCTATACTGGCATCCATTGATTACTCTGGCTTGCACTGAGTGGCACTACTGTATAGACAGTTTTGCCTATTTTAATAACAGTTAAGAGCAAGCATAAGAAATGGCGATCATGTGATGTTTATTGGCTTAAAACTCAGTTATTTTCTATCCACAATTCAAAAAAATTAAAATATTAAATTTTAATTTTTAAATATTTTATTTGTAAAATATTATGGAGAAATGGCTGCGAATATTTTTGAACTACAGAGAAGAATTTTCCTTTAATTTTATCAAATTAAAATCATTTTAAGAATTCCATTTTTTTTGCATTTTATCATCATAAGAAAAATGAAGATAAAAAACGTTTTGTTTTTATTGATGTCTTAACGTGTTTATGTATTTTTTAAATATTTATTTCTCTTATTATGTAAATATAATTAAAAATATTTTTCTGTATTACTGAATAATATTTATGTTAATTGTTTCTATTATATATAAATGTAGTTTTTAAAAATTAAAATTGTATTACAGGTATAGATGTTCATATTAATATTTATTCTGCAATATATGTGTGTGCGTTAAAAGAGTATAATTTATAATATTACATTTTTTTATTAATCATGTTTCAACTACCAAATTAAACACTTATAATATAAAAGTCTTCAGGTTTGTTTCAATGAAAGTCAGAATATTAGAGACTAAGTTTGAATTGTTCAGTCCTATTTAAAACCTCGTTATAATTGACACAATATTCATCATTGCAACTAAGTATATACTTAAATTTTCTTCACTCGAATATTAAAATTAGATTTGTCTTGTGTTCCAAAACTAAAATTTCTTTTATAACAATGAAAATAAAATATTTCATGAATAATTATATAAATAAAAAAATTTACACTGTGAAAATACACATCACCCTTTAACTTAATGCACACTAAAATAATTTAAACTATATTTTGATAATATTGTGCTGGAAATACATAATTTATATATTATCCCAACTTAAACATTACACATATAATGTAAACATAAAAATATGCACATTTAAAATATTAAACATTTACTTGCAGAGATACTAGTTATGACTATAGTAAATAAAAAGAAATAAAAAAGATAGAGAAGAAAGAAATATCAACGGATTTTATTAAAGTTATACATTTTATTATTTATTACTACTGTTTTATTGTTTATATGTGTTTTCAAAGAAAAAGATTATTTTGTTATAATAATATGTTTCTTCCTCTAGCATTTTGTTGTCATAGCAACCATTGTAACACTCTGGAGATTAATGCCTAACTTTCAAAACTATTTAAAGAATTTTTTTATGCTTAAATCTACATCATATACTGAAATTTAACTCACTTTCAGTAAGTTCAATATAAATCATTAAAATCAACGGTGAATTTCTGCCAGAATTATTTAAATCAAGAAGGAAATGCCACAAGAAAACACACCCTAAAATGTCAAATCATGCTGCTATTTATATAACTGTCTTTATTTAAATAAAACAAAGTTCTGCAAAAACATTTAACAATTTTTCATAACTTTTTCAAGATAATTTTATAACTATTTAATTTGGATTCATTCTTTATTACCTGTCTACCTTTATCAATATTTTTATACTGTTTGTTCAGACATTTCTATCAATGTAAAATTACGATCATTACTATATCCTTTTTATTCTTTATCAAACACTTTAATTCCTTGATGTCCACCAGTTATCCATCATCTATTAAACTTCTTGATAAGTGAAAAAATACATGTGCAATGAGAGAGAGTGATTTATGTTTCTCCACCAATGGTTTGATTATAAGATTAGGGATAGAAAATTTTCGAAAATTACAAATAGTATATTATGTGTGTATTTCAATGCTTAATCACTCATGCATTTTAATATAATTTAATAAAATGGATCTTCATTTGATATTTATGTTATGCTTTTTTTAAAAAAATCTTTCAAATAAATTTTTTATTAAATTGAAGTTACCAAAAAACAGTCAAATTCTCATGCTTTTTTATGATTAAAGTCTATCGTAATTTGAAAAAGAAACAACATGATCAAATACACGATTTACTGCATTTTAAATTAGTCTAATTGTGAGAGTAAAACAAAGAGGAAAAACACTCAAATTCCCATCACCCAGTAAGTGGAAAAACTAAACATCACATGAACACCATTTACTATGCTTATTATTAAAACAGTATCAATCTCTTCATACAGTAATGCCACCCAGTGCACACCATAACAATCAGTGGATGCTAGAAGGAAGTACCTACTCATCCAATATTCACAGACTAGTTTCAGCTTGTGGCTTTCATCAGGGAAAAATTTTGCATTGGTTAGGGGCTGCATTAGATCCTAACATCTAAGTGCAATGCTCTCAAATCCAAGCCTCCTCACTGATGAAAGCCACAAGCTAGAAACAAGTCTGGAGATATTGCATGAGTAAGTCCTAGAATGAAATTTTATGCACAAACCTTTTTGCTCCGTGGACTGGATGGCACTTCTGTATGCAGAATTTATATGTTTGAATGGAAGGTCTATTAAACATGCATTTTTCATTACTATTTCTCTGTGATGGGTGATAAAAGGGAACTTCGAGGACTATTTAAAGATAGTTTTCCATATCTATTCTTTCCAGAGTATAAGTGGATATCTCAAAGTCAAATCATTGTTCTGCATGGTTTAGTGCAGTGGTAGACCATTGGATTCTGGAGCTTAAGATCCTCAAATTGATTCCAATTCTGACACTTCCAGTATTCAAACTTTTTATGGACCTTACATATTTACATTTAGTATAAATAATAGAAAATATACTCTACTTTCTAACAAAATTCTTAGATTCCCTAAACCTGACCATTGTCTTATTAATTCTTAAAGTTTTAAACTAAAAAAAAAGATTAAATAAATTGGAATATGAATTGCTTTGCATAATAATTAAAAATTGAAATTATGAATGTGCAAATTTATAATCCTACTAGAATTGTTTTTTAGGAATAAATGGGAGTACAGAAATCAATGTTATCCACTACAGCAAAGATCTTTCAAGGATTTTATTGAACAATTTACTTTCAGGCATAGATGAATACTTACCCAAAACTCTAAACATTGTTATGATTGTCAGACAAATGACAGAAAATTGATGGAAACAAAGAATTGGTTTATATATGGCTTTCATTGATTTGATCAAGGCATTTGACTCAGTTGATCAAATAATTTATGACACTATTTGAAATTGGTTATCCACCAAAATTTATTTGTATTATACAGAGTACAATTTCTATATAATAGTAAGGAAGTGTTATTGCAGTGGGGGGGGGTGAGGCTTTTAAAATCTAGTCTTAAACAAGGGTATGCATTAGCTACAACTTGTTTTTGATTTTAATGGTTGTGATCATTAGAAATGTTTATAATGGGATTAATGTACCAGGATGTAATACAGTTTTATTGATGGAATTTTTAATTTGAATCAAATAAAAACAAAAAGTTTATCTTTTTGGATTTTGGATTTCCATATAGAAGATGATTTACAGAATGTATTTAACATTTTAAATGTAATATATAAATAGTTTGGTAATTAATGTTCAAAACTCAAATTCTTTATCAGCTAGTGATAAAGAAAAGTAGCTTTTAGTTTGGACAGTTAATCAACTTGAGAATGTGAACCAATTTAAACATCTTGGTAGCTTTTTAAGAAGATAGACTTAGATGTTGAGATCCAGCACAGACGCCGATGTTTAGAAAAATAAGATATTCTGCCACATTGAAATAACTTCTACAATTATTAGTTATATACAGATTATTATTTGATCTCGTTTATTATACGGAAATGGAACTTGGACAACTAATTGATATAATATATAGCCATTAGAAAAATTGTATTTAAGGATGTCTCATAAAATTCTAAAAAATATAATGACAAAGAATGTAATCTTCAACTTTCTGGATATGAGTCCGTAACATCACATCTTTGTAGTGCAAGGCTTAGTAAAGAAATATTTTATAGTAAATTTAAGTGCAGTTTTTATAAGAGAGACCTCATTTGCATTGCAAAGATAAAAATGCAATATCTATTGTATCCATCGGAAAATATGGCTGTGATGTAATACAATGGAAACTACAATTAGAGAAGAGGCTGAAGTTTATCAGAAGGGAATAAGTTAAAAGAGGGCATAGCAAAATGTCAAATAAATTATAATGGACCATCAAGTTCTATTATATGTGGACATATTTGTTACTCACGAGTTGGTTTATATAATCATCATAAAATTTTAGTGTTTTTTTTTTGCCTTTCTATCTTTTTTCCCTTAGTAATTGAAATGATCATACTTGTCTGTGAATGGACACTGCTTATGTTGAACTTTGCGATGAAGGGAATGGAAGTGTATTTAGGTAATTTATAAATTCCCAATTCTATTACTTCAAAACAGAGTTAAAATGATTTTTATTCTCTCACTTGCAGTGCATTAATTGTTTCTATGATGATGTTTTGTTAACCGTATCATTTTATTCAATAATCTCTGAACTATCATGCAGTATCCAGATAAACTTCTTTTCTGAGGTGATAATCAAAATCAAATTCAGCAGCAAAGTCTCACAAAATGTGGTTTCTGTGGACCTTCTAATATACAATTTTAACTTAAGAAGAATTCAAGCTATCACTGGAGGTGCATTGAAAGAGGTTTATGGTGGGGGGGGAAGCTATTGTTTATCTAAAATGAGTCCCAACCCATTGTTAATGACTAATATTCTGATACATTCAAGAGATATGTCATTTTAATTTTCACTTTGTTATATATGTATTACTTTTACGTATGTGTGCACATATGCTTGAAAAAGTGGGATTTTTTTTCTTTCTGCTTTATTGATTGGCTGAGTGCACTTTTGGTGAGAGTTCCATAATCACAGTATTCTTCTTTTGTCGTGTTGTTGCTTCTTATATAATCTTTCTTTATTATTATAAGTAAGCAAATGGGCTTATTTAATATTTTATCTGTGAAATAATTGGATATTGTTCTATCTCCTATTTATTCCATTCTTGTGATTATCCATAAATCATCTTCCCCTTGCAATCATGTTTATGGATTCTAGATTAACACTTTGTGGATTGAAGATGTGACTGTATTCTCTTTCATGATCCCAGAAAACGGGCTAGATTGGGGTTTTCTTTGGCACATTTGTATAAATATTTATTCTGTGCTAGTCTGGTGGTGATATTGGTCCTGGATTTGCTGCAACCCTTTTCTTAAATGTCTTAAATACGTTGCTAAATGAGAAAATGTAATCAATTATCCATTTTTTATGATTGTAGAATTTTTGTTAAACTCCAATAAATTGGCAAACATATGCATTTATTATGAAAAAATATGTCTTATAATTCATAAAACAAAAACTAAAAAGAATACAGTGAGTTCTTTGTTCAATCTTCACATATTTACCATTTTTCTGTACCCTTTGTTATTTTTTTTGTTCAGTAATTAATACAAAAAAATGTATAATTTATTTCATCCTTCATTGTGATTTGAACTATTATGATGACAAATCATGGCCTTGATGGCATATTTCCCTTTCTGGATAGTTCTTTTGTCCCAGTTTGTTAACAACTCTACTAATTTTAATGTGTTGTATATGCATATAAACATATAATTAGTTTACTTATTAAACAGGCAAAACTCTCCATACAGTAGTGCCACCCTGTGTGAACCAGAGTAATCAGTGGATGCCAGAAGGCTTGTACATAAAATCATCATGTTTAGTTTGCTTATTATTATAAAAATATTCTAAGAACTAAATTTTTATGTAATTCTAATTATAAATAAAAATATATAGGAATAATCTTATAATTGTCTCAAAACATTTTTATGATTCTAATAATTTTTTTTCAATTTTTTTTATATTATAAAATCTTAGTTATCCAATTTTATAAATAAAGGGGATTTGAACACAGACTTTCACAGCACCCTTCATCTATCCACATTATATCATACCACTAAATACTCACCAATGTATGAAATTCATGCTGAACCAACACTCATCAGTTGGGTCCAGATTATCATCTGCCACACACATACATAATCAGTGCTATATTAAGATAGCAAATCTTCATAGTTTAATGGACAGGCCTCAATCTATTACAACTCTTCAGCCATCCATACAATTGAAAATCTGATGATGGAAATCCCATGCTAATGCCAATATTATTGTTATGCCCATATTGACCTCAAGTCACTCTGACCCCTCATGTATAGGTCCTTATCCATTTAAATACATAGAAGAGGGGGTGGGCAGAATGTAGGCTTAATATGTAAGATTTGAAATACAAGCATTCTTCATATATCTGGAGCTTAATTGTAAATATAGGAATTTGGACTCAGATTTTCAAGCACCCTTCAACTATTCACACTACTGATGCCCATTACCACACACATGTAGAAAAAATAAATAATCACCAGTATATGTATTTTGTGCTGAAACAGCACTCATCAGTTGTTCCAGATTATCATCTGCCACACATATATATTGTAACCAGTTGGCTTACATAGCATACACTAATATAGTGTGTGTGCATAAATATATACATAAAATAAAGGAAAAGTAGAAATAAACACAGGATAAATTTTTGTAGATATTTTTTTATATTCCCTAAAATAAATAATAAGTAAAGGGTTAAATAACTCTGGGTTTAAGGTAAAATTTCATTATGAAATTGATATTTTAAAAAAGGTCTGAATAAATGTAAATATTGTATTACTACTACTACTACTACTACTATTATTATTATTATTATTATTATTATTATTATTATTATTATTATTATTATTATTATTATTATTATTATTATTATTATTATTATTATTATTATTATTATTATTATTATTGTGAAATGTAAAAAACACAATATTGTTTTCAAAATTTTTTATTTAATTAAAACATGTATATGTTTTTAAAGGGATTAGAGAGCTAAAAATAAAAACTCTGTTTTCAATCAAAGTGTTATTATCACCTTAGATGATTTATAAAAGGGCTGATAACAAAACTAGCTCCATGCTGGATAATGATTTTTGAAGAGAACAGTTTGGATTAAGTTTTTTGTAAGAGCTGAACAGAACAGCTTGGCTACTAAAAAATTTTTAAGTGGCAGCAGTTAGCTGACCAAAATGGATGGTTGTAGTATGTTGTTGGCTGTAGCAGAGAGTTGGCAGTCCAGTTACCATAGACTGATGTAGCTGAAGGCAAGATAGTAGACTGTTTTCCTTAGCAGGAGTTTGAATTTACAAAAAATGGGAGACCAACATTATACATGGATTGCATAAGTTTATCTGATGATAACAAACCAGGATTATATTTTTCTAATGTATCAAAAGAACCAGCTTGCTGAATAAATAATTATATATATGCTGACATGTCTAAAGGCAGAGAAGAATAGATAAAAATATATAAAGCTGTGATGAGTAAGTTATATATGATAACAAAATTTTAAATAATTTCTTTAGTAAAATTCCATTTTGAAAGTGATGCATGAATTTGTACTTCTTATGCTATGGTGGGTGTATAGTTGAGCAGGGCTATCACAATGCAGTGTGTTCATGATGCTCCAAAGTATATGCTCGGCACTGTCTAGACCTAGATGTTGAGCTCCCAGAGTAGTCCAGTGGTGAATATATATAGGCCTCATGAATAGGCCTGGGTTTCATGAATAGACCTCATTTATACCCTTAAGTCTCACAGAGATGAACAGGTTGGCTCAATGCCTTTTTTTTTCTGGATACTACTCTTTGAGGATTATCTGTCTAGGTACTTAGAAGGGGCAGTGCTTAAAAATGAGGTATTTTCTCTTGATGTCATGGAGCTTTGAGTAACGGATAGTCCAGTTTGGCTGTTTGCTTATCATGTGGCATGGGAAGCTGCAGTTCACGTATTCACTTTTTCTACCTCACCCTGCCTACTTCATCCGCATTAACTAATCAAGCAGAAAGACATTTAAAAAAAATTTTTTTTTATTTATTTTATAAAACGATATTAACTTTTGTTTATTAAAAAGAAACATTTTAAAAGTGAGGCAAACAAGCAAATAACTTTGTGTGGATCTACAAAATTAAAAAAGTAAAGAACTGATGATTCAATAATTTAACTTAAAAATGTTGGTAATTAATCAACAAATACCTGTCAAAAATTGACTATACTTTTTTTAAGAAAAAAAAAGAGAACTTTTAAATTGAAACTAATTTTAAATTATATATTTTGTTTATACACACATGTGTGAAATTTATGTGTTTTCCAAATGAATTAATTATGAAAAAATATAATATTATTATAACAAATTAAAATATGTAACTTTTTGTCAGTGTGCGAATGTATGCACACACATATGTCAAATTTTTAAACATTCATAGTGTTTTTTTATATACAACTGTAAATGGTTATTTTATATGACAATTGTAATATAAGTCAATTGTACAGCATATTTACGTGTGCGCATATATGTCAATGCTTGTTAAATAGGACATATATGCAAATTTTAATCATTTTTTTGTCATTATTGAATACCAATTGAAATACATTAATTTTATGTTATAAATGGTATGTCTGTGCACACATATAGGTAAATCCATGTAACAATTTGAATTTTGACTAGTAATTATGTAAGTCACAAATGTAATAATTATTTTATGTTTAATTGAAATGTCTTCATCCTATGTTATAAAATGCACATCTGTTTACGGATATATGTATGCATTTATAGATACCCATTAAGAAATAATGCAATTAATGTAATAACTTGAATTTTGTAGTAATCTTGTAAATTACAGAGGGATGACTTTATTATTGTGTATCATTCAAAATCAGAACCCTTATAAGACCTTAATCATTTATTTTTTTTGTTATTAATAAACCTGTATTTAATTGTTAAAAATGGTTTCCATTAGCTCTTGGTCACATGCAGTAATAGAGCTTGTGTTCTCTGAGCTAGATTCGAGCACGGGATGAAAATATAAAATGAGGATGTGTATTTAGTGCTTTGGGGCATCCAGAGATGAGCAATCATCATCCTGGTTGGCACAAAAGAGGATAATCTTTAAAGTCCATGCACTATATTTTATTTTAGTTTAGTTTTGTTAAAAAAATTTAAGTTTATAGTTGGCCAGTGCTTAAGTGGTCAGAGCATTGATGATGATCAGCATGTTTTAAATGCTCCAATGATATTTTTTAGACTCTTCTAGTTATGTATTCCAATGGATGGGCACTAAGCTGGTGCATCCAAGTTATGTTTAAATAATTGTCCAAGGTGGCAAAGACTCAATAGTTAGCCTGGTCTACAGAAGACCCATTTCCAATCCAGTCACAAGATTGACTGTTGATTTATTATACTGATTTTATAATGATTTGTTTGTTCCCAACAATGATGATGATGGAAGGTTATTTCTCTCAAGTATTTACTTGTACTTAATTTTAAATTATGATGCTGGTTGAATTTATAATTATGCTTTTAGTTGCTCTTCTGAGTTAACTTCTAATCTCTCAACAATGTTCAAAGAGATTCTTTGATCTCATACTCTTATATCTTTAAATATTTTGTACTTATATTTAATATTTTAAATTATTGATATTTCATTTTTTATTTACTTGGGGTTGATGATGTTTTTCCATCACCCCAGGTGCAATTTCCTTCCACTCCTGATCCCCCAACCTGTTACCATTTCCTTACTTATCCACCCACCCCCATCCTGTTACAAATGGTGCCCAACATGGGGCACCATTTGTAATGGGATGGGGTGATAGGAAAGTCAAAATGAATCTGGGGTGATGGCAAATCATCACCAACCCCAGTCAATACAAAATCAATAATTTATAATATTATATATAAATAAAATATATTGAAGGCGAGCATGAGATTAAAATCTTTATGAGATCATTGAAAGATCATAAGCTAACTCAGAAGAGCAACTAAAAGCATAATTATAAATTCAACCAGCATTATAAAGTAAAGTAATTATAAGTAAATATGAAAAGAAATAACCTTTCATCATCATCATTGATGGGAATAAACAAATCAGTATAAAATCAATACAATACATCAACAGTCCATCTAGTGACTGGTTTTGAACAATAAAAAATAAAAATCAACAGTCAACTTTGTGACTGGATCAGAAATGGGTCTTCTGTAGACTATGCTAACTATTGAGCCTTTGTCAGCTTGGGCAATTATTTAATTATTAACTTGGATGCACCACTTAAGTGCTAATCCATTAGAATACATAATAATCAGAAATCAAAACAATAATACTGGGACATTTAAAACATGCTGATCATCATCAATGCTCTGGCAACTTAAGTACCATTAACGTACTGGCCAACTATAAACTTAAATTTTTAACAAGATTGAACTAAAATAAAATATAGTGCATGGGCTTTAAAGAGTATCCTCTTTTGCAACAACCAGGATGATGATTGACCATCTCTGGATGCCCCAAAAGCAATATACACATCCCCATTTATATATTCATCCCATACATGAATCTAGCTCAGAGAACACAAACTCTATTACTGTATGTGACCAAGAGATGATGGATACAATTTTTAATAATTAAATAAGTTTATTAATAACAATAAAAAAAATTGAAATTAAAGTCCATTTCTGATTTTGATTACAATACAAATTTTCAAATGATTACATTGCAATTTATATAATTACTATTCAATATTTAGATTGTTACATTGATTTACATATATGTGCACACAAACACACGATTTATGATATACAATTAAAATTAAAAAAATGAATTGACATTTAATCAAAAAAAATATTAAAATTTTACATATATGAGTGTGTGTGTATACACGTACACTGACTTTTATCTATTTCAACTTGTTACAATAATATTATATTTTTTCAGAATTAATTCATTTGGAAAACATATATTTCACACATATACGTGTTTATAAACAAAATATATAATTTAAAATTTAATTTCAGTTTATCAAACTAAGTAAAGTCAACTTTTGTTTGACAAGTACTTATTAATTAATTATCAGCGTTCTTAGACCAATTTAAAAGATTTGCTTTTTCGATTTTAATTCAAACAAAATTATGCTTGCATTTAAGTTATACATTCTTCTTTTAATGTCTTTTTTTTAAGGAATTACCAAAACAATTTCTTCAAAAATATATATCAAATCGTCTTTCTTTTAGACATTTGACTCAAGCCAATTATTTACTTCTCTGTTTTAACTCTAAGTCATTAATTTATAATTTTAAAAGTCATTTTAAGGAATAGTAAAATAACTCACTGTAGATACACACGTGTTTATCTGTGGTTTCCTGTGTAGATAAATAAACAGTAGCTCAAGTACATCAATTTCTTCATGCTTTCTCTTGGCAAGCTTGGTTTTTTGTCCAGCAGAAAAATATAATTTCAGGTTTGTTGTCATCATCAGGTAAAAGTATATAATTCTGGTAATTTGTTGGCATACCACGAGATTTTTTTTCTAGTCCAAGCAATTGTCAAGCTGTCTTCTAGAAGATATTTAAGCAGCTAGTTGATCCATTTGAAGTGACCCTGGCCTCAAGAATCAAAAGTCTGCAGTAAACTATAGGTCAGCTACTGGACTGTACTCCCTTAGATCTTCATAGGAGCTCTGTATAGCACTGCTAGGTATTTTGTCCTCTTTTTTTCAGGCTATTGATTCAGAAGTGACCCAGCTTCTAGAAAATCAAAACTTTTGTGAAGGAAAATAGTAGCAGCTCTGAATCTCCTGTGCTGCCTTCAGCCATATTAATTCATAGTAGCTATTCTGTCAACTCTACAGTCAGCTAAAACCAACTGCTGCAAACTTCAACAAGCTGCAACAAAATATTGCAACTTCTTACAAAAAATGTATCCAGACTTTGCAGTTGGCCTAGTAGCCACTGCTTAAGATATTAAAAACTCTTCTGATCAACTCTTACAAAACTGCAAGCTAAACTGTTCTTTTCAAAAATCACTATCCAGACTGGAGCTAATTTTGTTATCAGCCCTTTTATAGAATCATCTAAGATGATAATAACACTTTGATGAAACAGTGTTTTTATTTTTAGCTCTCTAATCCCTTTGAAAACATATACATGTTTTAATTAATTAAAAAAATTTGAAAACAATATTGTGTTTTACATTTCACAACAACAACAACAACAATAATAATAATAATAATAATAATAATAATAATAATAATAATAATAATAATAATAATAATAATAATAATAATAATAATAATAATAATAATAATAATAATAATAATAATAATAATAATAATAATAATAATATTTGTTCAGACCTTTTAAAAGTTTAATTTATAAAACGATTTTTATTTTAAATCAGAGTTATTATTTAACCCTTTAGTTATTATTTTATTTTAGGAAATATAAAAAAAAATATATACAAAAATATATCCTGTGTTTATTTCTACTTTTCCTTTATTTTACATATATATTTATGCACACACACTATATTAGTGTATGCTATGTAAGCCAACTGGTTACAATATATAATCAGGGCTAACTGATGAGTGCTGGTTCAGCACAGAATACATATAATGATGATTATTTATCTTTTCTGCATGTGTGTGGTCATGTGTATCAGTCGTAAGCGATTGTGTGAATAGATGAAGAGTGCTTTAAAAGTCTGTGTTCAAATTGCCTATATAATTACAATTAAGCTACAGGTATATGATGAATGCCTGTATTTCAAATATTATTCACTTTTATTTAACTTACATCATTTTTTACTTGGTCTAGATAAAATCTTGTGTTTTTCTTTAGAATTGCAAACAATTTCAGAAAAAATTAGTAGAAAGGTTTCAAATTTTTAATTTTTTATAAACCTTAATGCTAGCTGAACTCATTCTAATTTAAAATTGAATGATGTCTTGAAAATGTATGCAACATTTTCTAAATATATATATTTTTTAAATCATCTCATTACATTTGATTTTGTACATTACAATTACATGATCACTATCTTCCATGATTGCTCAGATAAAAGGTGGGGGTGCTGGAGGGTTGCATTAGATCCTAAGATCTAGGTGCATTGCTCTCAGATCCAAGGCTCCTCACTAACAAAGGCCACGAGCCAAAAACTAGTCTGGGGATCTTGGAGGAGTAGGCATTAGATAGGGATTTTATGCACAAGCCTTCTGGCATCCATTGATTTTCTGTCTTGCTTAGAGTGGCACTACTGTATGGAGAGAGTTTTGCCTATTTTTACATTACAATTAAATAAATAGGAACTTAATTTTTCCAGCGTCACTTGTATTTTTGGAAACGATATTGAAAACCAAAATCAGCCAACTGGAAGAAAAATAGAAAGTATAATATATATAAAATTAAGAAAAATGTTTTATTCACATAAACACACACACTCTCTCTATATATATATTCAGTTTTCATAACATTCTTGATATCTCAAAATAAAAGCACAGGGAACTCTGGTTCATAAATGTTCTTAGACTATTTGTAAACATGAGCCAAATTTTAATTTTTATTCCTTGCTATAACTTTAAAAGCTGAAAAAAAATGTAGTTTTTACTTTTTTTGTATGTTTATGTGAATAATGGCATTTTAATGAGGTCAGTAACCCCTGTTTGTTCTCTTACCCATACATTGCGTTTTCAATCTCTTCTTGTTACTCCCATCGTGCATCTCTCCATACTTCTTTGAATGGTCTGAAGTCTCTGTATTGCTCTTTTATTAGGTGTCAAAGTCTCAGATCCATAAGTAAGCACTGGTAAAACACATTTATTAAAAACCTTCCTTTTCAAACACATAGGCATATTTCCTTTTAGTATCAAGTTATTTCTACTAAAATCACTCCAAACAAATTTCATCCATTACGTTTCTATCTCTATTAATAATCCGGTGAAGGTATTTGTAGCTGTTAACTTCTTCTAACTCATCATAATCAATCTTTATTTTCAGATTTTGAGAAAATCCATTAAACATTACTTTGAAGTGGAGTTGGGCTGGACATATTGCTAGAGGAGATGATAATAGGTGGACAATTGAAATTTTAAACTGGATTCCAAGAGATTGTAAAAGACCCAGAAAGAGACCACATGTGAGATGGATGGATGAAATAAGAAAGTGTGCAGGGGTGATGTGTAGAAGAGTACTAAAGATTGGAGAAGATGGATTGAACTTGGAGAGACCATCCTGCAGTGGATTGATAATGGTTGATGATGAATGGCATTTCTTAATTTTTTTTATTAATATTTAAATTAAAACAAATTTCATTAAAAAAAGTATTAAACTAATGTTCAATTATATTAAACAAATATGCACAAACTTTTTCAAATGCAATGGAGTAGAGAACTATACTGCATCTAATTACACGACTTCAGTTATACACTATCCAAAGAAAAATGTAAAAAAAACAACAATAGTATTAAAATTAGTAATATTTTAAAAATTATTGAGCTATATTTAAATGTTGGCAATTTTTCTTTCTTCCTAAACCGTTAGCTAATGTAAATGAAGAATGAGAGAGAGAGAGAGAGAGAGAAAGGGGGGGGGGGATTATTTTTTTCTTTTGTTCACTTATGCAGAAAATCATAATAATTTATTCAGTTATATATCAAGTTATGATATGATATTTGTAAATTTGTTTTCAGTGCATATTTTTAAAAAAAAAACATGTTATACAGGGATAGGTCAAATCTTGTCATATCCCATTGTATGGAAAACATGTCGAACAACATCAAATAGGTATAAATAGACCTGAAAGAAGCAACTAGACATGATAGGATTCCATTATTTCATTCTAAATTGCTTTGCATTTCAGTTCCGTCTACTTTTGAAGCAGGGTTGCAATGATCCAATGCTGTGAAGAGGAACCACTGATTAAACCTTTTTCTGCTGTAACTTGGATAGCTATATCGTAACATTCAATATAATAATTTTATCTAGCAGAAAACTTTTTACAATGTATGGCTACACGCAACAGAAAAAATTACACCTGCCAAATATTCAAGCTGTTTCAAAATCAGCCTGCGCAATGCCTTTATAATGCTGTGAAGGAAGAAACGAAGAGGACTGTATAAATTACCCAAGATCTACCTTATATAAATCACCAGTAACTGCTGTATTTACTCTCTAACATGGCTATTGTTCAAGGAAAAGAATCATCATCTCGGAGCAATTAATAAAGATAACCAGAAATTTATTAAAGGAATATCCAAAAAAAAAAAAACATGGTTTGGGTGACTTTCAATATTTAATGTGGCAAGATCTTGTCATTATAAATACTATAAGGTCTTATGCAACAATGTTATTTATTCATTATTAATAAATAATTTTTTTATTACTAATCTGTTTGATTTGTACATCCATATGCTATTTAGTATCCACAGCCCCGACAAATGCAATCCATTGGGGGACATCCAGAGATGGTGTTAATAATTGATGATGGTTGTTTCTTTGAAAGTTGTCCTAAAGTAAACTTTCGTTTTAAAAGGTTTGGCATCGTGTCTTGCATTGGTGGTCGAGAGATCAGCGCGACTGCCTTGCACTAGCAGGCAGTTGCCCGGATTGCGGGTTCGCATCCCGGCCGATGCTATGACACTTAAAAAAAAAAAAAAAGGTTTGGCATCTTTGAAATTTCATTTTTATTGAAACTGAAAAACAAATAAAATATTTTTAAGAGTATTTGTGTTTTGAAATTATAAATCATCATCACCACATTGGATAATATTATTATATATTTGAATGGAATTTATTAACCTTTCATACTTATTTGCACCAAAATTTATAATACAATGAATAGATTATTATATGTGGAGATAGCATTATGTATTTATGGTATCTAGGTTTAAACCCATCCTCCATGTACTGAATCAAATTTGCCATTGCAATGGACATAAGAGCATCTGGGTGAGATATACATGAGCATGTTGCTGTACATACACAGTTCAATAAGCAGCATATAGTCTATTCTGCGTTTATCAACAACACGTGAGCTCTTGTATGCTATGTGCGAGAGAGGCTCAGAGCAAAATATAGCATAGTTTATATTATAATGATAACATGTGCGAAATGTTTTGCTTAATAAAATTTGAGTTCTATTTTATACGAATGCCAGTGAATAAATCATTAAACTGTTTTTTATCTATAATTTTTAATAGATTTCTTGCATTCTCATTTTTTCAGTTCTATTTTTTTTTTTTCTCAAGATTAGATAACAGTAATTAAAAACACTTACAATCACACTTGGCTTAATTACACTTCTAAATTAAAGATAAAAAAAGTTTTTTTTAAAAAAAAACTTTTAAAAGCAAATTTATTCTCTTTCTCATTTAATCATTTCTAATTTTAATACTTTTAAGTAACTGAAATACAGACTTATTATATACCTATATCAATATATGTAATATATAGAGTATATGAGCACAGACTTTCACACCACCCACCTCCCTATTTCATATTACTGATACACTTTGAACACTTATATGTCGAAAAGACAAACAATTACCAATGTACGTATTTCATGCTAAATCAGCAATCATTAGTTGGTCCGGATTATCATCTCCACACATATATGAAATAAGTATTCAGATATATATTAAGATAACCAATCTCCATACTTTAATGGACAGGCTTCAATCCACTCCACACTCCAACTCTTCAACCGTCCATCCTATTGAAAATCTGATGATGGAACGCTCAAAGGCCATCCTGAGGCTGAGATGCTTGTCACACCCCTGTTGACCTAAAGTCAATCTGACCCCTCATGTACAGGATATAATCCATTTAATACATATACAAGGAATGGACAGACAGGTCTACTATGTAATATCTGGACCAACTGATGATTGCTGGTTTAGCATGAAATACGTATATTGGTGATTGCTTATCTTTTCGACATATATGTGTTCAAGTGTGTCAGTGATATGAGATAAAGTGGTGAGTGGTGTGAAAGTCTGTGCTCATATGCCCTAAATACATTGAAAGTAAATTTAAAACAAGCAAAACACTAAATGTATTACCACACACAGCCAGCAAGCTAGAGTAATCAATGGATGCCAGAAGGCTTGTGCATAAAATCCCCATCTAGTGCCTTCTCATCCAATGTCCCCAGATTAGTTTCTGGCTTGTGGCCTTTGTCATTGAGGAGCCTTGGATCTGAGAGCCCTGCACCTAAATCTTAGGATCTAATGCAACCCTTCAGCAACCACCTTTTATCTCCACTTAACTACAAAACTATGAGTCTTAAATTGAAAACACCTTAATGTTTTCAATCCAAGCCCATTAGTTTATAACCCATATGACTATATAACATTAAGGTGTTTTCAATTTAAGACTCATAGTTTTGTAGTTAAGTGAAGATAAAAAGTGGTTGCTGGAGGGTTGCATTAGATCCTAAGATCTAGGTGCAGTGCTCTCAGATCCAAGGCGCCTCAATAATGAAGGCCACAAGCCAGAAACTAGTCAGGGATATTGGATGAGTAGGCACTAAATGGGGATTTTATGCACAAGCCTTCTGGAATCCATTAATTATTCTAGCTTGCTGAGTGTGGCAATATGTATAGTGAGTTTTACCTGTTTTAAAACAGTTATACACAAGCATAAGAAGTGGTGGTCATGTGATGTTTATTGGCTTAAAGTAAATTTACACATACTTTGCTACTATCTGACCTTACCTAATGATTTTTTAAAAATGTATTCACAATTTTATTAAATAATGACTATTAAAATGATATTCAAATATCACTTAAAAAAAAAAAACTTCAAATTTATTACTTTTAAAATTAATCATATTTACTAGAATCATTTTTGATCATCAAATGTTTCACCAATTTTATTATCATCTTTTCAAAGATGCAATCATATAATTTAAATATAAGCAACTATTCATTTTCTTTATAAAACTTCTTTATTTTAACAGCAAAATAACTTCTCTTCCATACATATATATGTAATGATATTCTAATTCGATTCTGTATTTCTTCAAAGTTTTATAGTAATCTTGTAATTGAATATTAATAAATACAGTAACCTAAATATATATAAAGTACAACTTTAAAAAACTATTATTCACTTAAGAGGCTTTCGAGACTATCTTAGTAGTCTTTGTCAACTAACACTTTCAAAGTCAAACCTTCCCACAATTCTGTGATTTTTACGTTTGCTGCCTATCTGTTTATTAAGTCTTGCTTATATTTATATATTAAATGGTTTCCTTTATTTTCGTTTTATTGTTGTTTCTTTCAATTTGTAATATTTTTATATTATTATAATTCAAATTAAAAACACATATATAATATATTATAGTCATAAAAAATCGATGCTGAAACATTATTATTTCCATTACAATTTTGTTTCATTTCTTGAACCCTTCTTGATTCCCCTATACTGTATATCCACAGTCATCACTTACCTCTCCATTTATAAATGATGCAATTTTTATTTAAAAATGAAGTTTTATCTTTTGAATTATTTATTTGTTTAATCCAGGAGGTGCATAAAATGCAATGTCACATATTTTATAAATTTTCCTTATAAAATTTACTTGTTGGTTTGAAATATATGGTATTGATATTCATATTTTTTTTATTAATAGTAGAATCAACATTATTAATATTATTTTTATTTTTCCTATTAAAATTTTTAATAGTATTATATATAAGATGATAAATCATTTCCAACATTTAATAATTCATTCGAATACATTTCAATATTTTTGCCTTTATCCGATGAATACTTTTAAAGATTTAAATAAAAAGACTTCAAACTTGCTGTTTCATGTGACATTGGCACCCTTGATTTATATGAAATGTAACCTCTTTTTGCTATTGGTTTATTCGTCATACAGTAATCTAGCTTACACTATTTCTAGTTATCTTAAGATCTAGGAACTGAACCCACATTAATTTTTCATCTGTTTTGATCCACTTTAAACCATCTAAACTATTTAATTCCTTAAACATGTCTTACAGTAATCTAGCTTATATTTATTTTTAGTTATCTTAAGATCAAGAAACTGAACCCACATTAACTTTTCATCTGTTTTGATCCATTTTAAGTCATCCAAACTATTTAATTCCCTAAACAATTCTTTAATAATATTTGGCTTCTCACATATAAATACATCATCCACATGTTGATAATATACAGTAATATTTTTTTGATAACACTCCTTTTTCAAAATAATTTCTTCATATGCAGAAATTATAAAATTGTATATTTGAGCAACTGTAGGTAGACCCATTCATTCTATAAAAATTATTATTGAAAACTGCATAAATGTTTTTATCAATAAAACTTAATGTCTAAGCTATACATTTTATTATTTTCATGTTAACATTTTTTAAATTTAAAATATTAGAAATAATTTTAATAGACACTATTTGATCCAGACATTTTATTTACATCTAAAGTACTATAACATCATTATTATCAATAATAACATCACAAATTTTGTCAACAAAATCAAATGATGAACATATTGTATATTTACCAAACACAAGAATTTCCTGAAGCAGTTTCTCCACTAATCAACATGTTTCATAATAAAATGCCCCCACCAAAATCGACCATTAACCATAATAGTTCATTCTCTTTATGCAGTTTTAAATTTGATAAGATCTTGGGACATATTGCAGCAGAAGGATAAATCTTATAGTATGAACTATTGACAATTGCATTATTTTTTGCTTTTTAAAAAATGTTCTTAATAAATTGAATACGCAAATTTTTTATATTTTATCAAATTTTGTAAACTTAAGATTATTCATTTGAGAAATAACTTTATCATCATAATCAGATTTTAGCATTAAATACATTCTTAGTCCTTTATCTTCCCTTATACAAACTAGATTATTATTAGATGTAAATTTTTTAAATTTAGATATTTGTACATTCCAATCATAATTCATTGTATAATTAAAATTATTGTCCTTTACTCTTTTTAACTAAATCTTTATAAACTTTTGAATCACATTTAATTATGCTTAAGGAATTTTCTATTGCAGATTTCAATTCTAGATCACTGTCTTCCCATTCAAACATATTTTGCATCAAGATTTAATATATATTTTTGTTGAAAACCAAGATCTACATTCAATAAATTAACACAAGTGTAATCTTGTGATTGACTTTTGAAGCATTTCTCATACAAAAAATTAAATTTTCTATAAAATTTCATACACATTTTTTCATAATATAAATTAAATGACACTTGACAGTTACTTTTAAAATTAAACCAATCATCTCGTTTATGCACATTGATTAAATGATTTAAACTTTTTAAATATCTTTTTTCAAATATCAAATATTTGCACTTCAAAACTATTTTTCATAATACAATCATTTTCATATAACATATAGTATTCACAGACAATGACAATTAAACCAATAGCAAAAAGAGGTTGCATTCCATATAATCAAGGGTGCCAATATCACATAAAACAGCAGGTTTGAAGTTCTTTTTATTTTGAAATAATCTTTAAAAGTATTCATTGGATAAAGGCAAAAATATTGAAATATATTCAAATGAATTATTAAATGTTGGATATGATTATCATCTTATATATAATACTATTAAGAATTTTAATAGGAAATATAAAAATAAAAATATTAATAAGATTGATTCTACTATTAATAAAAAATATGGATATCAATACCATATATTTCAAATGAACAAATAAATTTTATAAGGAAAATTTATAAAGATATATGTGATATTGCATTTTTTGCACTTCCTGGATTAAACAAACTAATAAATAATTCAAAAGATTAAATCTCATTTTTAAATAAAAATTGCATCATTTATAAATGGAGATGTGAGTGTGGCAGTGAATATATAGGAGAATCAAGATGTACATTGGAAAAAAGAACTAAAGAGCACTTGTTGTTATTAAGAAGGGGTCAAAAATCAAAAACAAAATTGCAATGGAAATGATAATGTTTCAGCAATGTTTTTTTATAACCATAATTGATTATGAATATATGGTTTTAATTTGAATCATAATAATGTAAAATTATTACAAATTGAAAGAAACAACAATAAAAGGAAAATAAAGGAAATCATGTAATATATAAATATAAGCAAAACTTAATAAGCAGACAGGCAGAAAACATAAAAATCATTGAATTGTGGAAGGGTTAGCCTTTGAAAGTGTTAGTTGACAAAGACTATGAAGATAGTCAAAAGTGCTCCTAAGTGAATAAAAGTTTTTTAAAGTTGTACTATATATATATATATTTAGGTTACAGTATTTATTAATATTCAATTACAGGATTATATATATATATATAAAAGTGGAGAACTATAGTAATATGCTGTGTATGTGGATAAGAAAAAGAGATTTGGTTTGTAAAATAAAACAAGATTTATAAAGAAAGTATGTTAAAAATTATTAAATATTGAAATTAAAACAGGCAAAACTCTCCATACTGTAGTGTCACTCGGTGCAAGCCAGAGTAATCAATGGATGCCAGAAGGCTTGTGCATAAATCCCCTCATGCCTGTTCATCCAATATCCCCAGACTAGTTTCTAGCTTGTGGCTTTCATCAGAGAGGAGCCTTGGATTTGAGAGCACTGCACCTAGATCTTAGAAATGGTGATTATGTAATATTGAAATTAATGAGTCATTTTTGAAAAAAAAAGAGGGATATTTATTTTTTGCTTGATTTATTAAAACATACTATTGTACTAACGGATTTCTTGCAGTATTTTTAATTTTTGTAAGATTATAAATAGCTGTTTCTTTACCTACTTTAAAAAATGTAATTATTTAATATTTACAAAAAAAATGTTTTAAATATAACTCTTAAATTTTAATTTAAATTGGTAAAAATTTAAAAACATAAAATTGATAAAAAAAAAAAAAATCCAATAAATAACATTAGCATCAAATTGCATTCTTGTCCCCTAGTGGGCGCTGTATAGTACTTTTAAATGTTGCAAGCCTTTAAATAAGTGAAATTTCTTTTAGCCAGTTACCCTTTCAGCTTTTTGAGCGCTACGAGCGCGCATCCGGCGGTGTTCAGATGATGTTTTGTTTTCTTTTTTTACTGACGTAAAAGGTATATGTGTGACATAGATGAAAATATGATCTTTTGAAAACTTGCTGACATAGCTTTCTGAAAATCTTTATTTCAAAAAAATCGGTTAAAATTTAAATTTTTGGCAGCAGTTTTAATCAACCACAGTATTTAATTCTTTTGTCTTTTTTAATAATTTTTGTACTTATCACAGAGTGATAAAAGGCAAAAATAATTTACGGGGCTGCAGATGTCATTTCTCCGGTACTATATTTTAAAGATGGCGGAAAGAAGCCGGTCAACGTAATTTTGTAAGTAACATTTAAAATTTTTATTTTTTATTTTTTTTAATAAAACAACAATATATTTTTATTTTATTAGCATTTTTATTAATTATTTTTAGTTTGTAATTTGTGTGTGTTAGTTATTTAGGTTCGTATACAAATAATATCTAATGTAACTTTTAACGTTCTACACTTATAAAAATAATGTTTTTCAAAAAGTATAATTTATTATGAAAATCATTAATTATGTTTATGTATATATAATATAATATGATTTATAAGTAATTTGTTATAATTCCGATTCTTGTTTACATTTTTCAAGTCTATGGCTAACAAATGATCTGTATGCAAATAAATTATATATACGTGATTCATGCTTTGGTTTTGTATATGTTTCATAACATTATTTTCAAGTCAATAGCTAACAAATACACTATATGCAAATAAATTATATCTATGTAGTACAATAAATATAATAAGATAGCATCACTTCTGTGCATAAAGAATATAAACATCACTTGGGTGCATAAAGAATATAAGCATCACTTGTGTGCATTAAGAATATAAACATAACTGGTGTCCATAAAGAATATAAACATCACTGATGTACACAAAAAATATAAAATGAAGAGATGAAACTCATTTTATCATAGTGATATAGACAGTAGCCTACAATTTCTAGTTTTAGACAGACAAGAAGCCAATTGCTATGATGATTTCTTTTGTATCTTTTATTAGGATGAATCTTTTTCTTTATAGATGCCTTTGACATTTAGAACATTTGGGGTACAAGATAAAAATGAAGAAGTCATATCCGACTGCTTTTGGAGATTGTGAAGTTGTGGATTATCTCAGGTAAGACATGTTATACATGTTTAGAAAGATAATTTTGTGAGGAATGCCAAGAAATTATGACTGAAGACGTATTTTCAATTTTAGTTAATGTTACTTATCATATTATGAACAAACAATAAAATAATAAGTATTTCGGATGTGAAAATTTCTTTTTTTCCTTATTTTTTATATAGTTATCACTATTTATTTTATGATTATTGTTTTCCTTAATGTTACTAGTTTCTAGCAATGTAATTGTTTTTGCTCTAACATAATTAAAACTGAAGTTATTGTGAAAATTGTGTGTCAGGCCAGTATTTTAAAAAGTTCAATATGGCGGCTTGAAGCTCAAAGAGTTAACAAATTTAATAAAAGTAAATGAATAATTTTATTGCTCAGGAGTTCACAAAAAAGTCAAGCATTGGAGGTGCCAGAATGGGTTTCAATTGGAGGATCGAATATTCCAGAGTCTGGCACTATTATTTCACTAAACCATGTTGTAATTTTTTTTTCATGTGTCATAGCATCAGCTGGGAAGCAAACCCGCTAACCCAGGACACTGCTTGTAAGACAGCTGTGCTGACCTCTCGACCACCAATGCTTGACTAACCATGTTGTAAATGTAATTGAAAATTATAAAAGTGTATTAAATTGGGATTCTGCACTGCCTGTACACATATTCATAATTATGTAAATAAAGTTATTATTCAATTTGCATAAATTGTACAGACTATACTTTGTATTGTTTCTCCTGGAAAGTAGTTCACTATAGAAAATGTTATTGTTAAAAAATTTACTACTAATTTATGTAAATTAGTGTAGCTAATAAAGAGACAAACTGAGAATATGCCTGAGGAGTCATAGAGAAAATATTCAGAAAGTCAGCGCAGTAAAAGTCAATCAGTCAAGCAGAGAGCTGCCAAGAATTAATGCATTTCTCGAAAGGGAGAAATGACAGTGCTGAAGTTAAAGCAGTATACAAATTTGAGAAATGGTGAAAACTAAGAGGAAGGAAACTCCATTATAGACTTTAAATTCTTAAGTGGTAATAAACTCTAATGTTAATGAACTATATAGATATGTAAACTTATTCTAACATGTTTCAAAGTTAAGGGATGATTATTGTTACTACACTATCACTTATTCTTATTTGGATATCCTCAGCACAGAAATAAATTTACTGATACATATTTAAGTATTTGTATTTATTTATTTATTTTTACTAACACAGCTGAGATTAGATCCCCCTGTGCACACAGCGGATTCATAGTTTAAAAAACCGGTTAAATAATGTTGGCATTAAAGTACCAAACTAAGAAAAGTTTTTTTCTGTATTATTGTTTAGTCCGCCTATACAAAAGTATTTTTATGAACTTAAATTGAAAATGGGTGCCACAGTAGATAAATACTGTTAGCATTTATTTTCAACCCAGTAAGAATATTAGCATTTATATTCCAGTTTTTTAAACATTAATTTAGTAAGTTTTAAATTAATGCATGATGTAAAACTATTTGTCTACTTCAATTTATCTTCATGATTTAAATCTCACCAAATAGGAAGCAGAAATGATTAGTAAAAGTCAAAACATGCTATTTCTTGAATTTCTTCAGATTTAAACTTCTTTCTATTTTATTTACAAATGCATGCCTAGAGGTGAGAGTGAATGTCTGGAAGTAGGGGTTGATAAAACTTTTATAAAATAGTATATTGCAGTGTTTTCGGGAAGTTAACGATCTCAGCCGAAAACAATTTATTAAATTAGAGTCGAAGACAGTTTTACTTTCTTAATGCTAGTTTATTTGTTACACGTTGTGTGTTATTATACAAAAAAATGTCTATGCTTAAGATAATAAAATGTGCATAAGGAAAAACAGCAACAAATTCAAAAGTATACATATAATTAAAGTTTCTCAAAGAAAAGTTTGGTTACTCACGGCAATGCTAAATAGAACTCCCGAAATGTTTTCTTCTCATGAGTCACTTTTACATCCCATTTATTTCCTCTTTCTGTACAGTTCAAATTCACTATTTACTCCAAACAATTCTGGTTGGTTCAACGTAAATTTATCCGTAGATAATAAATGGTTCCATGACAATTTGTTATAACCTTTGGTTCCATGTGTGGTTATATGTTATGCCATCTTGGTCATCTCTCTTCTCGTTTTCTTTTCTGCTCTTCCCGTTCTCATAAAACCAGATGTTTCTAGAGTCAAGGTCTCCGTATTCTACACCTCCCCTCACTCTAGAACATAGTCCTTCAATCTTTCTGGCAGCCTACGCTCACGGTGAACTCTTGGTGCAGGTGTCCCTTCATCTTGTTGGGTTGGCCTGCTATCAGTGTCATGTATCGGGTCTGTAACTTCCAGTACACTATCCATCTGGTCTGGTTCGTTTTGGCAAAACTCATCCTGTGTTATTTGTGGCAATACTTACTTATCTTCTTTAGGTAAGATGTCCCATTGACTGGCAGTGCCAATGATTTCTGGGATATCCATTCGAGCACATGGAGATCTCCTCCTTAAGTGGTCTATGTGTTTATGGACAGATGGACCATTCTCTAGTCCTATTTGGTAAATTGTCCTTGATTTTGCACTTATGATGGTTCCAGGTAGCCATCTCTTCCTTAGTATATCACACATCCAGACTGGATCATTTCTTTTGAACCTTTCCAAGTGTTTATGGAAATCACCTTCCGGTTCTCTCTTAGTTCTTTCCTTTCGAAGTAAAACGGTTGACATGTGTGTGCAACACGTTCTGTCGAAAAACAGTTCGGCCGGTGATTTACCATCTTTAGACCTTGGTAAAAAATGTTGGAAGAACATGATCTCCAGGAATGCCTCCTCCATCCTGGTCTTGCTTGTTTTCCTCAGGTCCTTTTTTAAACACTGGACTGCCTTCTCTGCCAAACCATTTGATGCAGGGTGGTATGTCAGTACAAAAATGTGACATATCCCTCTTTGTGTCAGGAAGTTTTCAAAACTGGTGGAGGTAAAGTTTGTTCCATTATCTGATACCAATATTTCAGGGTATCCATGTGTGGTAAATATCTCTTGGAGAACCCTTTCGGTACATGTTGAGTTTGCCGACCTTAACAAATGGTATTCCACCCAATTGCTGTATGCATCCACCACCACTAAAACCATTTGTCCCTCTATAGGCCCAGCATAATCAATGTGGATCCGTTCCCAGGGTTTGTTTGGTTCTATGCAAGAGCTCAGTGTTTTTCTTGGTAGGTTTGCCTCGGCTTGGCAACTGTGGCACTGTCCCACTATCTCTTCGATCTCTTGGTCAACTTCTGCCCACCACACATATGAATGCGACAAAGCGTTCATTCTCACTATTCCTGGGTGTTCGGCTTGGGGTAGTCTTAAGACCTGGGCACAACCTTCCATCGGTACGAATACACCATTGGTAAATATCTCTTGGAGAACTGGTAAATATCTCTTGGAGAGCTGGTAAATATCTCTTGGAGAGCCCTTTCGGTACATGTTGAGTTTGCCAACCTTAACAAATGGTATTCCACCCAATTGCTGTATGCATCCACCACCACTAAAACCATTTGTCCCTCTATAGGCCCAGCATAATCAATGTGGATCCGTTTCCAGGGTTTGTTTGGTTCTATGCAAGAGCTCAGTGTTTTTCTTGGTAGGTTTGCCTCGGCTTGGCAACTGTGGTACTATCCCACCATCTCTTCAATCTCTTGGTCAATTTTTGCCCACCACACATATGAATGCAACAAAGCTTTCATTCTCACTATTCCTGGGTGTCCAGCATGGGGTAGTCTTAAGACCTGGGCACAACCTTCCATCGGTACGAATACACAATTGTCATGGTGATACAACCATTACAGGTTGAGAGGGTTTGACGGTCATTCCAGATAGCTATATGAAGATAATCAGGATGGTGGCTCGGCCATCCTTCCTTTATCCAAGTCCTCATTTGGCAACATCCCGGATCACTAGCTGTCCACTCTGCTATTTTTGCACTATTTACTGTATTGTCCAATTTCACCACTTCCAATAAATTCACTTCCACAAATTGACATGGTCTATCTGCCTTCAGTGGTAGAGATGATAGGGCATCAGCATGAGGTATGTCCTTTCCCGGCTTGGGTATTAGTGTATAATCGTATGCTGCCAGTATATTAATCCATCTTAGCATTCTCTGGCTGCTATATTAGGGTGTTTTTTTGGTCTTACCTAGTATGCCTAATAGTGGGTGATGTTCAGTGCATAAGGTGAAATTTCGTCCATAGATATACTGATGAAATTTCTTTACCGCGAAAATGATAGCGAGGGATTCTTTGTCCAGCTGGCTACAGTTAGTTTCCACGGGTGACAGGGTACAGGAGGCATAGGTTATCGGATGTTCTTGTCCATTTACCAAGTGTGATATGATGGCTCCAACCCCATATTCTGAAGTGTTCGTGGTTACTATAACTTCTTGATTACCTTGATAATGCATCAACAGACTTTCAGATGACAATAAATCCTTGGTTGCCTGGAAAACAGCTTGGAGTTCAGCCTTCCACTTCCAGTGCTGACCCTTGTGTAATAAAGCATAAAGGGGTTTTAGCTGATGTGCCTTTCCCTTCAAAAAGGTTTCATAGAAGGTTAGCATTCCCAGAAATTCTTGTAAGTCTTTTACATTTATTGGTATTGGAGCATTTTTTATCGCAGTGACCTTCTTGAAATCTAGGATGTTTTCCATTTTGATCAATAATATGTCCCAGGAACTTTATTTCTCTCATGGACCAAATGCTCATAGTGGTATTTATCCTGATTCCCACTTTTTCCAATCGGTCGCATATGGTAAGCACGCATTCCTTCAGTTCGGTTTCTGATTTAGCATAAATCAGTAGGTCATCCAGGTAGGGGATCACCCCCTCCATATTCTGCATCATTTGATCTATTTTAGCTTGGAATATATTGGGGGCTGTCGTGATTCCATATGGTAGCTTATTGCACTGGAAAAGACTGACATGAATACAGAGAATTAGTATTTTTGCAGACCTATCCGTGACTGGGCTTTGATGAAAAGCTGACCTCAAATCTATTTTAGAGAAAACTGCAGCTTCCTGGAGTGATGCCACTATTTCTGTGACATTCGGGACTGGATATGCACTTTTTTTACGTATTGATTTACAGTGAACCTGTAGTCCCCCCAAATCTACAAATCTGCAAACTCCTGTCTGGCTTTGTGACTATCACTTTTGGAGTGGCCCAATCTGAACTTTCCACTGGCAACAGCACTCCTTCCTTTATCAGGGCTGACAGACTTTCTTCAACCTTTGCTCTTAGTGCGAATGGAACTTCCTGGGTTTGCTTGCTACCAGTTGAGCCTCATCAGTAAGTTCTATGTCTACTGGGTCTATCTTCAGTATTCCTATTTTTTCCTCAAATATCCTTGGGAATTTCTGTCGCACTACGTTTTCTAGTTTTACAGTTTTAATCACTTGTAAGGATATTCCCAGTGGGCGGAACCAGTTTCGGCCCAGTAAGGATTTGATGTTCTTTTTGACTAGTACTACAAGGGCAAAATTTTGCTTTTGTTATTTAATTTCACTGGGACTGAAATTTTTCCACAAATTTGGACGTTGTTTCCATTTACATCAGTGGCGATAACATTAGTCTTATCCAAATTTAGTTTCGACTTGGATATGCTGCTAATTTTTTCCCAGTCTTTTATTGACAGGATGGATAACCCTGCCCCACTGTCTATCTCCATTCTCACTTTTACATTTAGGCGATAACATTAGTCTTATCCAAATTTAGTTTCAACTTGGATATGCTGTCAATAGCCCTGCCCCACTGTCTATCTCCATTGTCACTTTTACATTTATTATTCTGACATCCAGCACTATTTGTTCACTCAGGTTTGTCTCACATTTCTTTATTTCTGTCCTCCTTGTCACTTCCATTCTATTATCACTTCTGTATTGGTTTTCATTTCTGTTTCTCCAAACAATCGCCATATGGCCCTTAATGCCACAAGTCCTGCATTTCAAAGTTCTATTCTTACATGTCCTTTTCACATGTCCTTCTTACCACAACAATAACAGCTAAAAAACTCTCTCAACATCTGTGTTTGTGTTCCATTTGTTCTACTTTACGCACGTCTGTCGTGTAATTTTTTTCTTGAATTCCCTCTCGAAATTCCTTTGCATTAATCACCAGGGTCTCATGAGTCACATATTTCACAATCGCTGCATTATAATCAATCTCTATCTCACTGAGTAGCTGTTTTCTTAGATTGGGGTCCATCATGCTGTACAGGAACTGGTCTAGAAGCATGTTGTCTATATCCGGGAACGCACAGTCTCATGCTAATGTCCGCAATGCGAGATTATATTCCAAATAGCTTTCATGTGTGTTTTGTTTTCTCATTCTGAATCTCAAATGAGCGACTCTTTTTGTAATTGCAGGTTGAAAATAATTTGTGAGTTTTTCAACTAATAGCTTATACGGTATTTGTTCCGGAGTTTTGTTCTCGGCCAACTGTTTTGCAATCTGAACTATGTCTATTCCGGCAAAATACAACAATGTCGAGACTTTCGTTTCATCATCCTTGGCCTTATTTAATCTCATATATCTTTCTAATGGTTCGACATAGAGGGTCCATCCCGCCGGGTTTCCTATTTCAAAATCTCTTAATACGTGTGAGGGCGCTGCCATTTTTATATTTCATCTGATCTATTAACTTTTTCCAAATCACGCACAAAAAAACAACCTCCGATCTAACATCCTGTTCACGACTGCACCATCTGCAGTGTTTTCGAGAAGTTAACGATCTCAGCCGAAAACACAATTTATTAAATTAGAGTCGAAGACAGTTTTACTTTCTTAACGCTAGTTTATTTGTTACACGTTGTGTGTTATTATACAAAAAAATGTCTATGCTTAAGATAATAAAATGTGCATAAGGAAAAACAGCAACAAATTCAAAAGTATACATATAATTAAAGTCTCTCAAAGAAAAGTTTGGTTAATCATGGCAATGCTAAATAGAACTCCCGAAATGTTTTCTTCTCATGAGTCACTTTTACATCCCATTTATTTCCTCTTTCTGTACAGTTCAAATTCACTATTTACTCCGAACAATTCTGGTTGGTTCAATGTAAATTTATCCGTAGATAATAAATGGTTCCATGACAATTTGTTATAATCTTTGGTTCCATGCGTGGCTATACGTTACACCATCTTGGTCATCTCTCTTCTCGTTTTCTTTTCTGCTCTTCCCATTCTCGTAAAACCGGACGTTTCTAGAGTCAATGTCTCTGTATTCTACATATATAGATTTCTAAAAAAGGGGAAAAACAACCACTATACAATCCTATATAAAAATGATTCATAAAAATTTATGAACATTTTCTAAAATATATTTTAAATTTGATATTTTTTACTTATTGTTTTTTATTTAAATTCAAGCATATTGTCTATACTGAAATCAATTCAATTAGAAGGGACTTGAATTCATACTTTCAAGCTCCCTACAGCCATCTACTCCATCTTATACAACCAATACACATGACCACATACATGTGAAGATCATTTATCTTTTTCACATGTATGTGGTCATGTATATTGGTTGTATAAAATAGAGTGGATGGCTGTAGGGGGCTTGAAAATCTGAATTCAAATCCCTTCTAAGATGGCTACTCTTATCTTTATAACCTCATAATCTTGCGTTAAGATTTGTAGAGGTCCCTCTTGTGGTAAAATTAAGGTTAAAGCCTTATATGTATTTATGTGCTAACCATGCACTTAATAAGAATTAATGTTTACAACTTTAAATTGATTTGAAATATTTCTAATTATAAGATCTAAATATTAACTTGTGAATTGAAAGATTTCGCAAATGTTGATTTCTAAATGAGGTAGTGGATTTAATTAGTGAAGAACATACTAGCTTCACACTCTCAAATCAAAATGCTTTAGATTTGCCTATATAATTAGAATGTAGGTTGAAGATAAGATGGCTGCTCTTATCTTTATAAAGTCGTAATCTTGAGTTAAGATTTGTAGAGTTCCCTCTCATGGTAAAATTAAGCACTCAAGGCACATAGTATTAAGGTTAAAGCCTTATATGTATTTATGTGCTAACATGCACTTAATAATAATTAATGTTTAAAAACAATTTTGTTTTTCAAATTTTAAATTACAGTGAATTCTCCACATATACTAAATTTTGTGTCAAGACCTCTAAAAAATAAATTAGTGAATGATAGCTCACACTTTGCTTACAATTCTGTGCACTGCAAGCAGTTTTATGTAAAAAACATTCCATAATAATTGTGAGTGCAGATGTTTTAATTTATATATACACATATTTAAGTAGTATTTCTTTGTTAAAGCATATAGATTAGGCAGAAATAGCAATAGGGATTCTAAATAGTTACTTTTCTTAGAATATGTCTAAATGCACTAAAACACAAGTATTGGTGAAACTAATTACAGATAATAAAATTAATGGCTGAGAGCTTTAGAGAAGTTTTGTCTTCTCATAATCATAACCAATGAATTGAATGAGCATAATGGAAAATGTGTATGATGAATATTTAAATTAATTTAAAGTGGCTTAGAGAGTCCATTTTTTGGGAAAAAGCATGATTCATTCCAGATTATAGATGGGTATTGTTAGCTATAAGCCATGCTTCTTTAACTTTACATTTAAAATCACAGCACTCTACACAAGTTTACATTTTTCTTATTTTCTTGGAATAAAATTTTAAGCACAAAAACAGAGCTATTAAATTCTGTTAAAACATTAACAAATATGTTTGTGTGTGTGCATGGAAAATATTTGGTAGATACTAATTTTAAAAAGAAATAAAAAGATAAAACGTATTCAAAAGTATATTCAGTCAATATTAAAAGAAAAGAAATAAAATATATTACTTTTTTTTTTGTTATTAAATATTTAAATGAAACAATTTTTTTTCTTCTTGTATTTCTTAGGTATTATGATTGTTTAAATTGATTAAAATGTTAATATAATTAAAGATGGTTTTTTTATTATGTAAAAAAAAAATAAAATAAACAAATTCATTTAAAGTTCTATTATTAAAAAAGAATAAATTAAAAAAATAAATTGCTTAGATTAAAATTGTGAGAATTATTCTGATATAATGAAAAATGTTTTAATTAAATTTTAATTATGCAAAATTAATTAGAAAGAATTCTTTTATGATTTTGGTTTATTTAATTAAAACGAAACACTTTTGTATATTTATTTGTTCTAATTATTAAAAACACAAGTTGGTCAAGCATTGGTAGTCGAGAGGTCAGTAACAGCTGCTTTACAAGCAGTTGTACTGGGTTAATGGGTTCACTTCCCGGCTGCTGCTATGACACATGAGAAAAAAAAACACAAGTAAATCTCCATAATTGATAAAATTATTTAAAAGAAATCTAAACAAAGAGTTTAGTAAAAGAGTATATATAAGATTTTCAATAAGCAAACGGGCAGAGAAGTTCTACTTTGTGAAGGAAGTGTATCAGATTATTAAGGTCAGAGATTTATAATAACAGCCGATTCTATATGTAAGAATATAGAAATTTTTGATTTTCCCAAATTTCCAGAAAACTCTACAGCAAATTCTAAATGTGACTAATCTGTGAAATGAAGAGAAAGATCAAATTTCCACCATATGGATAAAAATGACTTCCAAAAAAAATGAGTGGATTAAAATTCATTAGGATAATTGCAGTTAAACATAAAAATGAATCTAATTTGAAACTTGGCTGTTATTCAAAATTGGAAAAAAAAAAAAATCTTGTGGAAGAAAACTTTTTTTAGGAACTAAAGCTTATTCTCTCAAAAATGACGAATCTTTCATCAATAAAAACATTCCAAAAAATAAACTGCAAATATTATCAAAACTTACGTTGAGGTACTAGAATTAACAATATAGAGAAAAACCATATACAATAGATAGACAACTTTGATCAAACTGTAAACTTTCAAATGATGGAAATTGTGGTGGAAAATGGAGTGGAGGGGAAATCGCAAAGATTTCACCATCAAATAAATATTGATCAAAAGAGAATTAGTGATATGTTTTTCTCAATTCAGCTTGAAGAATCAATCGATGTGATATCATGATTTCCAGCCACTGCAGTTTGCAAGATTACATTCAGCCATGTCCAATTTAAAAGTTTTTTTTTTATTTCATGAAAGAATTAATAATACCTGATATTTGGGGGAAAATGGAATAATGGTTTCAGGTAGGATAGAAGTACAATCCAAGATATGTTAAATACAAAGTTTGGATGTTAAGTTTGCATGTTAAAGAAAGCTCTAAAAACGAAAGGCATTCATCGTATGATCTATTTTTACAAGTAATCTCAAAATAGTACTAGATTCCTCAAAAGTGGTTTTGTATGATTTTGTCTATAGAAAAGCTCTCAAATTATGATTTTCAGAATTTATATGTCAACATGGATGCAGCCACCATTTGATTTTATAATACATAAATGACTGACAGGTTGTAAGAAAAAACTTCACTAAATATTTTAATTTAAAGATGAGCTCGAATAATTTTACAAGATGAAATTGCATATTCTGCCTGATTGTTTGCCTGTTGCTACTTCTGAGCAGATGAATAAATAGAACCATTATATATGAAACAGGAATACACACAACCTGAACTTCTTTGATCCCTTTAATATTTTTATGGGCAAACAAGAAAATTAAAAGAAAAAAACTCAAAAGAAACAATGTTTAAAAAACTGCCACTAATTGTTGTGATATACTAGAAGACTATTGGCTGATTACAACCCGACATGAAATACTACCCAGAACAATGAAAGTGCACAGATCGGATGGAACATATTCATTCCCAGTACGTACATCAGCTGAGGAGGTATTCGGTAATGTTATTCACTATTACAATAATTATTTGCTAGTAGAGATTGGTTGTAATATTATTAGTACTTATAACAATAATAATCACTGTAGTATTCGTTGTTGGTAACATAAATTGATTTGTAATGATAAGTCTTATTTACTTGCATGTAAAAGAACTAGGCACACTGGATTACTAACTGGAAGGCTCACATCAAGAACTATTGGCTAGTATTATAAATTAATTATTGAAGTAGAGTGAACATTATTCAGTTCAGAGCCGGTTGAACATTGTTTAGTTAACAATAATCTAACATTGATTAACCTTGGTGATTAAACAAACTAGTTGTTTATTGTGGATAATGATAAAGTATTCCCATAGTTTTCAAAAGATGAAATCATTAAGTATTTGATAACACTGAAAAAATGAATTCGGCCAATAGTTTCCTGAACTCAGTGATGAAAATCCACTCAAGATATCAGTTAAAAAATTTTCTTGTAATTATCAAACCAAAAAATCACTGTTAAGTACAACTAAAGATGAAGTTTTATCATCTAAGACTCAAGTCAAGATGTTCGAACAAAACTCTACAAGTGATGAATTGTGACTTTAAAAATGGATTTCTTATGAGACCCCAAATAAATTTCTTTTCCACTGGAATTTCATCAACAGATTCAGAGCAATCTATATTAATGGGCTTATTTGCTTCAAAAATGGAATTGTGCAAATAACCAGCGTAAATGTGGACAAACAGAAATCACGAACCACATAGTTGATGATTGCTGAATCTATGGATAGAGTAACCGACTTGAAAGACTTAATAAAGCTATTAATGATTTTATTTCCAGATTGGGATCTCTGTTCTTTTGTGAAATTTGTCAACAGTTAAGCTGATGAATAAAATAATTTTCAATATAATTTTTTCTTTAGTTCAGTTGCAAATGAAAATGAAGCAAAAAGGATCCGAGTTGTTTTCTTACAGACGCTTTTCCTCATATCAAAGAACGTTTCAGCCAATGAAGAACTTTAAAAACAATTAAAGTTGTTTCTTTTATATATATATAAACACCTTTATTAAAGCAAAATATAAATGTACGTAAGTAATACAAATGACTCTAGGGTAAAGAGATTACAAAAAATAATTAAAAAAAAATAATAATTGGATACATGAGAACTATAAATGCAGTCTATAGTTAATTTAAAACATGATATAGAATATGAATATATTTAACAATAAGATAAAACTAATGCAAATTCCAGACATAAAATACATATTAATACATAAAGATTAAAGAAGTAGGGATTTCTTAAACGCCTTGGCATTCATTTGAACTTTTTGTTTAGTGACTGTTGAATAATTAGTTACGGATAAAAAAAACTTCTTTCCTTTAAGTTTTAAAATTTATAGACATTCTCTACTTCTTTAAATTTCTGCTTTATAAATAAATGCATTCGTGCTAATATACTAAAAAAATTAAAAGATGTTCAATACTTTCTCATCGGAGTTAGAGAATTTTGGAACGAGGTAAAGGGATCGGTGATATACGATAATAATAAGAATGAATTGGGGAAAAAGTCGACAGTCATTGATATTCTGACGAGTTTATTTTATATACATAGATAAATATATACAGTATTGTAATTAATTGAATATAAAACAGAAAGTCATATAACACTACAATACTAGCCAAACAACAAAATTTTACTAAAATTCTTACACATCCATGGTTTAATCTATTAACAAATAGACCTTCTCAAGTGAAATTTAACAAAATACATACAACATGTATATATAAAACAAAATGGCCTTCCCATCATTTACTTCAACAATCAGCTAATAAAATAGGAAATTATAAAAAATAAAAACAATTATTAGAAATTAATATAATTAGAAGGGAAAAGTAAAATTAATTTTAAATATATATTATATTTTAACTAATGTATGTAAAAAGTTGGGTGCTGATATAGTACGCACTCGGCGGCCATTTTGAATTTGCAAACACCCAAAAACACTGCTGGCACATGCAAGCGATAAATGTCATCGACTAGAAACAGTCATTTTTCAAAAACGTAAAACGCCTGAGGCACTGCAATTAAAAAAAGTGGTGGGGAGGGACTACACTTTAAAAAATGGCGGGAAAACGTCACATTAAATAGCCTAAGGTGCTATTACCCAAAAAAAAAGGGCGGGAAAAGAAAAAGAAGTGAAAATTAAAAAATACTTTAAAATAACCCAAAAACGCTAATTTATATATATATAGTCATAATCAAACATTGCAATATTTACAAAAATCCGTTAAAATATAGTGATCACTAGAAAATAATATAATGCTATAAATCAAACCTTACTTTGAAATAAACCAAAAACGCCAATTTCTATATATAATCATAATCAAACATTACTTTAAAATAAACCAGAAAACGCTAATATATATAGTCATGATAATCAAATATTGCAATCGTAAATCTCAAAAGATTAACCCTATGTTAAAGATTTTTTTTTAAAAAAAAATCGTAAATGGTATTTACAAAAACACGTTAAAATATAGCGATCATTAGAAAAATAATAAATGCTATTTTAAAAATATCAGTCCGGTCTATCAACGCTATATGCTACATCAGTATTATAATTTAAAAAAAACAATATTTAAAAACTATAATGCTATAAATCAAGCATTGAGTTGTAACGTCACATTGAATAGCCAAAGCTTATACTATGGAAAAAAAAGGGCGGGAAAAGAAAAAGAGATGAAAATTAAAAAATACTTTAAAATAAACCAAAAACGCTAATTTATATATATAGTCATAATCAAACATTGCAATATTTACAAAAATCCGTTAAAATATAGCCACCACTAGAAAAAATCAAACATTACTTTGAAATAAACCAAAAATGCCAATTTATATATATAATCATAATCAAACATTACTTTAAAATAAACCAGAAAACGCTAATATATATAGTCATGATAATCAAATATTGCAATCGTAAATCTCAAAAGATTAACCCTATGTTAAAGCATTTTTTTTTTAAAAAAAATTGTAAATGGTATTTACAAAAACACGTTAAAATATAGCGATCATTAGAAAAATAATAAATGCTATTTTAAAAATATCAGTCCGGTCTATCAACGCTATATGCTACATCAGTATTATAATTTAAAAAAACAATATTTAAAAACTATAATGCTATAAATCAAACATTGAGTTGTAGGCGTCACATTGAATAGCCAAAGCTTATACTATGGAAAAAAAAGGGCGGGAAAAGAAAAAGAGATGAAAATTAAAAAATACTTTAAAATAAACCAAAAACGCTAATTTATATATATATATAGTCATAATCAAACATTGCAATAGCATTTATTTAAATAATTTTTTACTAATATTTTAATAATTTAAAAAAAATTACCAGCTCTCGATCGGATGGATGGTCGTCCACTCAGGCTAAATTTGGTTCTTTATAGATCTCTTCATTACTGCAATACCACAAAACATCAAATTATACTTTTAAGATTTAGGTTTATTATTTTAAAGAAGACACCAGTAAAATTAATTTATTCAGGAAATATCGCAGCTTGATATGGCCTCTTTCAAATTTATTTTTAAAACTGTCTACTTGGGTCGGTATGTATGACGTAAGATAATTTCCAAGAATTATAGTTCGGGATGGGGGCTTTGTCTTACTAAGATAAAAGAAAGTGTTAAGTTAGACTTTCAAATTTAAAAAAACAACAACTGTAAAACAGTTCTAATGGACTTTTATGCCTCAAGCCTAACTCGTCATGAAATGCAAAAGAGGGTTAAAATTTATTATAAAAAAATTGGGGTTTTGGTTATAATAAATTAATGATTTCAAAATATAATCGCACTGTAACATATTATACATCACAACTTGTACTCATATATATATATATATGTGCCGATACATGTATTACTTGTAAGATTTTAGTTTTAACACTTCTTATTGTTGCTAATTCTGTCTATCATTCCGTTTCACCTTCTATGTATCATAGTAGGCCTGTTTGTCAAATTCAAACCCATCCCAGACCACGTGTATAATCCTATAATAATGTACTTTGATGTATAATAACGTATGTTTACGTGTATGTGTGCACATCTAATATATAAATAAATATATTTATATATTAGATGTGCGCACATATTATACATCAAAATACATTATTATAAGATTATATACATAACGATGTTAGGCTTGAAGCATAAAAGTCCATTAGCTGGTTTACAGTTGTTTTTTTTTTTAAATTTGAAAGTTTAACTTAACACTTTCTTTTATCTTAATAAGATAAAGGCCCAATCCGAACTATAATTCTTGGAAATTATCTTACGTCATAGATACCTTGTGTCAGACCCAAGTACACAGTTTTAAAAATAAATTTGAAAGAGGCCATATCAAGCTGCGATATTTCCTGAATAAATTAATTTTACTGGTGTCTTCTTTAAAATAATAAACCTAAATCTTAAAAGTATAATTTGATGTTTTGTGGTATTGCAGTAATGAAGAGATCTAGAAAGAACCAAATTTAGCCTGAGCGGACGACCATCCATCCGATCGAGAGCTGGTAATTTTTTTTAAATTATTAAAATATTAGTAAAAAATTATTTAAATAAATGCTATTGCAATGTTTGATTATGACTATATATATATAAATTAGCGTTTTTGGTTTATTTTAAAGTATTTTTTAATTTTCATCTCTTTTTCTTTTCCCGCCCTTTTTTTTCCATAGTATAAGCTTTGGCTATTCAATGTGACGCCTACAACTCAATGTTTGATTTATAGCATTATAGTTTTTAAATATTGTTTTTTAAAATTATAATACTGATTTAGTATATAGCGTTGATAGACCGGACTGATATTTTTAAAATAGCATTTATTATTTTTCTAATGATCGCTATATTTTAACGTGTTTTTGTAAATACCATTTACGATTTTTTTTTTTAAAAAAATGCTTTAACATAGGGTTAATCTTTTGAGATTTACGATTGCAATATTTGATTATCATGACTATATATTGTAACCGGCATGCCTCCGGTCCATCTATACGGCCGTTTCTAGGTTGATACCCTATCAAGCATAATCTGACGGAGGCAACCAGCTACACAAAATATGTATATAGAACGGATTAGTAAGAATATAATATATTCAATTACTACCTTACCGGTTGAGTTTGACCTAATAAAATCAAATCAAACTATATTTCCCAACCGATTGTTCTTCCTGACATAAAAAAAATAAAATGGTTGACATAGCAAGTAATTACAGTAATGCAAATCTTAAAACGAGGTTTATTGGTTGTCTAACATAAAACATAATTTCTATAATTTCGAGACGTATTAATAATAATAAATACGTGTATAGAGTGTTAGTATGAAATGTATGTAAATAAGTTTCTTATAAATGTTCGTTCAATTAAAGTTTATATGTATCAGAGTTATATAAAGGAATAATCGTTCAATTAAAGTTTCTATGTATCAGAGTTATATAAAGGAATAATTCGCATTCTTGATTCCCTTGGAATTATGATTAAACTAGGAGTTAATAAGTTAGCATGCTAATATACGATTACCTAGGTAAACGGTCCTGGCAATTTATTCAGTCACTTCTTCGAACCGCGTTGTGGGCGTCCCACTTCTTTTGTAGAGCGGTTCAACTCCGGATAGTTTCCTCGTAACGGTTTCCAAATGGCACGGAGACATAGGCTGGTGAGCGGGGGATTATCTTCATTTCGTCGGTGTTACAGGCTGGGGTATGGAGTAGCGTTTCGAACCGGCGCTCGAAAGTATTTCTTCTACTCGATCATCATTTCTTTAACTATAGCCTGGGTGGCAGTTAAACATTTCGCTAGGAAAAATGGTTTCCCTTTTTTGAAAACTGGGATCACTCTTTTTTTTTTTCTACACCGCTCTACTCTCTCTTAGTAAAAAAAAACTCCCCTCCCCTTTGTCTTGTGGATCACGTTTTCACACCTACGGCCATCTTTGATCTTAAAATAATTTAATTACTCTCCCTTTCATTTGTTACATTTATTCTTTCTCTAATTAAACTTATTACATTTGTTTTATTTATTTATTTCTCTTAACCATCACTCTATGAATTTCTCAGTAATTATTTCCATGATTTTTACCGTAAGAGTTTCATCTTTTTTCCTTCCTAGAAAAATGCTTTAGTACAACAAAATTCGACATTTATTTTATTTTATAACTCCCATTCATTCTTTCACTCCCATTTACTAGCTGATAACGATCTTTAAATGTTATACCAAATTCCTTCTACAAACCACTAATTCTTATCTAACTCGTCTGTCATCTTATCTAAAATCTTTTTTCTTTCTTTTTTTTTTTTTTTTTTAATATTTGACCTAACTGAATATATATATTATATTAAATATATGTGATCACCTCGTGCTATCACATTACACCCTCCCCCATTAGGAATTAACAGAATGTTAATTCTGATAATTAGCATGCTGCTCGTTCGTTTATTATCCCGCTAATCAGTATTGAATGTTGTGCTCAGTTTATTGTGATGACAAATGTTTGGAGCATTATGAAGAGGTCTCTAGGCTTCTTATACTATCATCTCTCTTCATTTACAATCTAACCCTTCCATTACCTCTATCCATACTAGTTCTTTCCGAATTTATCTTCCGGGAAGCACTACTGAATTAGCCTTTATTTGTTTTGGGGTTTTATCTAATCTCCATACTTATAGAATATTAATCTAATCACATATACCTCGACCCACTCATAAAGATATCCCTCGGTACGTACTCGCCTGTTTTTCCGTAACTGGCAGCAACTATATTCCTTTGTCACCCATCCACTCATGACTCCCGTTTCCTCTGATCTCATTTCCTAAACCTTTCATATTTATATTATTATTTTTTTTTTTGTCGTATATCCAAGTGTGTGTTGTTGGTCATCATCTGCGTCCATCCTGAATGTACTATACTATTCATTAAACTTTGTCTGGCGGCTCTGGCTTTCTCGGGATCAGTCTCAAGGACCGAGCATTATAGGTTCCCTTTTCTTCAGACCCCTTTGTGACAACAAAAGCATTGTTACCAAGCTTCCTTTTTATTATGTAAGGCCCCTCATATATCGGTTGAAACTTTTTGTAGATGTTTCTCTCCGGATGGCTCACCGGTTGAACCCTGATCATGACTTCATTTCCTTCCTCGAACGATATGTTCTTTTCTTTGAATTTACGTTTTCTAACCTCACTCATCCTCTTTATACAATTTCGTGCCTGTTCTAAATCCCGTTTTCGGTTTATTACCCTAGATTGTACTGGCAATCTGCTTCCAAATGGGCACGGAACATTTTTCCCATAATGCAATCGTACGGGTTCAAAACCCGTGGATTCGTTCTTTGACCAATTTATCATGTTGACCATTCTGGGCACTTCATTTACCCATCTACGATGATCTTCAGACACATACACTCGGAACAAACGTCCTAGTTCTCGCATCATCCTTTCGCAGGGATTGGATTGTGGGTTACGGATTGATGTGAGTCTATGTTGGATTCCCTTTTTAGTGATCCATTCTCTCCACTCCCGCGAGACAAACGGAGTCCCATTGTCAGATAATATTTGTTGTGGCTTCCCTGCCTTCCGAAAATACTGCTGTTCCAAAACCTGGATGGCTTGCTTGGAGTTAGCCTGTGTGACTGGGTATGCGTCCACTAATTTCGAAAACACATCATACATGACCAGTAGATATTTCTTCCTGTTGAATGCCGGCAATGGTCCATAAAAATCTATGGCTAACAAGGTGTTAGGTTGTTTGGTAATTATCGGGTGTATTGGTCCTACATTAGATGTGTTGGGAGGTTTGGTTTTGGCGCATACTTCACATGCCCTAATGATGTCGGCGATCTGTTTCCGCATCTCTGGCCAATAGAACCACTGATTTATTAGACCCTCTACCTTGCAGGTTCCATAATGTCCATATGTCTCGTGAATATACTCCACCGTTGGTATTCGCAATTTTCTTGGAAGAACGATCCTAGTTTTTCCCTTTCTCTTCAGAATGCGCTGCAGAAACCCTCCCTTCATACAACAATGGTTTCGATCCTTCCATAACATATTTCCTGCTCGTTCCCCCACAGGCTGTCCTTTCAAGTACTTGATGATCTGCCCACATTCAGCATCCTCCTTCTGGTAATGTTTCAACTTGCGCATGCTTTGTTGTATCGTCTGTCCAGTACTTATTTCCATCTCTGCTATATATGGTTCTCCTCCCCCTCGTCGCTGTTCCATGCCTACCGGATACCGGCTCAGGGTGTCTGCAACGATGTTGTCTTTACCTTTACAATATATGACTTTGTAATTAAACTCCTGTAAGAACAAACTCCATCGTATCAACCGACTGTTAGATAGAAAACTCTGATTTATGAACTCCAGGCTCTTATGATCGGTCAGTACTACTATCTCAGATCCTAACAAATATTGGCGAAATCTTTTGAATGCCCATATGACTGCCAATGCCTCCTTCTCCGTCACGGTGTAATTTACCTCTGCCCCTTTGAGCAAACGGCTGATAAACGCCAATACGCCATGGTGACCTCCCTCCTGAATTTGAAATATGGTGGCTCCAAGCCCCAAACCACTACTGTCGGTCTGTACTACGAATGGTTTATTAAAATCCGGGTATGTTAGTATTACTTTGTTTAAGAATCCGGTCTTTACCTTTCTAAAACTACTTTCCTGCTCCCTTTCCCATGTCCATGGTTGGTCTTTCTTTAATAACTGAAGTAATGGTCCCATATCTATCATAAATCCCTGGTAGAACCTATTGTAAAAATTACACATCCCGAGAAATGATCTGATGTGTTTTTTATTACGTGGGGTTGGAAACTCCTGTATTGCGCGTATTTTATCCGGGTTCGGGGTTACTCCCGCGGCGCTCACGACGTGCCCTAGAAACTCAACTTCGGAAGTCGCTAAGTGACTTTTCTTTAAGTTAATTCTTATTCCCTTTGACTCACATTCTTCCAAAAACCGCCTCACCTGTTCTAGATGTTCAGAGATATTCTCTGACGCAATGACAATATCATCCATGTACATCGTCACCACGTCTTTTATCTCCTTTGATAATACCTGATCCAAACAGCGTATTAGTCCGGACCCACTATTTTTTAACCCAAATGGGATTCTATTGAAATGGTACGCATGGCCGTTATATCGGAAAGCAGTGTACTTACGGTCATTGGGATGTAACCTTATTTGCCAATAACTGGCAGTCAAATCAAAAGTTGAAAACACCCTTTTGTTCCGAAATTTATCTAATAACTCCCACATTGGTGGAGGGGCGTTGATATCTGGTAACGTAATTTTGTTTAAATGTCTAGCATCAAGACACAACCGTATGGATCCATCCTTTTTCTTTACAGTCACAACAGGATTATTATAAGACGAGGAGCATTTTGATATTATCCCCCACTGCAACATTTTAGTTAATTGCTCTTCCACTTCCTTACAGTATTGGTACGGGATGGGATACGCCCTGGCCTGGTACGGTTGGTTGTCGATGATTCGTATTCTGTGCTCATATCCATGGATAACACCCGGGATTTCTGAAAATACTTCATTATGTTGTTCCAGAATCTGTTGTAATTGTTTTCTCCTGTCCTCGTCTATATTTTTCAATTCTGCGATTTTGTTGGTCGTCTCTAAACCGATGGCAGCACTGTGGATGTGATACCCTTCCCTCCTTGCCTCGGAACATCCGTGCTGGTCTTCCATAAAATCAACCCATGTTCCGTTCACTGCTACTCTTCTTCCTTTGTAATCTATTATACACCCGAACCTATCCATAAAATCTGATCCTAAAATTACATCATGTATTAGGCCCTCTAATATCACCATCACCTGTTCATACCCTTTCTCAGCTACCTGCATTTCCACCCATACTTGCTCTGATGCCAATTTAACCTTCTTTCCGTTGGCCATTAATACTTGTACGGCATTTAGCGGTAAGGTCTTCATCTCGGGATACGTCTTCTTCAATTGATGGAACATCTCTTGCGACATCACAGAGATTTGACTTCCGGAATCCAATAGAGCTCTACTCGTTGTGTTCCCACATTTAATCTCAATTTTCGGGCACTCCTTGGGAACAAAAGTTTCTCTCCCAGTTAATTTGTTGTAACTGAGGTTTGCCAAGGGTATATTTACGTTCTCACTCCCGTTTTTCCTTACACTACCGGTGGTCTGGGGTCTACCATCGAGAGCCGTTAGTATTCTTGTTATTGGTTCCATTGATTCTTTGCTGATTATCATGTGTTTGATCCTGTCTGGCAGGTTTCGCTTCACAATCTGTACTATCTGTTTTTCTGTCAGGGGGTCTGCGGTTAGCATTCGCAATGAAGCGACTTGTTGGCGGAAAAATGATGCAAAAGACTTCCCGGGTTTCCATTTTTCTTCCACTATGCTATAGAATATATCTTCTTGTATTTTCTCACCCCAATAATCCTTCAAAATTACGTTTTTATATTGCTGTAGTGTTTGAGGTTTTACAAATAACGAGTCCCACCATGTACGGGCCTCCTCTCGCAAATGGCTACACGCAATCGCAATGCACGCCTCATCATGCAATTTGTTGAGCTCGCAATATTTTTCTAATCCGTTTAGATGTTCTAATGGATTCTCCCCCTCACGTCCAGTAAACATGCAGATTTTGACAAACTGATTAACTGCGGCTGCGCTGCTCCTTTCCGGATCGTAATTATACGTCCCCAGCCTAACATCATCAATGGGCCTACTCCGCATACGTCCGACCTTAATTTCCAATATCTCTACTTTATCCCGCAACTTATCTACGTCACCTTTAAGTTGTTCTACTATACTACTATTCTCACCTATATACGTCCCTAGACTATCCCGGTTATTCACTCTTTCTTGTTGGACATCGCTCTGCACATCGTTTATTTTTATATTACACTCATTAACGCCATATTGGCATATCCTAATGTATTCCCCTTGTTCATCAACTTTCTTATTTAGATCTATCATTTGCTGCGACCACTCTTTCTTTACTTCCAATGGTCCAACACCTTGTTCCTGACTTGCAATTTCACTTTTATTATAATTATCGAATTGTCTATTAGATTCTACAGTTTTCGGCTCGTAGTTTTCGTCCCATTTATTCATAAATGCTCTTTGCTCCTCTCTGCACTGTTCCATGAATGTCCTCTGTTCTTCCTTACATTGCTTCATGAACTCCTGTTGCTCTTCTCTCTGCTGTTTCATAAACTCTTTCTGTTCGTGTCTCATTTGATTTATTAAGTCATATAATTCTCTGTTACTAATATCCCCAGTGGTTAGTTGTGGGTCTGACATCCCAAGTGAACTCCCACTATTGTCCAACCTTTCTACTTCCTCTGGCTCCTGAACATCCATGACTTTCTTTGACCTAGTAAGCATTTACGTATTGAATCCGATTGTGAACACTAACTGAATGGTTTTTTAAAACGAACTCCTTTTTCTCTCTTGTTTTATATTCTAAAATTTATGGCAATTATTTACTATTCGAACGCCAATGTTCGGACTACTCCACACCCAATTATGTGTTATGTACCCGCTCAGTCTCTACCTATACTCGTATCTCTACTTATACCAACACCACTCCTACTCTATTACTAATTTTCGACTAACACTCGCATATGCACAACTCAATTGCGAACTCTATCTCAACGTATATCTTATACTCTCCGTACGGTTATATAACGACCGCAAAAGTACCAATGTGCGTGTGAGAAAATTTAAGTTATTAGCTAAGTAAGTTTTGAAAGTTTAATAATTACTCCTATTAAGTATTTCCATCACAGCTAGTCAATCACATGATATACATAATTATTCCGTATGACTCCACGTTTCTTTAGATTGCGTTAAAAAAAATCTCGGAGTAAACAATGCCGCGGTCTCTTTTACCTCTGTCTTTCGTCCCCTTTTTTTTTTTTGCACTAAACGGAAATAAATTAACAACCTTTCTCTATTTCACTGACGAACTTAGATCGTCTACCTTGTAGTTTTTTTACAAAAATCTAACAATAGGTTTTAAATACGTTTTCACTGTTACAAAACAAATTAGAACTAGCTAGTTCTTGTCAACAATCGTGTATCGCGCAATTCAAAATTCAAAATGTCTTATCAATATCTAATCGCTACGAAATTAGTGGCAAACTTATCCATGTGAAAGTTATTTCATATTATAACTGAATTTATTACTCTTTCTAAGAATAACCCTTCCCTTTTCTTTTTTTTTTAAAAAAAAATTCCCAAACTGATTTTTCACTCGCAACCTCTATTCTCTAATACCAAATACCCACGTATCATTTCTACACGAATATAACTATTTCATTTTCCCATTCGCTCTATTTCAAAATCGTTCAAACTCTGTTATACACATTTTTCTCTTTTTTTTTTTTTTACTTGCCACGTCAACTCATTGTCGTCTCTAATATAATAATCATTAAAAATACATTTTCGAGATTTGCCTTTCACTTTATGTGAATTCTGGCTTCGGTTACGTTCAAAATCTTCGGACTGGCCCCCAAATTTATGTAACCGGCATGCCTCCGGTCCATCTATACGGCCGTTTCTAGGTTGATACCCTATCAAGCATAATCTGACGGAGGCAACCAGCTACACAAAATATGTATATAGAACGGATTAGTAAGAATATAATATATTCAATTACTACCTTACCGGTTGAGTTTGACCTAATAAAATCAAATCAAACTATATTTCCCAACCGATTGTTCTTCCTGACATAAAAAAAAATAAAATGGTTGACATAGCAAGTAATTACAGTAATGCAAATCTTAAAACGAGGTTTATTGGTTGTCTAACATAAAACATAATTTCTATAATTTCGAGACGTATTAATAATAATAAATACGTGTATAGAGTGTTAGTATGAAATGTATGTAAATAAGTTTCTTATAAATGTTCGTTCAATTAAGGTTTATATGTATCAGCGTTATCTAAAGGAATAATCGTTCAATTAAAGTTTATATGTATCAGAGTTATATAAAGGAATAATCGTTCAATTAAAGTTTCTATGTATCAGAGTTATATAAAGGAATAATTCGCATTCTTGATTCCCTTGGAATTATGATTAAACTAGGAGTTAATAAGTTAGCATGCTAATAAACGATTACCTAGGTAAACGGTCCTGGCAATTTATTCAGTCACTTCTTCGAACCGCGTTGTGGGCGTCCCACTTCTTTTGTAGAGCGGTTCAACTCCGGATAGTTTCCTCGTAACGGTTTCCAAATGGCACGGAGACATAGGCTGGTGAGCGGGGGATTATCTTCATTTCGTCGGTGTTACAGGCTGGGGTATGGAGTAGCGTTTCGAACCGGTGCTCGAAAGTATTTCTTCTACTCGATCATCATTTCTTTAACTATAGCCTGGGTGGCAGTTAAACATTTCGCTAGGAAAAATGGTTTCCCTTTTTGAAAACTGGGATCACTCCTTTTTTTTTTACACCGCTCTACTCTCTCTTAGTAAAAAAAAAACTCCCCTCCCCTTTGTCTTGTGGATCACGTTTTCACACCTACGGCCATCTTTGATCTTAAAATAATTTAATTACTCTCCCTTTCATTTGTTACATTTATTCTTTCTCTAATTAAACTTATTACATTTGTTTTATTTATTTATTTCTCTTAACCATCACTCTATGAATTTCTCAGTAATTATTTCCATGATTTTTACCGTAAGAGTTTCATCTTTTTTCCTTCCTAGAAAAATGCTTTAGTACAACAAAATTCGACATTTATTTTATTTTATAACTCCCATTCATTCTTTCACTCCCATTTACTAGCTGATAACGATCTTTAAATGTTATACCAAATTCCTTCTACAAACCACTAATTCTTATCTAACTCGGCTGTCATCTTATCTAAAATCTTTTTTCTTTCTTTTTTTTTTTTCCTTTTTAATATTTGACCTAACTGAATATATATATTATATTAAATATATGTGATCACCTCGTGCTATCACAATATATTAGCGTTTTCTGGTTTATTTTAAAGTAATGTTTGATTATGATTATATATATAAATTGGCGTTTTTGGTTTATTTCAAAGTAAGGTTTGATTTATAGCATTATATTATTTTTCTAGTGATCGCTATATTTTAACGGATTTTTGTAAATATTGCAATGTTTGATTATGACTATATATATAAATTAGCGTTTTTGGTTTATTTTAAAGTAAGGTTTGATTTATAGCATTATATTATTTTTCTAGTGATCGCTATATTTTAACGGATTTTTGTAAATATTGCAATGTTTGATTATGACTATATATATATAAATTAGCGTTTTTGGTTTATTTTAAAGTATTTTTTAATTTTCACTTCTTTTTCTTTTCCCGCCCTTTTTTTTGGGTAATATCACCTTAGGCTATTTAATGTGACGTTTTTCCGCCATTTTTTTTAAGTGTAGTCCCTCCCCACCACCTTTTTTTAATTGCAGTGCCTTAGGCGTTTTACGTTTTTGAAAAATGACTGTTTCTAGTCGATGACATTTATTGCTTGCATGTGCCAGCAGTGTTTTTGGGTGTTTCCAAATTCAAAATGGCCGCCGAGCGCGTACTATATCAGCACCAAAAGTTGTTTATTGATAAATTTTATAGTATTTTAAAAATAATCTTTTTTAAAAATAACAGAAACTATAAAGATACGGGTTAGATAGGTGGTTACATATGAAGCGTTTAAATTACGGTGTATAATTTTAAAATTAAATACAATTAATGAGTGAGTAATAGAAAATTAATATTTAAAAAGGTCAAATTTGGACTAAAATATTTCAATTAATTTTTTGTAGTTTTTAATATGTATAAACAATTTACTTTGTATTTTTAATTTTGAATTAAAATAACACATGCATATATTTGTATGTTACAATTCTGAAGAAAACTGTCAAACCTGTCAGCTAATTTAGGAGTTTATATGTAGCTGTTGTCACCGGGATGCCAAAAGATGTTACATTGCAAGTATATTTTGTAAAATAACATTTGTGTGCTTATTTAGGCACGTATATATATACAAAATGGAAATAAACAAAAGAGGAATGAAATTTTCGTGTGCAGAAACTGATCATATGACTAAAGACTGTTTATTTGGTAAATCCATGCTGATATACTCATTTAATTAATTTTCAAAGAGGAGACAATTCCAAAAATGTATGTAAATGAAGTCATATGCAAATTATACAAAGAGTATCAATTTTAAAAAAAAATTATTTTCATTTATTACAAATTATAAAAATACTCATTATATCTGGATATTCTTTTAACATGGAGCCCTAGACTGAAGCAAGTAGAACACAAGATCTTATCCTTGGTACATTGTCCAGAGTTTTTCCTGTCACCTATTAGAAGCTGCTAGGGAGGGAAAGAAACAGATAAATTGCCAATAAAGTAAAATAAAATACTAACACTACATGCAACTATATTCATTGTTTGTGTGATAATAATTAAAAGAAGAAAAATGTTCAAAGGAAGAAGAAAGACCTTCAAGATAAAATGGTAAGATAGTTTTAAAAAAACACGTTACTGTTTTATATTGTTTTTGAATATTCAAGATGAATATATAATAAGACATATTGAACTATGAGAGAATATAGAATGAAAACTGAAATTGTTAAATAAGAGATTATATTTTGTTCATGAATGAATGAGATTTGAATTATTCACAGAGAGAACTGTGATATAATTCACTGAGAATAATATGAACGATACTATCACATGATCACATTTCCTATACTAGCACATTAATTGTTGATGGAGAGTTTTGCTCTGTTTATGAATGATACTATTTCAATAAATGTTGCACTGAAATAAATAATTTCTTTTTCATATATAGGTGAGAGGTTATAACAAACAGAGATATAAAAAATTTGAACTTCCATCCTGAGATTCAACTTGAGAAGTATTCAAGAGAGAATTTACACACAATACTCTATTGATTTATTGATTTTTATTAATAAATTATTTTATCATTTATTAATTTGTCTGATTGTTATTTTATGCATATACTAAAGCAAGTATTAATTGAAGCTTCCAATTAATTATATCATGCTTGCTACCCAATCACAACTATCCATCAGTCCAGAAGTCAGACCATAAATACGTCAGAAATATATACTTTGTCAAGCAATTCATATAACACATTCAACTTCATATACACCTTGTTTATAGAGAAACCCTAACCTTACTTTTTATATTTTATTTTAATTACAATTCTATCACAGATTACTAAAACATATGGTATGTTTCTAATGTATTTACAGTCAGAGATTGGTATGACTCCTGGGCTGATGGATGTTGTAATTGGGTTTCAAGAATGGTGTAACTCATTGGAAGTTTAATTTACTTCCTGTTCAGTTACATATAATCTGAGTTATTTATTTACATAAAGCAAGTATAGAAGAATATAATGCTTTCTATTTTCTAAAAATGTATGATTTGATAAATCTAATTAGTATATTTTTATAATACCTTTTGTTTTATATAGAGAGCGTACCAATAGCTCAAACAAGCTCTTAATTAATAGGTGTGGTTAAGAAAATATTTAAAATCTCTATCCAGAACACTCTCATCTCCAGACCAACTGGTTTCGAGCTTATGGCTCACATCAGTGGAGAGCTAGAATATTTGAACACTAGATCTAAAATATCAACTCAAAACTCAGCACTTATTTCATACGTATATTTAAGTAGAAACTCTGAAATTTTTGGACATGAAAATGTTTTTAAATCCAGCTATCTAACTTAAATAGCTATATGGGACTGAACTAAATTCAGATCTACCATATTTTAATAGCCTCAGCATAGCCAAAGCCTTAAAGGTAAAATTATAATATTGCATTTTTTTAATTACAAGCTTATTAAAAGTAATGTCACATTATATATGACTTGCTTTTTTGGTTATTATAATTTTACCTTTAAGGCTTTGGCTATGCTGAGGCTATTAAAATATGGTAGATCTGAATTTAGTTCAGTCCCATACAGCAATTTAAGTTAGATAGCTGGATTCAAAGACATTTTCATGTCTGAGTTTTTACTTAAATATACTGTGATG